>JAQHUG010000014.1:3241692-3351049 GCA_028555095.1 Dicrostonyx torquatus | reverse complement strand
CATCCATCCATCCATTCATCCATCCACTACTCCATCCACACACCCACCCATCCATCCACCCACCCATCCATTCGTTCATGCACCCATCCACCCATCCATCCATCTACTCATTCACCTACCCACCCACCCACCCACTTATCCACCTATCCATCCATCCACCCATCCATCATCCACACAGCCAGCCAGCCATCCACCTGCTCGCCAGTCTGTCCATCCATCCATTCATCTATCAATCCATCCACTCACCCATCTATGTTTCCCAGATAGAAACAGCAATGCAGTGACTGACAGTGAAGAGATACTCAGCATTGCCTGTTCTACCATCTTCACTCGCCTGAACCACTCATTCATATTACTTACATTCATGAAGCTATGATTTCACCAAACCCTCCCAAGCTAGTGTTATAGGAACCTTAAGGTAGAAAGGAAGTACTAGTTAATGTCAGTGTCATGTTTAGGGCAGAGTGATAACAAACTCTTGGGCATGTTACAGTTATATTTTCCCTCCAAGCTAATGGAGGAACAGTTTTATAATATGGTCTGTGTGTTTGTGTGTAGGGGTATGCTATATGAATTATTTTAAGTTTCTTTGCAATCATATTTTTATTAATACACATTGATTGTACTGTATGATGAGTTTCATTCTGACATTTGTGTTATTCCATATAATGTACTGCCCTTATTCACTTCTCTTCCGCTCACTTATCCTCTCTCATTCTACCCCTGATCGCTTGCCTTTTTTAGTAACAGTGTCACTTCTAGGATTTCTTTCTTATTGTGCACTTATAATGAAGGAAGTACTCAGTAAACATGATCAGGGTTAGTACCTAGAATAGGAAAGTATTCAGTAAACATGGTCCATGATAGTACCTAGAATACAGGAAGTAATGAATATACATGAGCTAATTCATGCCATTTGCTGATGCAGTTTCTACTATCTCAATGATTGGATCAGTCCTTTACATCAACAAAATATTTGTGAATTAATGCCCAGATTCAGCTCCCTGGATTTTGTAAGCGGCGGGGGGGGAGGGAGGGGAATTCCATTCGTGAGTTTCCTCTGGTGCTATGTGTCATTTCAAATCCTGAAGTGCCATGCTCCACTTTAGAAAGGAGGGCACTTGAGCCACTGCTCATAATATCCTTTGGGGATTTAATAAGAAGTATTATGGACTTAAGTAATACTACAGGAAAACAGAGACAGTCTATGACATATTGGAAGAATTGCATAATACATTTATGGGCTGCAGATAATGGAATTATGCAGGAGTGGAGAGACAAAGGGAGAGAAAGCAAATCGATGTTTGAAAATGAGGAGTTTTATGAACAATGCAATGAAATGGATGTGGAAAAAGCCATCTCAATTGTGTGCCAAAGGACGTAATTTAGAGATTGCTGAAACCTCCTGTGTAAACACAGCACTCACCCAGCTCACCCCCATCACGACGGAGCTTTAGAGGCTTCTCAACCTTTTACATTTTGTTTCCTCATCCAGCTCATGAAAACCCCAGTGGAGGAAATCAAGTCATAAAGACATCAAACAGTTTGCCCTGTGTCACTAGATTCATGTGAGATGGAAATGTGCTGCAAAGCGGCCATTTGAATTTGCAAGAAGAATACGACATCTTCAAATTGGCCAAGTCAAATCAGGTGTTTTGGAACCTGCTTATAACCGCAGCACTAAGAAGACCTAGAAGGCCAGGCTCGCTATACAGGAACACTGTGTCTTCATAACTACTCCTTGTGAGGATAATATGGCCAAACTGTCTAGAATGTTACAAGTTGTAGACAGAAGAAAGAAAGCCTAGGGGAAATTATAAGAGGATGAATCCCCAACAATATGAGGGGATTCATATGCACATAGGAGGATAGATGAGGAAGATATTGCTGGCCAAGGAACTCTGAGATGTTTCTCCTGAGTTACAATAAGATCCAAAGGGTTGCTTAAACTATCTTGGCTTCTTTGACAAAAATGACTGGCCACTGCTTTCTGCCTACCCTTTGAAATATCTGCCAACTTCTGGCATATGTGTCTCTGGTGCTCCTTAGGGTAGGTAAGGTTCTGATTACACATTCACTTTTAATAGTTTGTTTATGTGGTTATGCCTCAATTTCTAATACTGAGATTTTCCTCATAACCTTGTTATAAAATATTTGTAAATAAAAAAATCAATTATAAATTTATTAAATAATAAAAAGTGATAGCAAAAAAAATTGGCCCAATTGTCCTTATTATTTTGAGACAGGGACTCATGTACCTACATAGGCATCAAAATCACTTGGTTGCTGAGGGTGGCCTTGAAACATCATGCCTTCAGATCCCTCTTCCTCCATCTTTCAAATGCCGAGTTTAAAGGTGTGCACCACCTTCGCCACTTCAAAAATGGCCCAATCGTTCCAGTGACTGGGGAGGACAAAGTGTTCCTAGCATGCTGTAATTTTTAGATGCCATGTGTTGAGTAGTGTCTTATGACAGGTTCTCCTATCCAATACCCAAGATCCTGTTGTTCCAACTCAAGAATGTCTCTTCAAAGCTAGGATGATGCCTGCAGTATTCTAAAAACAGACAGGATGGAAATCCAGCCTCTTAACACATGCAGATAAAGACTGTAAGCGAGGCACAGAATGTCCACGTACATCCTGTCTCCAGTTACTGGAAACTTATACTAAGAATATGGACTCAGGTTTTATATTCCGCCTGTACTCCTGCTCATATGTGACCCACTCTATTTCAGGTCTTCCTAGGAATGCTGAGGCAAGGCAGCTGGAGCAGAGAGCAGAGTTAGCGAGCAAGTGGAGCAGGGCAAACAAAGACTCAGGCCTCGGTTTGAACAATTCTGTGCCTTCTAAATGACTCGTGGAAGGACAGGGACATGACCCTAAGTCTCCCCTTCCTAATCACAAGAAGAAGGGCAGACCCACAGCTCGAAAGGTTGACTTTAAACAACAATGTCATAAGTAAGCCTAGTTTTAGAGATGATTTGGAAAGAGAGAAAGGGGGGCAGGGCAGTAAAGAAGGAAACCATAGATAAATATTTAAATCATTCAAAAGTCAAACCCTAGCTGTCAAGCTTTTAATCAAACATCCTAAATAGCAATAAACAACAGTGTTTATATATTTCTATTGTGTTTTCAATAACATTTTTATCTTAATTATTTATTGCATGTGTGCATGCCTGCACAAGTGGTATGACACACATATTGCCGTCAGCGGATAGCTGGGAAAGTCACTTGTCTCCTGTGTGGCTCTCGGTCAGGTTTGGTACTAAATGCCTGCAGATTCTGAGCCATGTCACCAGCCCTACACCTCTTCTCTTCAAAAAGACTCAAGATGTTTGCAAGATAGCATCTTGTTCAATCTTTTAAGAACTGTGTATTTATAGAAAATAAAATAACTTTCTAGGCTGCTTTTATCCTGTGGACCAGGGAGTGAGCAATCACTGGACTCAAGGAAAACTGGAGTTTCCTCACGATCATATTTCCACACAACTCCAGGTTTTCCCCTGTTAAATTTCATAAAACTCCTTCTACAAAACATAGGTTTATTTACAGTATTGATTATTGTCTGTTTTATTTTAATAAAAGTCAGAAACATTTTTGTAGGCCATTCAAATGCTAGACAGAATGACTTTGACCAGATGACTATATTGCTGCCTCGGGTCTTGGGTTTTGACTCTGCCTCCAGAGTGATGGGCAATGCCCAGATTCAAGGGTTTGGTTGATTGGGATGAGTTTGATTGTACTTTCACCTCTTTCCTGGTAGCTGCAGTTTCTCAATTTGTAAAATGAAGACATAAAATCTAAAAATTTCTCCCCTCCCAGGAGTCTGTGGTAAGGATACAGAATATGTTTGTTGTTGAAATTATGACACAGGCAAGATAAACATTGGGGGTCTCAACCAAGGAGGTGCCTGTTTTCAGTTGCCTGCTTGATAGCACTATTATACCAAAAACATTGGCAACAACCAAAGGGTACTCTCAAAGGAGTACTATGGGGGGTCCTTAGGCACAATTGGCTTAGAAAGCAATTTAGAGGCCTGAGACAATTCAGTGGGAAAAGCCTGGAGCCTTGAGTTATAAAAGAGACCCTGAACCCACAGAAAGGTAGAAGGAGATAAGTGAATCTCTGAAACTGTCTTCTGACCTCCTCATGCATGCTGTGACATGTTTGTGCCCCCTGCACGCATACACACATACACATATACACAAGCACACACACACACACACAGGAGCATGTCTATGTACACACAAACACACACAAATAGCAATAATGGTGATAAGAAAATAACTCCAAAGAAAACAAGTGACCCATAAAATCTTACTACAGTGCTGCTTAAACAGGAGGTAGGAGGAGGACAGACATGCTAATGTGGAGAGGGAAGGCCCACTGGCCTCAACCCTACACAAAGAGCTGCAGGCAGCTAAGGAAAGCTGCAAACAGGAGAAACCAGCTTCCCCAGGGAAGAACACACAGATTGGTTATCCAATACAAAATGATCAGCCCTGGAAATATCTACACACAAGTAGCATGACACAGACTGAGAAGGGTGTATTTATGTATTTAGGAACATATAACATTTAACTATATGTATATGACAATGATTAATGAAAATAGAGAAGAGAAAATAATTAAAAAAAAAAAAAAGGATGAAATTCATTCAAGAGGTAGCAAGATGTTTATACCTTTTGACCCTCAGTGGTTTTTTTTGTTTTTTGTTTTTTTTGAATTTAGTACAAGGATATATTTAAAAATATAAACAGACATTTGCCTAGAGGAAAGTTCTCCGTGGTGTTATTCATAACAATATTAAGAGAGAGAAAGACAAAAAATATGAATGATGGTAACATTCTCACACAATGAAATAATATGGAATCATTCAATGTAATTTTGAAAATTATGATAGATGGCAGAATAAAATATTCACATTTTAATTCCAAAAACTGGCTGTAGGATATGCTCTGAAAAATATACACTAAGACACATGTTGTAAATTCTCTCTGTCTGTCTCTCATACATATACAAACACTCTCAAATTCAGGAGACTATCAGAAATAGCAAAGGGAAGAATGATCTTTCTGAGAAAATGGTCAGCAGGTGTGGATGTGGCCCAGACCATCATGTGCTATGTGTGGAGGATGAGCTGGTTTAGGAATCTTAACTCCCCTGTCTCTTCTCACAGGACTGGGAGAGTGGCCATGGCCTACAACCATGGTAGCAGAAAAGCTGTATCTGCTCTATTGGTGTTACACAGGCTTAAGGACAAAGGTTCCCTAGGATGGCAACTCAGAGACTTCTAATCACTGGGAGAATCATCTGGGCTTTATTAGTCAACTCTTCAGAACAGATGACTGAAGAAGGTCCTGGAAGTTTCTGCAGGGGATGGGAAAGGAGAAACAAGCAGGACTTGGGCTCTTGTTGCTGGAGCTCTGCTGCCAGCTCCAGTGTCTCACTGGCTTCTGTCACTGAGCATCTTCAAGGGGTATGCTCAAATGTCCAAGAGAAGTCAAAGCAGGAGGATAGTTCAAGGTCAGCCTGGGCTACAGGGTCGGTTCAAGGACAGCCTGGGAAACTTAGTAAGAGTCTGTCTCAAAAGAGAAAATGAATGAGAGGCTGGTAAGATTTTTCAGTGGATAAAGATGCTTGTCTTGCAAAGGCTAGTAACCAGAGTCTGATTGTTAAACCCACCATGAACAGAAAACTGGCTCCCACAAGCTACCCCTCTGATTGCCCTTCACATACCACGGTGTATATGTACACACATGCACACACACACACACACACACACACACACACAGATGATGATGATGATGATGATGATGATGATGAAGAAATTTTAAAGTGAAAAGTGGGTTGATAATACAGCCCTCAACAAGCATATGTATAAGGTCTTAGATTCAATTCCAAATACTGAAAAAAATAAATAAAAAAAGCATCAGAAAGTGCTTCAGATTGAACCTAGATTACTTCAGTAGTCCAGCATTCTTTGCTCTATTTCCACTACCGCCCTCTGTTGTCTATTCTCTGTATTGCATTCTCAATATCCCAGTGCTGGTCTCATATCTTCATCCCTCTGAAGAGGATGTCTGAACTCCTGTGACCCGCTGTTACTCTCTGTAAGCAAGATGACCTCCCTCCACACTGGCTTTCTGTGACTCAGGCTCTGAACCACTTTTAGACTCAGGGGACCATTTGTACTAGCTCTAGCCTCCCCCTCTCCCACCTCTCTTTCAGCTTTCTACCAGGTCCCCCGTTGCTTCCAAGTCACCTCACCCACATCTCTGTCCTGTCACTCAAACCGACCTCCTCTGAAAATCCATCTTCAAAGCTGTAGTTTCTCTTATAGCTTGTCTTTTGTTCCTTTTGGGTTTTATGAGTCTACCAGTTTGCCTCTTAGCACGTAGGCCTCGCTGACATTACTTCTAATCCGTGCTTTCTTATGTGGTGCATATATGCAAACACATATATTCATATAGGTGCAATACATTATAAAATGAAAACTTACAAGCATCTGCTCAGATAAACTGAGGCTGAGGACTATGATCTCATTTTGAATGTCACTGAAGACCGTAGGCTATTCTAAGCATGACTGGGTCTCCAATACGATCACTGTTTCTCTCTTTTGTCCCATTTTTGATACTGAGTACCCTGTCGTCCTTGTGTTTAGCACCAATTTAGAAAAAGAATTGGATTTCCAAGCTTCCGATTGCTTTTGCAGCCACGTGTCTGCCCTTTGTGCACTGAGGACATGCTGGCTTCTTTTTATTTTGTGATGACCAAGACACCTGCTGATTATTGAGGCCACTTCTCCACCCTCCCCTGACAAATCACAGATGGCACTTGGGGAAGGTGACCAAAGCTGAAGATAATGGCCAGAGGCAGTGCCACGCCAGGACATTAAAGCAGTTTGAGGAGCAAGGGTGCGACTCGTGAGGAGTGTAACTGATGTGGGCAAACATGGCTTGCTGTTGTAGAGACCAGGGTTGAGGAGCCAAGCTTCCATAAGGAAGTGTATCTGCTTCCCATCCCTTCACTGCTCAGAGCGGTTGTGCTATTTTTCACAACAGGATTCTCAAAATGAAGGGAAACAAACTGAAAGTTTCATAAACGAATATAAATGTTGTCCTACAAACCTTAAAAAATGTAATCAGTTTGCTCATTAATTAGAAAAAACAAAGGACACTGGGATGTGCTCAGAAGGAAAGGAAGTAGTGACAAGTGTGGCAGTTTGTGTGGGAATTCTCTGCACCGGTGGCATTTGAGCACTTGTTTGCTAGTGGGTAGGGCTGCTTGGCAAGGTCCACAAGGTGTGGCCTTGCTGGAAGTGGAAGTGACAAAGTTCTCTAGAGGTGGACTTTGAGGTTTCACAATTTGCTCTCTGTTTTGTGTTTGAGGTTCAAGATGTGAGCTCTCGGCTGCTCCAACAGCTGTGCTTGCTGCCTGCGATCCACCATCATGGACTCATCCCTCTGGAATGGCTACTCAAAGAAACTATTGTATAAATTGTTTGGGCCACTGTGTTCTTATCACAGTGATAGTAACTAATGCGATTACCCAGAGACATCACACTGTTCTTAATTAACGATGTGCAAAGAACCTTGACTAGAGTCTGCAAGATCTTTCAGGATTGATGACCAACAGGCCTCCTTTCCTTATCCACTGAACCTGAAACCTTGAGTTAGGCTCTTGTGATCATACCCTGTGGTCCTCTATCACACTAGGCACCTATACTATGAATAGATCCTGCTATTGTTGTGCCCTCTTTAGTCCATAAGACATGCGGGCTTAGACTGGCATCCTTGTCAACAGTTAGTGCCTGATGGACAGTAACTGGAACCTGAGATGCAGGCGTCTTGGTACTACTCAGTACACAGAGAACATAAAGCTAGTATTTATGAAGAAGCAACAGCTCAGAGCAAAGTGCTCACCTAGCAGAGGGTGACAATGAAGTTATTCATTCTCTTCCTCAACAAACATCTTGCTAGCATTCGAGAGAAAACATGCTTTTAGCTGCCTGTGGAGGATCCGTTTTGCTCCTTTGAGTTCTGCGAAGGATGATGATGATGATTAGAAGAAAATGAAGAAGAGGAGAAGAAAAGGGGACTAAGGAGAAAATAAGGAGAAAGATGAAGGGAGAAGCAGAAGAGGAAGATGAAAAGAATAGAGGAAAGAATGGGGAAGAGAGTAAGAGGAGTGAAAGGGGATGAGGGGAGAAGGAAAGCAGAGGAGAAGAATGGGGGCAAGGAAGATGAAGAGTAGGGGAAAGAGGGAGGAGACGGAAGGGGATAAAAGAAGAAGTGAAAGAGAAGCGGGAAAGAAGGAGAAGAGAGTGAAGACTAAGAGGAAAGGATAACAGGAGGAAAAGAAGGGAAAGAGAATGAGAAAGAAACGAAGAGAAGGACCAAAGGAGGAGAGGATTGGGAGGAGGAGGAAGAAGGAAGAGGAAGAACAAGAAGATGAAGATAAGGCAGGATCTGCTTCTACACTTCACATAATAGTCTGTCTTCATAACACTCAGAACTCTCGCACAAGCTAAGAGATGCTAACTGATTTATTTAGACTCATGCAGCCAAAATAAATTAGAATAACTTGGAACACTGGCAGCTGGATCTGTCCTACAGCTAAGTGATGACCTGATGCCATTGTTCCTCTTATTGTCCCTTTCTCCACTCAGGCCATGCGGAATTTGAGGTTGTTGTGACTATAAGGCTGGGTGGCACTTCTACCATCAAAAAATAATTGAATCCTTTGCTGTAAACTTTCCTAACCATTGTAGAACAATGAATGAATGCTTAACCAGAGTCCAGTACTTATCCTAATCAGGGGCCCAACCCAGTGATTGCATCAGAACTCTCCGGGCTCTTCATTACACAGGGCTTCTATCACTGGAGCGTACGGGGTCGGCAGAAAAGCAATCTTTCCATTTGGTCTGAGGACCTCTGTTTTGCAAGCCTGGAAAGGTAGCCCTTGTGTAGAGTACATCCAAGGCCAATAATAGATTTCAGTATCCTTCAGAATGGGCAAGAAATATTCTCATGACAACATTAGATAAATATAAAAACTAAACAACAGCAACGACAAGTCAGAAGGAACAACAGGTAATAACTCTGAATGTGTTCTCTAGGCTGGATGCTGCCCTGTCCACACCAAACCCACAGATGACATATAAATGGAGAAGCAAGAAGTTATTCCTAAGGAAACAGCCTGAAGGTCCATGGAGATGAGAAGCAACTGATAAGAGATCTATCTGTCATCTATATACCTATTACCTATAATCTATCTAACTAGCAATCTCATATCTCTTCTCCATCTATCTATCTATCTATCTATCTATCTATCTATCTATCTATCTATCTATCTATCATCTATATATCTATTCATCTGTCTACTATCTATTTGCTTGCCTGTCCGTCTATGCATCTTTCTCTCTATGGAAAATAATCAATGCTTACCTTATTCTCATATTCAAATCCCCATGGGAACTTAATATGTGATTTTTGGTTGGGTTGGTTTTATTTGTCGATTTCTTTCATTTATTTTGAAGTACAATTAATGAAAACTTTTAAATTAAATTTTATTATTTAATTATTATTTAATATCATAAATAATATTTTTATTTAATATAAATATATCATTTGATATTATAATAAATTTATTATTTAATATTAATGTATATAATTGCTTTACCTGAATGTATGTATGTGCACCATGTGCATGTTTGCTACCCACGGGGGTCAAGAAAGGATATCAGATCCTCTGGAATTGGAGTTACAGATAATTGTGAGCCACCACCTGGGAGTCAAACCTTGATCTTCTGCAAAAGCCAACAAGAGTTCTTAACTGCTGGACCAACTCTTTAGCCCCCCCAAAATAGTTAATAAGATTGTAATAAGACACTCTAAACTATTTCTATTGCCACTTTAAGAATCAACCATGAGTGAAACAGGCCTTGTTTCCTGGAAAACCTGAATTGGAAGCCAACGTGAAATATAGTTTTCTTCTCCCATGCCCACTTAGGCAAGTGGTGTGCTGCTTCGTGGCTACCCCAGACAGTCTTGGCTTGACGTTCAACAGGAGGAATCACAGACTCAGCACGTGGTGATGTCCTACCAAACACAGAGCAATACATAGTCTCTGCTCTTTCGGAGCTTATAGACAACAACAGAAGTCATACCACACACAACAGGAAAGGTTCAGAGCAGCCTGACCCATCAGAAACCACTGAGTCAGAGAAGGCTTGTATAAGCCACTAACCTGAGATTGTTTACTAAGGCCTGTATGTTAGGTGTTCCCAAGTCCAGTCACACACACACACACACACACACACACACACACACACACACAATGATCCTTCCCCTGAAGACTAGTTTCTGAGAATAGCCCCCTTTCACTCCCCATGGATCCAGTAGTTATTGTAAGACTTGTAGCACTTAGTATAGTTTGGCCTCATGCCCAGTGAGTGATTGACAGATATCAGGAAAGAGTCACTTCTCAAATAAGTGATGAAATCTTAGAAGCCAGACGCTTGCTTAGTAGAGAAGTTTTCAATACAAAGGAAAAGTACTTGAATGTAAATGATTCTTTCATCTCCATGGTTCATTCACATTGGTAATTTCCACTGGCCCCCTAGTCACTTGTTGTTCCTCTCAGGAAAAGCTTTCCTGGGTTCAGAGGAGGGTTTGTATCTGCAGGAAATGGGAATGACCGGCCGAGCATAACTGCTGCAAGTTAGAGGCCAGCCTGAAACTACAGAATGGGAAACTCTCAAATAGGTAGAGAGGCAAACCAACCAACAATATAATAAGATTAGCTTAAGTATTTGATGCCATGCCATCATATACTGGAATTATATATATCAAAATAGCCTGGAATTGACTAGGGGATTTTTGTTTGTTTATTTGTTTGTTTTCATCAATACAAAAGGACATCCTAGAAATATCTTTTAAAGGATTTGTGTCTACATGCATGTTCATGTGTGTAGATGCACCTGTGTATATCCAGCATGGGAAGGGGGGTCTTTAGGATATTGGGGGATCTTTTGCAATTAGTATTTTTTTTCTGGCAAAGCCTTTGCTCTTTTGATTTAATTGAATAGCATCAAAGAAAAAAAAGTCTTTTCCCCACTGACAACTCCATAGCTTGATGGTAGCGAAGAGGTCACCTGATGTCAACAGCTTCTCTCCAGGTGACAAATTGATGGACATGGTCAACGAGGTTAAATTGCTTCTCAGGGACTTTTCATGAAGTGGGGCTGCTTCATTTTACCTTCTGGTTTTTTTCCAGAGGTGGAGGTGAGCAGCAGTGTGAAGAGGGGCACGGGGTGAGAGGACTTAAGCAGGTGCAAAGGTACATCACATATCATAGGGGAAATGGGACCCATCTTTCTTCTGTCTAAAAACATCACCTAGGGGAAATCAGAGGATGGTCTTCAACTTTCTACGTTCTCTTTTCCCCGGAGACCAGAGGATTTTAAATCAGGGTCTCTTCCTGGTAAATGAAAAGTCTGCAATAGTATCTATGGGAAGAACCCTTGGTTCAGAATCAGCAGCAGATGTAGTGACTAAGAGAGTCGAGGTCAGTAATGGGGAGACAAATGAGATTAAGCTGCCTTCATGGAGCAGCAGCCTTGACCTTTGATTTCACTGAGAGTCAGCTATGGTGTCAGTAAAATAACGTGATGTGGTATGGCTATATAGATCTCAAATATGAGTCTCATGCTTAGGAGTAATTTACAAACGTGCTTGGTCTGGTGTATTTTATATCACATACATTATAATATTTCAAAATCTTATAGTAGTTTCTACCCCCTTGACAGGCAGGCAGGCAGGCAGGTAGACTGATTCACACACACACACACACACACACACACACACACAGAGAGAGAGAGAGAGAGAGACACACACACATTCAGAAACATACAGAGAGAAAAAGAGAAAGAGAAAGAGGGGGGACAATGGATAAAAAGGCAAATCATGCATACAGCTGAAATAATATTTGAAATCTACTTAATCTGTGTGTTCTTGTACACAAACCAAACTGCCAGACAAAAGCATAATCAAAAACATTCCTTCCTATTATTTTTTTGTTCATTTCCTGTTCCAATCTAGACTGTATAAATTGAAGCGAGCAGACATTAATAAAGAAGACACTAGGTTGTAAACATAACTGAGATCTCCATATGCATACTCGTGTATATGCTACATGTTTTAATCATACCTCGGTCTTCCCAGAAGACACTAAGAAATGATTGTTGACACTCCTAGAAGCTATTACTTTTAAGAATGCATTTTATAGGCAGAACATAGCCAGCTGTCTTTTAATGTTCTGTGCAGGGATCTTTGCCTGAGGTTTCCATTTCTGCTGGTGACACTGAACATCTCGGAAGTCAGGGTTTTGCCAAGTCCTTCACTAGGTGCCACTGGACATTCATCCTGCACAGCAGATCTGCTCATGGTCAACATTCCTTGGACCAAAGGGCAGTGATAGATGTCTCACATTTTGATGGGCAGGCACTTCCTGGAATTAGAATACTGTGCCATGAAGGTTAACAGGGATTGTCAGCCTGACAGGATTTAGAATGATGTAGGAGACAATCCTCCAGGCATGTCTGTCAGGGACTTCCTAAGGTGGTTTACCTGGCGGGAAGACTCACTCTAAATATGGACAGCACCACCTTATACGCTGGGCTCCGGGGAAAACAGCCAGGAGAAAATGAAGCTGATCACATGCATCCATTCCTCAGCTTCCTGATTGTGACGCAATGTGACCAGCTAGCTGCTCACGCCTTCACTGACTTGATGGACTGTTCTATGTAACTGTGACCCAAAATAAGGCCTTCCTTCCTTAAATGGTTCATGTCAGATGTGTCATTAAAGCAACAAGAAAAGCAGCCGAGACATATGCGAGCTGTTTCCTGACCTTGGGGGAACTCGCTGCTTCCAGGTGACTAAAGATTGGTGAACTCTGGAGTAAAACTTCACTTAGGAAGAAGAACACAGCTCTAGGGGGCGCTATAATGATTGTGAGGTGACAAAGTGACAGGGTCTCCAGAGTGGGGGACACAAGTTTACAGGGAGGCCAGCAGACAGTGCAGCTTAGTCGGTGGAGGAAACCAGTCAGATTGGCCGCTAGATAGACAGCGAAACTTCACCCAGTCATTTTCAGTTAACAAATGTTTAATACAGTGAATGCAGAAGTAGGGGCTGAAGAGATGGCTCATAGGTCAAAAGCATAGTAATTGTTACCCCTGAAGAGGACCCAGGTTTGATTCCTAGTGCCCCCATGGCTGCTCTGCTGAGCATAGTCCATGGTCCCAGTTCTCAGGGATCTGATGCCCTCTTCTGGCCTTCATGGCATACACAAGGTACATTTACACACATGGAGGCAAGACACTCACACACATAAAATAAAAATGAAGGTCTTTGAAAAAGAAAGAAGTCCATGGCGCCGGGTGGTGGTGGCGCATGCCTTTAATCCCAGCACTCGGGAGGCAGAGGCAGGCGGATCTCTGTGAGTTCGAGACCAGCCTGGTCTACAAGAGCTAGTTCCAGGACAGGCTCCAAAGCCACAGAGAAACCCTGTCTCGAAAAACCAAAAAAAATATAAAAAAATAAAAGAAGTCCATGGCTCCTAGGAAAGCCAAGGGATCTGCCTGTTTCTTTTCAGGACTGCTCTGTCAGTTGGGGACTGTAGACAGGAAGATGCTCGTGATTAAGTCTTAATGAGATTTTCTGATAGAGAAACAGTTGGACAGGAAAGTGGTTTTGCTTTCTGAATGCATTTCCTTGCAGTTCCGCAACTATTCTCTGAGAACTGATGGCATATAAACACTGGCTCTAGAACTACTCAAGGAACTAGAGTAAATGTCATTTCCCGTTCCTAAGGGTTGTCAGATCACAGGGAGGAATAGCATAGATGGGTGGGGGATGTGTTGTGCAGATAGGGCACATTGCAAGGACTCAGCTATCTCGGACAGTGCCCTGTGAAAAGCAGAAAGGGTGGTTCCCATATGGTCAGGGAGAAGAAGGACAGGCTCTCCTTGGTTTGTTGGGTGCAGTGACCTTTCTACTGATTGGCTAGCTCTCATTGAGAATACTGGAACAGTATTTTTCTTCATTTTGTGGAGAAAAGCCCTATGGGGATGAAGGGCAGGGACCTGGATGGTCCTGTATCAACATGCTAAATAACCGTGTATCACAGGATGATCCCCATGACTGACATTTAACACAAGTGACACAGGCAGGGGTAAAAGCCCCAAAACACTATAGGGTAAAGAGTCAACATGGTGTAAGATTATGACACAATTTGATGTAGGTTCCAATTATTTATGTGTGTGCACACGTGTGTCCGTGTCTGTGTGTGTGTGTGTGTTTAAGTATGAGGATTCCTACAACTAGAATGGGTGCGGAAGGCAGTGTCCATGTCAATGTCTGTGTGTGTCCATGTCCATGTGTCCATGTGTGCATGTTTAAGTATGAGGATTCCTGTGATACAGAATGGGTGTGGAGGGCAGTGTCTGTGTCCATGTGTGTTGGTGTCCATGTGTGTCCGTGTCCGTGTGTGTGGAAGCATGAGGATTCCTTTGACACAGGATGGGCAGGGGACAACTTTCAGGAGTCATTCTTTGCCTTCCATCTTGTTGAGATCTCTCTTATTTCTACTGTGTATTCCAGGCATCTGATCTGGGTGCTTCTGGGCAAGCCTCCTGTCTCTGCCTCCCATCTCACTATAGAAGCGTTGTGTGTGTAGATATGTGCACCACATCTGGCTTTTGATGTGGCTCCAGGCACTGAAGGCAGGCTATCAAGCATGTGCAGTGTGTGGACTCACAGCTGAGCCATCATGATGGCCCTAACTATGTTTGTCTCTTAAAGAAAGGAAACATGAATGAACCTCCTGCAAAGCATCAACCTTCTGGAAAGTGAGGTGGCTTTCTGCGACAGCTGCTAACCTCTTATGGGGTGGGGCTTCCTCTCCTTCACTCCCTGGATCCATAAGCTGGAAGGCAAGACAGGTCAGAGCAGAACTCAGATTCTCCCCACAGAAAATAGGCAGATTTACATTTCATGCATTTATTTTTAAAAGTGTATTTTAGAAGCTTACTAATCCTTATTAAAAATGAACAATGTCTTTAATAGTTTATTTTAATTCTAAAAGCAGTATGTATTCATTATTTAAGTCTAGAAAACACAGATAAGACAAAGAATGAGTCAACTGAATATATAAGCAATTCCTCTGTCCCAAACTGAGTACTCTATGAACTTTGGATATTTATGGTAGAGCTAAATTATAGTATATCAGATTATATGTTCTGAAGTTTATCTCAAACATTTCCTTTTGCTTTTAAACATTTTCCATAAAAAGTTACCCTACATATTTTATTGCACTGTATTTTAACTAGACAGTATTGGTTCAGACCTGAGCTTTGCGTGTGTGTGAATGTGTGTATGTGTGTGTGTGTTTGCCTTAAATATGTAAATCATGGGCCAGAGATATGGCTCAGTTGGTAAAGTGACTGTCCCACATTGCAGGAGTTACTTCTCTCCTGCTCTGTGGGTCGTGGCATTTGAACACAGGGAACTACACTTGGCAAGCAATGTTTGAAATTGCAGAGGTAGGCAGAGGTCTGAACTCTGGTTCTTTGGAAATTCAGACCACCCCAAGGACAAACAGAGCCTGAAAAGTAGTTGAGGTGAAGTATCACGCAAACAAGCTAGAAGAAAGGACCAAAGCAGAAGCACATTTGCTACCAGCACCCCCAATGCCACTGACAGTCCACAGAGCTGGCGGAGTAACCTGTCTATTCTAACTGTTATCCAGAGCCATACCATGTCATAAATCTCCTCCAATAACTATAGGTGTTATTTCCTAGAAGTAAAGTAGATTGCCTCTCTAGAGTCTTAGCTTCCTTGGTTTGTTGACCCCAAGTAATGGCCATCAGGAAAGATGTTAACTGAACACCTAATGTTCTTTAACTGACTACTCACCAGTTACTTCCAACAATGGCCAACTTCAGGCCAAATGGGAAATTTTTCAATTCCTTTTCCCTCACTCTGTCATGTGGTCCTGAATTCTCCCTAGAGTTTCTGTTGTGCTGCTGTCTGTCGGTACGTTTACAGGGCTAATATATCTTTTAATAAACACTTTGCCTTTAAACACTCTGGTTAAAAGTCCTCCTTGATTCCCAACCTCAGAGAGTTCATGTCAGGAGTGTACATCTATATGTAACGAAGAAATGAAGAGCTACACCTTCTTTGTTTTAACCCTGATTTTTTTTCCAGAAAGATGAGAAGGTTTAGAAGACAGTACTCAAAGTATTTAAGGGATAGGAATGTAAATAAAGAGAGATATAGAAACCTCCTTCCCAGAAAGGTTTACAATCCAGGTGTAAGATGCTGAATTCTTTTCAAACGTACCTTTCAGAAATTTGTACAATATGTGTGGGCTTGGGACCAAGGTCCAGTTTCCAGGCTTGAGACTTCCTACTATGTAACCTTAATGCAAAACTCCTTAAAGCCACCTATGTTGCCTAGTTTTCTGTTAATTTGACACATGCTGGAGTCATTTAGAAAGAAGGAACTTCGGTTGAGGAAATTCACCCACCAGACAGTGCTGTGAACATTTCTTGATTGATGATTGATGTGGGAAGGCCCACTTCACTGTGTGCTTTGTCACTCTTGAGCAGATGGTTCACAATAGTATAAGCAAGCCAGGAGGAGCAAACCAGCAAGCAGCATTCATCCATGATCTGTACATCAGTTCCTGCCTTGTGTTCCTGCCCTGACTTCCCTGTATGATAGATAATCTGTAAGATGAAATAACCCCTTTTCCCCCCAAGTTGCCTTTGGCCATGGTGTTTTAAACAGTAATAGAACCCCAAACTAAGAGGCTAGCAAAAATGGAAATTATAATAGGTAGTAAAAACACATGCTCAGTGTATCACTATCCCTAGAAAAAGCCTACAACATTAATAGATACAGTGGGAAACCAAATAACCTAGGCTTACTGAAGGCGTTTCACAGCTGGTCAAAGGTAGAGACTTTTGTTATCATGTATGGTGGATGTGGCTTGCCAACATCGTACATTTCTTAGAAAAATATAAGGGTATGCTTCAGAAGTTAAAGGAAAATGTTCCTTCTTCAAAACATGGGGTTGGGGTTGACTGAATACACAGGTATGTGCCAGGCTTCTGGAATAGGGCACTTGAGTCTTTGTCCTCAACTCAGTTTCTTGGAGTCAAGAACAGGAAGCTACATAAGCAGAGTAATATAGCTATAAAGTTACAGGGAGGGGTAACTCAGATGCTTACGACCTGGCAGCTAAAACCACTCACTGAGAACACACTCAAGAAAGAGCTGCGTATACCAAGGTGGCTTTCAAATGCTGTATCATTGTGTCAACATCCATGGTTACCATAAACTGTTATGTAAGCACCCCATGCTCCCATGTAGAATAGTGAATGGACCATTCACCTTTTAGCTGTCTGTTGTGGTCTGAATAGAAATGTCCCATAAAGGCTCAAACATTTAAAGATGTTGTCTTCAGCTGGGGATGCTGTTGAATCAGTACAAAGAAGGGTTGAGCTAGAGGAAGTGAGCTGTGGAGGGGCAGGCTTGAGGTTTATAGCCCTACCTTCTTCCTGTTCCATCTCTGCATCACTACTTCCTGGTCTGCTAAGATGTGAACAAACAGCTTCACATTTATGCTGCCACCTCCGAGAGACACTCGTATTCCAGCCTGATTTTAAGCCATTCTGTACCGTATGACTGAAACAGAAGCTGAAGTAAACCCTTCCTCCCTAAAGTTTCCTTGTTAGGTTTTGGTCACAGTGATGTAGAAACTGAACTAACACTCTCTCAGGGGGATGCTCCTCCCTGAGAGTCAGTTGACAAGAGCCCAGTGAGTGAAGTCACTCTTGCCTGTTGCTTGGGAACACCACATTTGCGTTTTGAAAATAAAAACGTAAAATACCTAGATTTGAAATCCAATAAAATTACAGACAAGACCGGAGTATTTTCTTAAAAGAAAAGGACACAATTGTTCTGAAAACCTATATGGAGAAAATTGGAGTGTGTGTGTGTGTGTGTGTGTGTGTGAGAGAGAGAGAGAGAGAGAGAGAGAGAGAGAGAGAGAGAGAGAGAGAGAGAGAGAGAGAGAGGCTTTGATAGTTACCAAATAATTGTAATACAAATAGGCTGTATTCTTTTCTTTAAATGGCAGTTGAAGACTTTTTTTTTTAAAAAATGCTAATCCTCGTGATTAAGAGAGATTTAGGAACCATCTATCTGAATAGGGCTGTGGAAAGTGTACCTTGGTTAAACCTTTCTGAGGAGACCACTGAACAATGTACACGGAAAGGCTCCGGCTCAGCACAACTCTCATTGCTGGGCTTCCACATGCGGAGCTGATTCGGTGGTGGTCTTGAGTGTATTTCCAATACCTGCCCAAGCTTGCCAGTCCCCGTGGCCTTGCTGTGGGGCAACCAAAGGAAGAAATTCACAATGAGGACCCCCAAGCCAGTGCATACAACATATCTGGTCCCAATTTGGCATGTTTATGGTTATTGTATATATTTGTACATTTCTTTAAATATTTTTAAATTTTTTATTATTTGTGTGTGGGGGAGTGTGTACACACAGCTGGACTCAGAGGTCACACGTGTTTGGAGCTGGGGTTATAGGTGATGATGAGTGGCTTTTGCGACATGAGTGCTGGGGACCAAGCCCAGTAGTATTTGTATTTAACCACTGAGCAATATCTCCAGCTCACTTCTTTTTAAAAAATTGCTTATTTTATAGAAACTGTACATGTATACAATCTATTTTGATCATATTCAACCCCACTATCTCCTTCTAGATCCCACAAGGATCCCATAAACCATCTTCCTCCCAACATTATGTCCTTTAAAGAATAATAACCTACTGAATCAGATTAGTGCTGCCCATGAATGTGGGCATCCACTATGATGTGAGCAACCTATCAGATTGCACATTAAAGAAAACTGACTCCTTCTTCCCCGGCAGTCATCAACTGCCAATAGCCCATAAGTTTGGGGACATTCCTTTAAAAAATAAAAAAAGAAATCTCTTTCAACATATGCAACTATAGTAATAATTAAAAATCATACAAATAGTTAATTATAATGAAGGGAGAAAGGGGAAAGGAGGGAAAGAGGAGGAGAGGGACAGAGAAAGGGAGAAAGGGAGGTGAGGAAAAGGGGAGAGAGAAATGAAGGGGATGGAGGGAGCAGTCATCTGCTGGAGAGCAATCAAATATTCATTGGAAACACCTTTCTCCCTGGGATCTGAGTAACACTAGCTTAAAATTCTCTTGTCTTTGACTATTGGGTGTCTAGAGAATTCATCATTTCTGCAGATTTCCTGGTGGCTGTGATGCCTCCTCTTACCTTAAATATTTTTTCTCTTCTCTACCCCATTCAGAAAGGATGTAAAGAAAGAGGTAACAGGAAAGGGAAAATGGGATGGAAAGAGTTTTGTCTTAGTTAGGATTTCTATTGCTGTGAAGAGACACCATGACCCCAGCAACTCTTATAAAGGGAAAACATTTAATTAGTTGGCTAGCAGTTCAGAGGTTCAGTCCATTACCATAATGATGAAGCTTGGGGGCATGCAGGTGGACATGATGCTGGAGAGGTAACTGTGAGTCCTACATTTTACACAGGTAACAGGAAGTGAACAGAGACACTGGTGGCATTTTGACCATGGAGACCTCAAAGGCTACTTCCACAGTGACATACTTCCTCCAACAAGGCCACACCTACTTCAACAAGGCCATATCTCCTAATAGTGCCACTCCCTATGAGCTTATGGGTGCCAATTGCATTGAAACTACCACAGCATCCACACCTGCAAAAAGATCGAAGGATAGGGTGAACTTTCCAGAAGGTCCATTCTAGGGTCACACCACCTCAGCTTCTGTCCCCTTTACCTACAATTATTTCCTTACTTCTGTCTCTCTTTGTGGGTCCTGTTCTCATCTCACCTTCTCTGCTACGCACAGCAACACAGTATTCATTCCTTGGGTACTATCTCAGTCTTGCAAACTCCAACAAAGATTCCAGAGATGGGGCCTCCGCAAACCCCATGCAGCACTCCCACCTCTTACCGAGATGCTGAGTTGATGGTGATGTACTGGGAAGATCAGCCACAGGTATCCAAGGTGACGCAGAGTACAAAGAGCAGATGGCTGAGCTGATCATCATAAAGGTGATGGTTTTAAACAGAAACTCCCCCCAAATACCCATCTCCACATGTCTACATAAACTAAGTTAATCAAAATGTTCACTGACAACTACTTTATGATGACAATGAGGAGGAGGAGTGGGTGACTGTAATAGTCTTCTTTGTGGATGTCTGCACTATCTGCATGCCTATAATAATGTAGCATTGCTTTTATAATGACAAGTGTCAAAAGGAAAGTCCATCTCTATAAGGAAGGCTGGGACTGGCAAAAGTCAAGCAAACACGATCCAGGAGGTTGAAATGAAGGCAAACTGCTCTGCACCTTACAGCTCAGCTCAGCCACTCTCTACATGCAAATTCTACCTTTCCTGAAAGGGCAGCTAAGTCATGGCAAGACTATCTTAGAAGATTCTCATTTATGTGACAGCAATTCAGCCAGCAACCTACTGAGACAATGGCCCAGGATTAGCCACTTTTAAAAATTATTATTACTGGGGTACAAGAGTGTGGCAAAAGCAATTGTTTTGGAACTTCAAACACAGGTGTGAAGATACAGGCATATTTAACTCCTCTACAAAAGGATAAAGAAATGTAAAATTTTAGAAAGAAGCTAGAGAGATGACTTGTAGATAAGAGTGTTGGCAGTTCTGCCAGAGGACCTGCTTTTGATTCCCAGTACCCACGTGGTGACTCAGGACATTAAACTCCAGTCCCAGGGTATCTGGTGCCCTCTTCTGGCCTCTTCAGGCTCTGTACACGTGGTGTGCAGTCAAGCACCTGACAGACCAAAATGAAAACACCTGTCTGAAAACCGTTATTGTATACAATGGAAATGCATGGCTAAAAATGTTTGGAAACTACTGAAACGGAAAGGCAGCCTAGTTCTAAATTAGTCTTGGCTTCCGCCGGTTTCATCAAAACAAGTACCAACTTCAGTATGAAACTAAATTATGAAAGCTATCTCAAAATATTTGCTTAGAGTAAAATTAAAAACATACTCAGCAGTTGTAGAATTAGTGACTCACCTAAGGTGGGGGATAATTTATGCTCTATTTGTAGTCAGAAAAGAAATGTATATTTATAGCAGGGTCTGTATCATTTCTCTTTTCCAGGGATGAACTAATTTGTGTTTGTTGAGTTGTTTCAAGTTGCTGTTTCAGAACAGACTTTCTATTTGTAAGGCTAGAGGGATTAAATTAGGTAAACCCTAAGGGAGTGAAATTGGGAAGTAAGAGCAGTTGTGTGAATACATGAAGTATTATCTGAGCCAATGTGGAAGACTGCTGGGCGGAACAGTGAAGCTGGAGGTTCCTCTTGTTTGTTTGTTTTTTCAGTAATAAGGAAATACACAAGACCATCCCTCAACTTTTCTTTACTTCTGAGTATCCAAGAGTCAACAAACATCTTGGAACAAACAAGCAAAATGACAGAACCCAATGGCCACCCCCATCTGCTTAGCTTTTGCAGTAGCTGGCTCACAGAAGGCATAAAACCAGCATTTAGTCTTTTCTTCCCTTCTTTGTCTTCTTTTCTCTCTTCTTGAAATATAAAACAGGTTTTACCAATCATTTTTCCTATTCCCACAAACTTTGAGATTAGATAGACTTCACAAATACCTTTCTTTTAGCTCAAGTAGGGTTTATTCCATCCCCTCATTTTCCCTCCCTTCCTCCACCTCCCTCTCTATCTCTTTCTCAATGTGTATATATACGCAGGGGCACAGGTATGTGCAGGTGCATAAGTATACCTGAGAGAGGCCAAGAACAATAATCTCAGCTATGATCCCTTAGTACTGTGTGTGTGTTTGTGTGTGTAATGTATGCTTGTGTGGGGTGTGCATGCACGTGTATGTACATGCGGAGGTCCAAGTTTGGTCATCCTTAATTGCTAGTCTGCTTTATTCGCTGAGGCAGGGTCGCTCGGTCAAACCCAGAGCTCACTAATACAGTTAGTCTTGCTAGATAGCTGGCCCTGAGGATGCTCTGTCTCTGACTTTCGAGAGTGGATCTATATGGGGGCCATCACATTCATCTAGCATTTATATGGCTTTCTGGAGATCTGAACTCTGGTCCTCACACTTGCATGGCAGGTCTTTAAACACGGAGTCATCTCTCTAGCCCCAGAGAGGAGCTTGTTGCTGTTGCGATAGTCTCCCGCTTTCACCTGGAACTCATTGAATCCGCAAGGCTAGCTGACCAATGATCTCCAGGTTTCCTGTATCTGCCTTCCCAGGCTGGGATCACAAGTGAAGCCACCATGTGCTGGTGATAAACTCTTTGAGTCACACTCATACCCTCCTGCCTGCACAGCTAGTACACACCATTAGCTCAACTACCTCCCCAGTCAGGTTTTAAAATTAATTTAGAAATCAAAGTTTGAATGGAAAGACTTCATTTAACAACCAGATCTTCTTGATTCTCTTTCCAAAAAAAATCAGATAACCAGACTCATTTCTATGTCGTTCAAATGAAATGGAGATGGTGACCACGTGGCAGCGACTAGGTGAGCATCAGTCCCTGATTCTAAAGGTCCCGTAGTCTCCAGGAACAGCTTCAAATCTTCTTCAGAAGGTTTTTGTTTTTTTTTTTTGAAGGATTTCTTTTTGTTTATGTTTGTGTGAGGGAGTGGGCTACCTGGATGAATGCCGGAGGAGACCAGGAGATGAGGTGAGATCCCCTAGAGCAGATAGGAGCTACCCCACATGACACTTGGCTCCTCTGCAAAAGAAGCAAGTGTGCTTACTGGCTGAGCCATCTCTCAATCCCGACTCAGAGTTTTCCTGCAGCACAGGGATGTCTCCATCACATCAGGACCCCAGATAGAGGCATGAGCATTAGACTGTGGCCAGTGTATGTTCTATGATGACGCCTGCCTCCTAAAGATATGGTGACTTCTCAACTCTTGGGTTTGATACCTCTGACCTTTACCAAATCAATATTAGAAGTCAGTGAGAACTGAGAAGAGACCCAAAGGGAGCAAGCCACAGACAGATTGGTGTGGCCACATCACGAAAGCACGCTCTATGACTTGGGCCGCAGGCCAGCTCCACTGTGTCCTAATTAAAGTGTCCACTCTCCACTAGGTCTGCAACAGAAAGTGACTGCTGGCTCTGTAGCCAATGGAAGCAAGCCAGAAACACAATCCCACTTAAGAGAATTGGATATGATTCTGCAGAGCAGGCAGCCGTGCTCAATCACAGCATGGCAAAATATGACATAGATTGTGCCAACATGCCTTGCTTACGAGGAAAGACCCGCATGGTCCACAGGGACACACCCGAAGGTTTCAGGAGGGTACTCTCAGAGGGCCACTAGGGTTCAAGACAAATATGTTTTCAGAGCTGATGTGTAGTGAACACCTCTGTTGAACGGTTCATACTTTCCTAGGACAGAACTGCTACAAAGATGTGCAAAGCATAGTATTATAAACATGGAAATATGTATTTACTCCTCCCATATTTTGCCAGGGGAGAACCCCTGGGTGATAGCATTGCTATCTAAAGCTGTCCTGAGATATGATGACAAAACACTGTCGAAGAATGTTTATTTCTCGATTCTTTTTCAGTCTTGTGGAAAACACAAAGACCACTTTGAGGCATTGATTTAAGCTATGAACAGTCTCCCCAGGAAATACAAATGTATTAAGCATGGAGTTTTCTAGGAGTTTCAATAGGTCTATAAAATCTACAAGGAATTAAGACTTTTGGTTTGGGGTGTGGTGGCTCACTCTTGTAACACCAGCCCTCAGGGGGCTGAACCAGGAAGATAATTCGAAGTTGACACCAGCCTAGAGCTAGAGTACATAGAGAGTACTTGTCTAAACCTTTACACACACACACACACACACACACACACACACACACACACACACTGTTTCTCGATGGTTCAGAAGGACAGTGTCTTTGCGCTCATCCCTGGTACCTACCATCCCATCTTCCTCCTCCTCTGGTCCTATTCCTTCTTCAATCTTCTTCTCTCAATTGTATTCCCTGTACACACACACACACACACACACACACACACACACACAGTGTGGCTGGAGAGAAGTCCAGAAATTAAGAGCACTTGCTGGTCCTGCAGAGGAACTGGGCTAGGTTCCCAGCACCAGGGGTTGGGGATGACTCAAAACTACCCCTGACTCCAGCTCCAGGGGATCTAAAGCCTTTTTTGGACTCCATGAACATTGCACTTGTGTGTGTATATATATCCATTCCTTCATACACACAAATTAAAAATAGTCTCTAAAGCGTTTATATTTCTCTTGATGCTGATGTTAAGTCAAGTACATAGCTTCTTGGAGTAAATGATGCCCTTGGCTTAAAAACATCTTGTGTGAACTTTCTGAATCTCCATTTCCTCATCTCCAGAATGAGGGTGGTGTCAGACTGTCAGTTATGGACTTCTTGGGAGGCCAAGTGGACCAAATATACATGAAACTCTTAGAAAAGTTGTTGGCATTATTGGTAAGAGATTGGTCGACAAATGTTTGCCAACAGTCTCTTTCAGATTTAATACTGGCTATGTTTCAATTTTTAATGAAAACATTTTAATGCATTATATATTGGCATCTTTAAAATCTTACATTAGAAGCAAAGATAATGAGGAGAGTGCATTCCATGTATATAACGTTGATCTAGTTTCATACACACACACACACACACACACACACACACACACACACACACACATATATATATATATATATTATATATATATATATATATATATATATATATAATCAAGGCACCAAAGAATGGTAAATACATTGGGTGAAGAAGAAGATTGAAGAAGGAACAAGACCAGAGGAGGAAAAAGATGCAATGGCAGTTATCAGGGTGGGCACAAAGACACTGTCCATCTGAGCCATCTAAAGACAACACAACCACATTCTGCCACAGAGTGGCCAACAGTGAAGCCTCAGTCAACATCTGGGTTTTATGTCTGAGCTTTGTAACCAGCTCTACCTGTCAAGAAAAGGGTGTGACCATCTCCATCCATGCAACCAAGTCTGTCAGAAACTAGAGGTACCACGTTACAGGGACACAGATCTGGAAGGGCTGATGTTGCACTGAACGACTGAGGTAGGCATGCTGCAGATATCACCCTAATGCACTTCTGAATTATTCTCAGGTAATCATCAGGAACCCTCTAGACCCTCAAGCTGCCCTGCAAGCCAAGACATCCTTCTTTAGTACATGCATGGCTAAGGATGTGGGCTGAGGAATACATCCTTGAATGCAACAAATGGTGACATTGCAGGACCACTACCTTTTTCTTTGCCAGCCATGTGGACACCTTCCCCTCTATTGAGATTAAAGGATGGTCCTTCACTATGCTAGTTCTTGTGGGCACCCACTGCTCTGGTCAAAATAAACTATCTTTCTTGCCCATGCTAGATCATAAATATTGTGATCTTTCTTCCCCATGCTAGATCATAAAAATTGTGTCCTCTCATGACCAAATAGTCTTTGAAGAAATACAACATGTCAGCAGTGGTCCTTCTTAGCAGGGAAAGGGGATTCCAAAAGTGGGTATCAGCTCATCCACATTCCACTCACTGAAAAATTACCCACATTTAACTTCCTGCCTTCTTCTGCACCTCTCTTGGAGGAGCAAAATTTCTTCTCTTTGCATACATGAAAAAGCCAAGGCTCAGAAAAATCTAGTTACCTGTCTAAGGTTACATAGCTATCACGTGACACAAACTGAGATTGCACCAGCAAATGGTAACTGACATTCTTATGACAAAGTTTCCTCAAATAATTTCAGATACTGTCCTAGCTTCGTACCCATTGCTGAGATAGGCATTGTGAGGGGAAAATACAACATAAGAGAGAAAGGATTTATCTTAGTTCCCAACTCCAGGTTACAGTCCATCATGGCAGTGAAGTCACAGTAGCAGGACATAAAACAGCTAGTTACAGCATATCCACAGTCAAGAGCACAAGGAGCTGATGAATCAATGGCCACTCCTCAGCTCACTTTTTCCATTTTTACACAGTCCAGGATCAAATGCAGAGTTTGGTGTTATCCACAGAAAGTAAATGGAAGACAGGGATGTCTATATGTGTTCTACAACTTACAGGAAAGAATGGCATAAAATTAAAAAGTATAAGTTAATAATATCAACAGAGCCAAGGTTGGGAAGCGAGCAATCATACATATAAGCCAATCTACCGAAACTTGAAGCTCATATTTATTTACATATGTATACATGCATGCATATATTTATTTATATAGTATGTATATATGTGTATATAACTACATACCCATCTATGCATGTAAGGTCAAGGAGTAGTGCTTGATAGCTTTATGTCAACTTGACACAACTGAAAGTCACCCAAGAGGAGGAATCCTCAATAGAGATAAAGCCTCCATATGATCTGGGCTGTAGGCCAACCTGTAGGGCATTTTTTAAATTAGTGATTGATGTGTGAGGGCCCAGCTCCCTGTGGGTGGTATCATTCCTGGGCTGGGGTCTTGGGTTCTACAGGAATACAGGCTGAGCAAACTATGGGAAGCGAGTCAATAAGCAGCACCTCTCCATGGCCTCTGCATCAGCTCCTGCCTCCAGGTTCCTGCCCTGCTTGAGTTCTTGCCCTGACTTCCTCTGATGATGAACTGTGATGTGGAAGCATAAGTTAAGTGAGCGCTTTCCAACTTGCTTTGGTCCTGGTGTCTTGACTGTGAATAAGACAGAAGTACATGCGAACATGTGCTTGTCTGCATGTTTGTGGTTATGCACTGGTTTGTCAGTGCTGAGAATCGAACCCAACCTCACAAGCTCTAGGCAAGCACTCTACCCCAAGCTACCCCTCCTGCCCCACAGATATGAAGTCTGCCAGTCTGTTTGCCAGAGCTGAGCCAACGTGTTTACTTTCATAAACTCTCTTTACTGGAAACATCATGCAAGAGGAAAGGTTTGTGAACTAAAGTCCTTAGAAAGTAGTCACACTTTCCACTGAAACTCCAGAGGCCGATTGACTGGGTGGAGCATCAGTGACTTTGGGGAAGGTGGAGGGAGGGTGCTGAGGGTCCAGTGCCTAATTACAATTTATTTTGTTCTATATTTAGCCTCCGAAATATACATTCCTGGCTGACCTCTAATATCCTGTGTCCAAAAGATAAACTCTTCTGCAATGTATTAATTTAAGAAAACCCTAACTTTCACCAATAAAAAGACCAAGTATCCATCATACGGCACCTGAGGCCTGTAGTGAGGTTTCTGCTTTCTGCTTTAGTTCACCTCCTTAATGTTATTACCAATGCGCTGAAAACTGCTTTGATTTCTCACTTTCTTTTGTTACTATAAAACTTCACGCCTAGTGCAATGGCACACACCTTTACTCCTAGCATTTGGGAGGCAGAGGCAGGCAGATCTCTGTGGTATCAGCTGCTGTGTTTTTCCCTGAGAAGACTATGCCTACTATTTCACCATTTTTTGTTTGCCTGTTGTTCTTTGTGTAGAGGTGAGACCTCGTTAATGAACACATTATTTCATTAATGAGATGCTAGAAGCCATCAAGTTTCCAACAGCTTCCTCCCTACTACAGGCAGCCATAAGTCTTTTCAAAAATAGTCCAAAAGGGCTAGGAGGCAACATGTTTTTTGCCTGGGCCATGGAAACTTCCCAGGGTTAGATGACCTGGAAGAAATACACCTTAACAGCAAGATACACATACCTGTTCAGCTAAGAAGAACAGAACTCCATGTAGTTTGAGTCTCTCCTTTTCTTTCCTTTCCTCTGCTCTAGTACTCTCCTTCCCACTTTTCTTCTCATCTCCCATGCTCACCTCCCTTCTCCTCCCCTCCTTCTGCTCTCCTCTCCTCTCCTCCCCCTCCTCTCTTCTTTTCTCCTCTCCTATCCTTCCCTCCTCTCTCCTCTCCTCCCCTCCCTACCCCTCTCCTCTCCTCTCCTCTCTTCTTCATTCCTCTTTTCTCTCCTATCTTCCCTTCTCCTCTGCTCTGATCTCCTCAACTCTGCTATTCTCTCCTCTCCTTTCCTTTTGAGATAGGTCTAACTACATCAGAACCGTCTGTGTAGACCAGGCTGACCCCCATTCTGGACACTCAGCCCCCCCCCCCAATGTTGACATTACAGATGTGCAGTGTGGCACCTGGCCCTGCCTCAGGTGCAAAGGAGTCCTTTCTTCCCTGGGATCTTTACTTTCCAAAAAGAGGAGAGGTTTCTAAACTGGCTTTGTGTTCAGCAAGGGCAACGCTAGCAACAGAATGTATGTAAACTAAATACATATTCCCTAGTAATAATAAAATATTGTTTCCCACTCCAAACTCAATTTATTTCAGATTTTTAAATAAAAAATAAACTAAATCATAAAGCATGACCCACATTATGGTGCGGTTTATGATGGTTTGCATACACATGCATTTTACAGTGGCTACATTAGGTCAAACATTGCTCAGCTCAGACACTCCTCATTTCTTCGCTCTAAGAATATTCAGTGACTTAACTTTCATTAAGGCTGAAGCTGCTGCTGCTGCTGCTGCTGCTGCTGCTGCTGCTGCTGCTGCTGCTGCTGCTGCTGCTGCAAAAACACCACATCCAACCAGAAACTTCCTGTGCAGTCACTCAAAACCCAAAGCAACAGTAGTTCAGGAGACAAGTTATGGGCCAGAGATGACGCTTATTTGGGACAGCATTTGCCTGGAAAGCACAAGGCTCTAGGTTCAATATTTAAGACTTGAGAGATGAAGGGAGGAGGATTAAAAGTTCAAGGTTGCCCACAGTTACATAAAAAAATTTGAGGCCAGCCTGGGCTCCATAAGACTATGCCTCAAAAAGTAAACAATAGACATATTAAAAACAACATTCATAACCAAAAGCTAAATAATCACGGACCATACCCCTTTTTCACATACATAAGCAATTTGTAATTGTCAACACGTTATGACAAGAGAAGCACTTAAGTTGGTGCCAGATATATATATATATATATATATATACACACACACATATATATGTATATATATACACATACACACACACACACACACACACACACACACATATATATATAATAAAATGTTCCCAAAGGTCATGGTGACCGGGAGGGCACAAGAAGTTCCATGACATGAAATTATCAAGTGACATGGAGAACTGCTGCCTTTTATACACTGAGCCACAGGGTCTCTTTTCGAAGCTGTAGTCTAATGTAGTAAGATGAATATAAATGATATTTATTTTCTTCCTCCAAGTCACATGCCCCATTTTTTGTTCTAAGTAAGTTACTGCTGATTCAAAGAAACACACAGACATACAACATCAGCAAATTTTAATACACTAACTACCTAAATCAAAGGTCCAGAAGATAAAATAATCATCAAATACAAGATAAATGTGCTGTCACAATCTTTTCAGGGGCAGCGGTGCCTACAAGAGTTCCGTTCTTTTCTGTTTCCATTTTTCTTTCATACACACACACACACACACACACACACACACACACACACACACACACACAGAGGCACGTGCACACGCGCACTGAATGCTCCCTCCAGGCTGATTCGTGATTTTCTGAGCCTCCTGGCTTTCCCTGTTTCCATGTCAATGGTGGAAGATTCCCTTTGGCTATTTCAAAACATGTCTTTTAGGGATGACAGGGTATTAAAGACAACAGAAGGAACCACATGCCCATCTTATTAGCACTTAGGAATTCAGGAGGCACACAAGATAGGAAAGGGGCTGGAGTGAGGATGATCCATAGATTAGCCCTAATTATCCATAGATTAGTCCAAAATTAGAAAGAAGAGGAAGGTTCTTCTCAGGAGGAAAAGACGGTGCCAAGTAAAATATTCCCGGCAAAAGAAACCCACTGTGCAGAAGCCACATGGTAGGCAGGGGTGGGGTGGAGAGCTCAGTAGGAAGCAGGTAGCTCAGGTGGAGAAAGCAGAATGGACTTTCTAAAAGCAGGGCTGGAGCAAGGCAGAGCTGGGACTGTGAAGTCAGGACTCAGAGTCTCACTGGCATTTTGCTTCGAGCATTTCTTTCTGATTTAGGCTAATAAGGTGTGTACATACGTGCCAACTATTTAACGTGATTAAAAAAAAAACATCTCGGCACCATTTTGAGTGGTGTCTAGTCTCCAGAGTTATACAATGATCATTTCATAGTGTTAGTAGAAATTATTCCCTTCTACCCTCTCTGGGGATCTCCTCCAGGAGGGGCTTCAGGTTCACATGGAAACCAATGCCCTCAGTATGTACAATTCTAGATGAAAGGCAGAATCAGCAGCCCCAAATGAAGAGTGACATGTGAGCCTCCCATGCCAACACCAGTGCTGGTAGCTGTGCTGTGGTCTCTCGTATGACTGGGAAACACCTTGCTCCGCCTGAACCCCACACTCTTCTCTATCTATCTTGAACCAGGCTTGTGAGAGATACGGCAAGCTCTCCCTTGGAACAGAACTTCCAAAGTCAGGATGCCCCAGGTCCTACTCCCAGGTCTTCCAAGCACTGCACAGAGTAGAGAGAAAGGCCTGAATGGCATCCCCAGGAACCATATCCACACAAAGCAACCCAGAGAAGTCAGATCAGACTCACATACTTCCTGGAGACCTTATGTTTGCTGAAAAGTCAGAGCCAGCCGGCCTTCTCGTCACCTGCATGTTCAGTGATTGCTGGGGACCTCAGACCACCAAAGGATGGAGGAAACTCACAACAGCTGACAAATAGTTTACAAAAGCAATGGTGTGCTGACTTAGAGGCCTTTGGGCAAATACCCAGGAGGGGTATTGCTGGCTCATATGGAGGATCTATTTTTAGCTTTTTAAGGAACCTCTTTACTGATTTCCATAGTGGCAGGACTAATTTACATTGCACAATGGAATTTTATTCAGCTATAAAGGAAAAGGAAATTATGTTGTTTGCAGGAAAATGGATACAACTGGAGATTATCATATCAAGTGAATTAAGTCAGACTCAGAAAGACAAATAGCATGTGTGTTCTCTCATTTTCAGATTCTAGATAATATACGGATGCAGAAAACCATGCACAAGTATATATGGCACGAGAGTTGAAGCCAAAGTTCCTGGGGGACAAAGGGCTTTGTTCCTACTGGGAGTGAGGAATGGAGAGAAAGGGGAGGGGAGGGGATATGTGGGGTGCACAAAATACAATACCTACTGCGTGAAAATGTCCTTATGAAACCCAGCACTATAATGATGAATACACGCCACTAATGAGTAGAGTTACTAAATGATTTTTAATACTGCATCTGTGCACGTGTGTGTGTGTGTGTGTGTGTGTGTGTGTGTGTGTATCACAGCACAGACCAGGAAGGAGGAGGATAACTTTCAGAAGCTGGTTATTTCCTTTCCACTGGGGTTTCAACTTAGCTTCACACAGCAAGTGTGTTTTACTTCCTGAGCCATCTCACTGGCCTCTCTCTGATATTTTAAGCAACAACTAAACCCAGGTAACCATCTCACACTCTGGATAATTTCCTGCTATGGACTACCTCCCAAAGGGCCACTTATGATCAAGAAATATCCATTTATAGGACATAATTCCCCCCCTGAAAGATGAATGAAACCAAAAGTAGGGTCATTATGGCAGCAGAGTTGGTGCAACTAAAGAGCATATAGCACAAAGGATCTTTACCACAGCAAACAACAGAAGGGAGCAAAACGGGACCGCGATGCTCTGGTTAAAATGGGAATGCAAGGAATTTTTTGCATACATGCATGATCTTCTTTTCTCGTTAGATAGAATTAAAACTGTATAGTGGGGGCTGGGCATGTAGCTCGGTTGGTAGAATGCTTATCTAGCATAAACCAGGAGTGGTGGTGCATGCTCACAATCTCAACACTCCAGAGATGGAGGTGGGAGGATCAAAAGTTCAAGGTTTTTCTTTGATACATGGAGAGTTGGAGGCCAATCTGGGATACAGGAGACCCTGTCTCAGGAAGCACAGCACAAGTAAGAAATAATATGGTGTTAAGCAGACAAGTTTATTCCTGCACTGTGCTTAACATGAAGCACCAAGCTTTTTCCTTGGGGGTCTAGAATACACCATTTGGTTATTTGCTTTGATTTTTTGAGATATTAATTAGAGTAGATCAATGCTTAATAGCAGCATTGTTTACGTGTCCAACTTAGAGTACAAATAAGAAAACATTCTAATTTGCTGAAGGCTGGAGCATCCAGATAGACTACCCCCAGGATGTGTTTGATCTGATTAAATAAGACCACCACGGTCTAATGAAATCCCTCCAGTCACTAATCAGCGATGGTCCAATCCAGAAAATGCACCCTTTCTAATGAATATTGAAATTGGCTGTCATTAAGAGAGACCGCTCATGGGAGGGCAAGGAAACCGTGATCAATATTCATAGGGTCCTTGCTGCCTCATTGATTAATAGCCTTCAAGTGTAAAAGCTGGAATGGTGGTAATAAAGCATTATTTTTGTGTGTGTGCAGGCTGACATGGGATGCTTCTTAGATTTAAAACTTGAATTTATTTTTTCTGATCAAGTTCTAATAAATGGTTAAGAAGGAAATATAATGGACTCCCTCCATCCTTTGATTCTCTTTCCCCCTTACCACTTTCTCCTTCTCTGCTTCCCCCTTCCCTCTTTCCCACTCGCTTTCTCTTCTCTTTGCACGTTTCCCTTCATTTCTCTCTTTTTCTTTCCTACCTCCTCCTTTACTTTTCTTTCTCCAAGCCTGCCTCAGACTCATAGCATACCTGTCTCAGCCTTGAGTGTGAAAACACACCCGGCTAACAGGGTTCTTAAAGCCATAGGAGACTGGCATCCTGTGCATGTATCACCAGACAAGGCTTTTCATCAACTTAAAGGGGTAAGTAACCTCCAGCTCTGCACTGGATTCTACATTCACTGTGATAGGGGGCTCCCACAGATCCACTCATGCTCTGTGATGGCTGCAGTTCAGAAACAAAGGCTCTCACCAGAGAGTTTTCTACCATATCTGCATATCTGCTCTTTCCCACTCTGTCAGTCCCGTCTCCAGTAGACACTATGCACAGGCCCCAAACTCCATCAGGCAATAGTGAGGCTGATGGCTATAGTTGGTCAACCTTGAATATATTGAGTTGCTGACTCTGTGTGTAACCCACCCCTTAAATGGGACTGCAGTTCTCACCCTGGGACTCTCTTCTCCTTTAAAAGGAATGACAGCACTTTAAGGAGCTTCAGAAACATATGACATTGAATGAATGCTGATTGCCAGTGCAGCCACTCAGGATCCACGGATTTCTATGTTTCTTACAGGATTTTCTCCCACCTTGCATTCACCCTGCTCATGTAGCTCTCCCTGGGAAGGAGAATTCCAGCATGGGGCTTTGACTCATCCAGTGAAAACTCATTAGACATTCCCTTTCTCGGACTGCAGTGGTAGAAATAAATTTCTTGGATCCAGGCTGCAGCTATAAAAGCAGGTCTACAATAGATCTCAGCAAATGGAACTGGGAGATGTTTGTGAATAATTCTTATGGGATATATAAAATTCCTACCTATTAAATGCTGAAAAACAGCCATGTACCCTAAATATGCCTTGCTTTCTTTCTTTAGGAAATTGAAAATGAGTTTGAATGTGTTCTATTACATTCTTATTTCTCTGTTCAGAACAGGTGTGTGGAAAGACTGGCTCAAATGGCAAAAATGGCAAGTTCAAGTTCACCTTTTTTTTTGGTTGTTTATAATAGAAAGCTTCATTTTGTTAACGCTTAGCTTAATAGAACCTAGTGCACGTGTTTCTGAAAACTCATCCTTGTTCCTTTGTGAGCAGGGGTCTCATTTCACAGTAGCGTGTTGCTTTGTCTAATTTGAAAATAAATTTATGTATGTGTATGTGTGGGTTTTTATGTATGCATTCCTGTGTATGAGTGTGCTTCCCCATGTGCACATGTGTACATTTCTGCATGTGAGTGTGAATTCTCATGTGCACATTACTGTTTGTGAGGGCATTCCCATCTGCACATGCAGGTCAGAGGAGAGTCTTGGGTGAGTCCTTGACTTCCACTATGTTTAGGACCTCTTCTTTTATTTGTTTGTATTTGTCGGGCGAGCTGGCCAACAAGTTGCTAAGGATTCTCCTGTCTCTAGACTCCGTCTCCCACAGAAGCAGCAGGATTGTAGATTCATTCTACTTCCTCCAGCTTCATGGGTTCTGGGGATTCAAACTCAGGGCCTCAGGTTTACACTGTACCAGTGAGCCCACTTGACAGCCCATTCTGTCAGGCAAAGGTCGATCTTTCTCATGCTGTAGTTTTCTAGCAAATTGGCAGAGGCCTAACCAGATGGGCTACTTGACATCACTCATCATATTGCATGTAATGAGAACCTGCTGCCCTTCGTTAACTGATAAACTCTCTTTTCCCCCACCAGCCAGTGGGGTTGCTCTTTATGTGCTCCGACAAATGCTCTAGTATCTGCGGACTCACAGTGTTTGGCAATATACTACAACAACTTGATGGCCCACGTGACTCCAATACCAGCCAAAGACGTCAGAAAACCAGGCGCACTCCCCTGAGCAGACAAGAAGATCCCGGAAGACATTCAGCTTTCCTACAAAAGCAATTTCCACGAGCCCTACTTCCTTTCATCATTATGTAACCTCACAAGGTTGTCTCCATGTTGCTGAAAATGAAAAATATCAAAATAGAATTAAACATATTCCCATTGATTCTCTTCAGACCTGCAAAGCCATTGGAGATGGAGATGCATGTGCTGAGCAGCCGCGGCAGCTCCGGGCTGCTGGTGATTGACTTTTTGGCTAAGCTAAGCAAAAACGAAGCTAGTGACCAATTAGCTTTTCCCTTAATAGGATTGCAATGGGCGAAATAAAGCAGGGGAAGGAATAGAAGGGAAAACTGTCATTTAGTGAATTCCCCGATGCTGTCATTGTCCCTGAGACATACATCATAAATAAAAGAAAAGCTGAGAGTTCGGTAGGCCAGCACCTTGTATGAAGGTTATGGGCCTTGTTGAAATGGCAGAGTACTGAAGAACAGCCGGACTACCAGGATGCTGGCTATAAACACATCCCAAATCATTCCGCCAATTTGTGCTCCAGGGCAAAGTGGACTTTGGAGATTTTCAGAATGATCATCATAATAACTGCCACCCATTGATCTCATTTAACGAGCACTGATCTAGGACTCACGCCATCCAAGCCCTCATATTCATCAGCGGAGTTGCACTTATGAATGAGACAGACTGAGAGCAAAGTACAAGGCAATGTAAAGAATAAATGGAGATGTCAGAAGACAAGGGAGCAGGGTGTCCTGGCAGAGACTAGAGAAAGCAGAGGTCCCCTCTTTGAAGGGGTGGTTTTTCAGCTGTCATGGAAATAATTAAGAAAAGGTCAAGATTCAATGAGAAATAAGGGATAAAATTGGGAAGGTTTATCACAGCCAAATTTCAGAAGTGTGTGTGTGTTCACATGCATGTGTGTTCATGTGTACATGTGAGTATATGGCTTCATGTGGCCATGCACATATATGCAGAGTCTAAAGCAAGACCTCTGGTGTTTTTCTCCATCATTCCCCATCTTACTATCTTAAATAAGAGTCTCTCGTTGACCCAGAAGCTTCTCATTTTGGAGAGGCTGAATGACCATCAGGATCTTGGGTTCCACCTGTCTCTTTCCCCCACTCTAGGGTTACAGGCACAAATAGCCATGGCCAGCTTTTCACACGGGTGCTGGGAATGTGAACTCACATCCCTGTGTTTGCACAGCAAGTACCTATCTGCTTCCCAAGACCCACCCCACTCAAGGCTTTTTAGCTGGGATGGGAGTGCATGCTCAGTGCACTTTCAAAAAGTTCCTTGGACCCTGTTGGAATAACAAAATGGAAGAAGAAGATGCCCAGTGCAGATGTTCAGGAAAGGGTGATGACAACCATGTCTGGCGAGTTAGGGGAAAGGAAAACTACTGAAAATATGACCATGGGATCTGATAGGATTTGCTAACAAAATAGGGGTAAGAATCAACCTTGGAAGTAACTGCACTAATTAGGGCTCATTTGGGTATGTGTGAAGAAGTAGGTTCACATGTATTCATCCCTCCTTCCTTTTGTTCCTCTCTTCCTATATCCCCACCATTCCCTTCTTTCTTGCCTATACTTCCTTCCTTTTCTCCACCCATTTTCTCTTTTTCTTTTTCTCTTTCCCTTCTTTTTTCATTTGTCTCTCCTCCCCTCTTCCCTTCCATGACACTGGCTCCTATTATCATACTTCTTAGTAATGTTCACGCTCATACTTTCAAGTACAAAATTGCCCCATGGGTGATAAAATATCACATTGAGACCCTCTTTGCCCATCTTGTGTAGGGCGAGGTCTAATCGGCTGTTATTTTAAAGATTAATGTAAACAAAAAAGCTCAGTGGTTTCATTTAATGTTTTAAGGAAATCTGGACCATTTCTGAGCATCATCAACTTCCATGGAGAAAAGAATGTCTTTGTGAAATACATTGGTGCCTGGCAGAAGATTGTGTTGAGTTATTGGGATGCTACAAGCTTTCAGACGGATGCTTCGTGAAGCATGAAAGGAGTGTGTGAAGCTTTTCCTCTCTGTGTTGAAATGACTTTGCTTCTTACTTGACTACTTTCTGTGACCTTTTAGAGTGCTTCCTTCTTTATATTTCTCCTTGAATCTCTTAACCATTTTTTAAAATAGTCCAGCGACATCTTGTATGCATTATCCATGCTGAGCCTTCTGCTCCCTAAGCTTCTAACACATCTTCTCCTCACTTGACCCTTCCTTATAAAGACTTGTAATGTTATTATGCTCCCTGCCCCAGTCCATCCATCTCTTTCTGTCTCTGGAAGTTCCAGAGAAAGCATGAATCTGTGTATTAGTAAAACATTCTGCTCTGTTTTGCTGTCTGTGTGTATGCACCTTTCTGTGAGTGAGTGAGTGTGGCCATGCAAGGGCCACAATGCCTATGTGGAGGTCAGAGGAGCACCACAAATGCCAGACCTTGCTTTCCATTTTTCACTGTACTCCAGGCTACCCCTCAGGCTTCTGAGGGTTCTCCCGTTTTCTGCCTTCCATCTTGCTTTGGGAGTTCTGGGACTGGAGATTCACTATCATTGCCACTTTTACACAGGTTCCAGAAATTCTAATTTAGGTCTCTGCCTGTGCAACAATAGCTTTGCCCATTTAATCATCTCCCTGTTACTTATTTCAAGGAAACCTGAGAGTTAGGACCAAGGACTTCTGTCTTTAATCCAGTTTCCTGGATTAAATTCACTTTTTAAGTGAATTGCACTTAAAAAGAGCCTGATCTGCTTGAATCCCTACAAGAAACTACCTTGGAATTAATGTTATTCCTTCTCTTGCATTAAGTTTTGCTTGGACAGAGCCACAATCACATCCAATCATATGCACATAGAAGGGAAGGCTCTGGAAATTCTACAAGTTTGAGTTCTGTTTCCATTTCTTACTCCATTATAGCTGCGTGGCCTTGGAAATGTCACTGAAGCTCTCTGGTTTTCAATCTCCCAGTCTATAAAATCTGGTTGATATTACCTACCTTGATAAATCATGGAGGGAATTCAATTAAATGAGAACATGCATTTAAAACCATTGCACAGCCAGTTCTCTATTTAAGAGCACCATAACGATGATGTAGGGCTTCATTAAGCAAACCTTTACTGAACGTGTTTGATGGTGATACTTGGGGCGGGGGAAAAGAGGAAGAAATAGAATGGGACCCTTGATGTCCCTTGTAATAGGTGAATTAAAATTATAGCTGATTTCCTATTTTACCTTGGGGATGAATACAACCTCCTGTTTTGACCAAGAATATCAAATATAACAAATATTCATTGGGAATTTACATCATGCTGGCAAGTAATAGTGAACCAGGCCAGCCATAGTACTGCTCTCAAGAAATGTAAAGTCTGCCACTCACCATGCCCTGCAAGGCAGTGGATCCTCAACCAGGAACAGTTGCCCCAGTAGACCTCAGGGCATACAATAGCCATGTTGGGTGTCATAACTTGGTGGCAGGGGATCCTAGTAGGAGCTCACAACCAGAGCAGGGAATGCTGCTCAACAACTTAGCAAACCAAATCTGGCTGTGCAGAAAAACAAAAAAAATCCACATAGGGAATGGGATAAGGATATGAGATAATTCATCATTATGGCAAGAAAAGCAGCCAAGACAGACTTTATCAGTGCCTCCAGCTCTCCCAGACATGGAGGTATGCAGATACATTGTGAGTTCCTGGCCTCTGCCGCAAGAGGAAAAATCATCCCTGTGCTGTGCTAGGTGAGGAAAGGAATATGCACTGAAGACCTGCAGGAAGGATCTGCTCATGCTCCTTCATACCACTCTCTGCTGCTGACCAGGCAGCTGCTCTGGGGTGCAGCGAGCATTCCTGGTTTTGCATTTCTTCCTTCAAACTCAGAAGCTGCCCTTAGGGAACCCCCTGCATCTGAATCACTGCAGAGCAGCACTTCAGTAGAGATAGCTAGATAAATAATCCTGAATAAAATTGCATATTTTAAGTGCTTTGTTAATATGCTTGGTTGAGAGCATGCTAAATTCCTACATGATGGGGATGGAGGTGGCAAGTAGAGGATGATACAGGGGCTTAAGTGAGAGGGGGCAGGGCAGGAAAGGAGAAGAGCCATGGCAGATTCTGGACTGAGTGCCTGACTCAGTGAGGAGAGACAGAGATGCACAAACACAGGGCATGCGGGTCCTCTGCTGCAGCCTGGGGTGTGGGAGGAGAGCACCAGACCCACGCACAGCACTGGTTGCTGTGCCCATGAGCAGAGCTACATGCCACTGTTACTCCAGGCTCAACAGACTCTAGCATCGCAAAGGCCCACATGCTCATGTGAATAACCAAAGCCAGCAAGGCGGAAAGATGGGCAGAGAAGAAGAAATTCCCTATTGCTGAGAGAGAAGAGTCAGTTGTACCTCAGCAACAGTTTTCCATTCTGTTAGAGAGATGAAGGAAAGCTAGGCATTTATATTTCCCATAGCAGACTCATTGGAAATACACATGCCTACTATGTGAGCAAAAATCTTCGACTATGACTCATTTGCCCAGGGAGCCCCATTTCTGTGAGATCCGACTTGGGTTTGATTTTTAACAACATGACTTGCTTTCCTTAGAGTATTATGGAATATAGGTCCACATGCATGCTCAGCAAGGCTTTAGCATAATGCTCTCTCCTTAGTTCTTATTTTACATTTTCTTCTTATTACAGAGTCTAATTAAGTTGCCCAGGCTAGCCTTGAACTCATTCTATGACCCAAATATGAACTTGAGATTCTCCTGTCTCAACCTTCTGAGCAGTTGTACGTAGGGACCAGGCACAGCTTGTTGAGAAATTTATCTGCAGAGAGAAATACATTTGCATGTAAGTTGTGGGGTGAACTGAGATTCTTGTAGCTATATTGGTTGGCTTTGGGCTTAGACCCATCATTCTATACTCTGGTTCAGAGATTGAGCAGACTTTGAGTCTGGAAGACTTATCTCCTGAGTTGTCATAAACACAAAGTAGGCTAACTAGACAAATGGCTGGTTCTGTTTCCATGCCAGATAAAGCCACCAGATGTCTCTCCTCAAAGGGTACCTAGCTGAGAGGAATAGTCAGGAGAGATGGGAAGAGATCAGAACTTTGCTCCAAGAAGGGATATTACTGAGTATAGAATGTCCCTCATAGGCTCACACATCTCAGCTGCTTTAAAAAGTTATTCTATAACTTTTTAAAAAAGAGGGAAAACCAGCCTGGGGAAAGTAGACAGCCAAGTGTGGTACTGTGAGTGTTTACATCCTTACTATATTCTTAGTCCCAATCTCTCTGCTTCCTAGTCCACTAAGATGTGAGCAAGGAGCCTCCTACTGCTGCCTCTGTAGGTGAAATCTACCACCACCGCTAAGTCCCCCACCGTGATGAACTGCCCCCTCATGCTGTAAACCAAAATAAGCATCTTCTGTAAGGTGCTTCCTGTGGAACATTTAATAATTTAATAATGCACGCTCCTCCCACCACACACAACACTTATTCTTATCCACAGTGAATATTAATTACCACACACCCTTTATACAGGAATAATACACTATAATTTAAAGAAATGCCCCTTCATCCAGCAGGCAACCTTATGTTGGGCCTTACACTTTCTGAGGATATGCCATCTGGCCAGGATGTCTCAGGCTCCTAGGCAATGCCATTAAGTCATTGTTATCTATGAGCCAGTGATTTTCAGGGCCATGGTGAAGGTGTTCTTTCTTTCTTTCTTTCCAGTTCTAGCAAATGGACATAGTCTTTTCTGCACTCAATGGTATCTTGCTATCATTTGGGGAAAATGGTCCCCAAAAATGAATACCAGGAAAAGCACTCACTAGAGTTAGAGCAGGTCACAGCCTTGAAGATATTATGTGGTTATACCAAGTAGGGACATGATAGCCACAATTCCAAAAGTATACCACACTCTGACTTGGGCTACAGAAAATTACGTTATGATTTCTATTTTTGTAACTTTAGAAAGATGAGAAAAATGGAGTATTCAATTCTACTCTGGTTTGGTAAACTTCTAAGAGAAGATCTAATCTCCTCAGCTAGTGGAGCCAATGAGAAGGAGACAGTGTGCAAAATTTCATCCATATTCATGCTTCATGTCCTAGGGTTGCTGTATAATCCAAACAGGATGATGATGAAGATGATGATAATAACAATAATGGGGATGGTGACAACAGCAGTCCATCTTCAAAACTCCACTGTGAGTCACTTAGTCCAGCTTGGTTTTCGCCTTTTTCAATCTTCACAAGAGTGGAAGGATCCAGAGGGCATCACAAGCATGTCTTCCCCTGACATCTGACATTTAGCAAAGGCTTGATGAAAATAGATTCTCCCTACTTTAGCTTCCTCCACTGTCACTGGAACCTTGTTCCTCTAACTCAAGTGCACAGAACTGCCTGGGTATTGTGAAGCACTGCAGGTTCCTATTCACTGGCCTTGGTCTGAGAGTCTGCATTCTTAGGCAGCTCCTGAGAAATGCTGGTCTTCAGACCATACTCTCATGATGAGGTTCTTGGTTACTAGCAGCTAGGCAATCACTAAGCCAGAATCCTATTGATGGGTTTATAAACATTCAGGTTCTTTCTAAACACAGCTTATTAGATCTTTCTATTTAGTTTCAACCAAGAAACATTTCCAATATGAGATATGCTGTCTTTACAATTAATGCCCGAATCTAACAGTTTAGCATCCCTAAGCCTATCTTCCTCCCATATGAGTGAATTCAGAAGCGCTGACAGGAAGGCTTTGTGTCAGTATGTTTACAAGATAGCTTTTGGAGCCAGGACTGAGAGCTATAGGCTGAAGATGCCTAGGGAGGAACATTACAGACCAAGGGGGGCAGTAAGTTTTGCTGATTTACATGGGCAGAACTCAAACATCCCTGAAATGTAGGGATTTACTGAAATGAACTCTGCCAAACTTACTATGAGCATCAAGAGAAGCACAACCTATCAATGTACCGAGATTCAGCCATTTTCTCCTGAAATATTAGTACTTGGGATCTTTTCCCATTAAGTTAATGTACTAAGTTAATTTCCCAACTAAGATATCTTTAGGAAATGGAAAAAAAAACATTATTTTAAAATGTCAGTCTTTCAAAACTTGCAATATCCCATGCTTTGCCATTACTTACCTACTCCGGTGCTCACAAATTAAAAAATACAATAATAATATACATTTTACAGATATGTTTATAATTCATGTTACTGTGAACTTTGCAAAAGACATAATCAGAATAATTAGTAGTGTCTAGCCTACTCTACGCTCACTTCTAACTTGATCTATTTGAACTGTAATGTGTGCTAACAAACCAGCGTAAGTTATACAGATTTTACTGACAAGATGCTAGTTGTGACATCATTTTTATTTCATAAAGATGGAAACAAGAACTTTTTAGATTTTGTTTCCTACTATTTCCCATCTCATTCATGTCCTGAAATTCTACATGTTTGGATCTCCTACGACATCCACTATTGTGCGCAAAGTGGGGAAGGTGACCTAACACATCTTTCATGCTGGGGCTAAGACATCAAAATGAATGGTAGCATGTTTAAGAGTCTTTAGAGGGAGTTGAGTTATCTTGGAGGGAAGTCTCTAAGCACTAGGATGGAGTGTGGATGCATCTGTAAATCAGAATTTTGGTATATCTTTCATTGAGGTAAGGCTCTTTGGTACTATTCATTACATCCTGTCATAGTCTGGCTTGCAAATGCTAATTTATCATGATTAAGTAAAACACATGTTTTCATTTGCTGTCTCTTTACACATCATATCACTATAAACTCTCCCTATAATGATGCACCAATCCTTGAAGCTTGTTCTGTCACTGACTATGGAAGTTTACAGATGAATCCGTTTACAAGATCTAGGAAAAAAGAGGCAATTGCAAACACATGTGTGTGGACTCCTATGCAATCTTATCCTCATGGCTCTGGTCTTGGGCTTCAGCTCTTATTCATCAGTCTCTGATACTTGAAGATGCAGGTTTCTTGCATCCATTCTTTCTGGTGGCTGGCTTCCTAGCTGCAGCTGTCCTGCGTGTTCACATGCTTAGTTCTAGGTCATTCATACAGATTCATGCTGAATAAGAGACCTCACAGAAAGGTACTGTCCTACCAGGGAAAGACTGCTGGGGATACCCAAGTGAGAAAGGGTGGCAGACAAGCAGCTATGGCAGTAAACTACACAATGGCTGTAAAGGGAAGGTGTGGTGGTGAGGACCCTGGACAGCTCCTGGTCCTGGTTTCTGCCTGTCGCTTGCATAATTATTGGTACAGAGAAAGTATTGTATGGCAAGCACTGGCTACACCCGGCAGATAGTTTCAAACCATCTGCATGACTGTTCTACCAAGTAAAAGGGCTCCCAGGTACTAAGAAATTTGTAAGAAAGAACACAGCATGCAACCCACAGAGGGAAGATTTGAACCCAGGCAGAATAACAGCCAGGACCCAGGTGCATAACTACACACAGCTTGCTGCTTTTCTGCCTCCCTTGGGTCCCATTATCAAGAGAGCTTTAGTATGCATTGGGTTGTCACTTCCCTGCATTGTCAACTTCTCATGGGCGGTGGGCAATTCATTTTGACAGAGCTCTGGGCTGCAGTGTGCCCTAACATCTCAGAGAGAAGGAAGGAGGAAAACCCTCATTGCTGGGAAAAGTATTTGTAATTGGGGCTGACAGAAAAACTACCTACACAGTCAGTGTGAGACTCTCCACACTAGGTCCCATTTGCCTGTCAAATGCAGTGTTAGATCTTTAATTGCCTGGGCTCATTGAGCTCATGCAAAACAAACAAACTCAAAGAAGGAAGGAAGGGCCTTTGTAAGCCACCTGCCCTGTGGCATGGTCATTTCTATAGCACTCTGGTTTCCAGCTGGGCTTTTGAAATAAGCATTTGTGTGTTTGCCCATGTTAACTAAAATATGCACCAGTGTCTTTGGAAAGATCAGCTGCTAGGAGTGACACCGAGTATTCAAAACTTGGCTTCATGTCTTCACACAAAACTGTTAGATGACTGACAGGCTGGCTAATGATGGGAAAAATAAAAGGCAGTTTCTTTTCTTTTTCTGTGCAGGAGAAAATCCAGGCTTAGAAACCTCAGCGGCCTTCTGCCGTTTTCTACCCATTTTGTCGCTGGACATGCTGAGATGCTAGTTCTCCTGGATCTGTGAAGATGAATCAGCCTCCTCTGCAAAGAGAGATCAATGTTTTGGTCTTCAGCATCTTGACTATCTCTGATCACACCTCTGAGAGGCAGGACCGTACTGATACAATAACTGGCTTCGATGGACAGTGAGCACAGTTGATATTCTGAAAGTGTGTGTGTGGCGGGAGAGGGAGAATTACAAAGAGAGGAGATAGAAGGCAGATATTTCCATTTTGTAATTAGCCGCATCACCTCTGAGAGGAACCTGCAGGCTGAGAAGCCATTTTTGTGTAAATTATCAAGTGATTCCTTGACCTCCCTACAATGTGCCAGGCAGGTGTTCTGATTTTCATTCCTTAAAACGTACAGGTAGCACATTATAGATAAACCACAGAAAAAAACACAGCCTCTTAAATCAAAACTGAGATGGTCGTACAAGTTCTGGTCTCATCCCAAAGAATAGCCAAATACACACCCAGCCATCATACAGTCCTCCTGTTAGGCGAAGTTCCCACTGCCAGAGCTGGAGAGCGAAGGGCTGTTTTCTTACCTGGGCAAAAGTTCCTTTCTCATTCTCTGAAATACAAGTAGACTAGAATTTTGAGATCACAAGTGATGGAAATGTTAGAGAAGAAACATGGACGCTTTGAAGTAGAAGCATTGTGAGTTAGTAAGATGTCTGTTCAAAATGTTTATTTTGGGGCCACTGTGACCTATTATACAGCAGAAACTAACTGTAAACTCCACTGTAAGTAGATTTCCGTGATGATGTTGAGACTAGTCCAGGGAATCACAACCTGACAAAACTCCCCAGTCCTCGTCCATAGGCAAAGGCCCTACACAAAAAGTTGATGAAGTTTCAGACCCCAAATGATGGAAACTGGTGTGTTGTGTGGCTTAAATGTCTAATCATTTGAGGTACTGCTCGGGTGACAGACCAAGAAAAGGATTTCACCCAAGTCTAGTTTGCTGAATCACTGAGTTCCCTGAGGTTCCATACAGGAGAAGGCTCCCTTACAGGATCAAGGATGACTAAGGCAGTTGCATCACAGAAAGCACACCCCAGCTGGCATTGCTGGTGAGTCATAAAGCTACATCCCCAAGGTGCAGGGAAAGGTTGACTGTCTCCTCTGGAGGCTCCTCTTCCTCAGACTTGTTTACTGTTGTAAATGTTGGTCAGAGTCATTGTGAATCTTTGAACTTTCACAGCTTCCTAGGACTAATAAGTCGGATTCTTAAGAGCCACTTTCTTTCTCCATAAGCTAGCATCTCAATTCAAAGGAAGCAGCTACATAAAACTCTGAGTCTTCCTGGAGAGTACTTTGACATGAAGACCATCACAGGCTGGTACACTAAGCAAAAACCATACACAGTCAAATCTCAGAAAGTAAACTAGGCAGCCACCATGCTGGCCTCATGATGAAGTACTTTAAACGTGTTTGGGGGGCAGGTTTTTTCTGTAGCCTGGCAGTGCCTTGCTGTTTCTTTGAGCATAAACAGATTAAGTATTTGCATTAAACACAGGGCAACATAACAAAAAAGATGTTGGATTTGGAAGTAGAATTTTAGCTGTCATCATGAAATGCAAGAGCTGAGAGACAGGCAGGCTGCCATACTGAATTTTCTCACTTGAGCATGAAGCTCCTGACCATGGCTGGAACTGTCAGGGAGAGGAAGAGGGAGGGTGGCAGGTAGTGGTTGGATATCTCAGGCTTTGTTTTGTTTGACATTCATAGTAAATTCTCTGGAGTTAAACATACATATTCTTCAACTCTGTGGGAGGCATTCCAGTTTTTAAATGCTGAGTTATCTCTGGACCAAATCATCTGAATTCGGTTACTAAGCATCATAAGACAGTAACTGAATCTGACTGGCTTCTACTTTTGATCTGATGTATATTGCTTTGATCAGAAAACTTTCTTGCACCAATGAGCTTGCTCTTTCAGAGAGGAGGATGCTCCTTTGGTGGAAGGTCATGTTTTCATCTTCGAAACAGAGAAAAATAATTAAATTACTCATCTGGCTTTCTCAAAGGAATGGAATGTTTTCAGTGACACAGTAGCAATTTCCTCTCTTCTGTTTCCATGGTGTGCGTGGAGCAGGCATGAATGGCGACAAACCTACCGTGGGTGGAAATCAACCGGCCTCCCTTTTCCTTCCTTCTAGAGCAGTTACATCATGCTTTCTCGGGCCTACAAAATGCTCAGCCTCTCACATTTGTTTCCAATTGCACATTACATCCTTTCACATACCTAGAGGTAACTTTCAGGAAAAAGCACATTTATAAATGAGCACTGTTGCAATGGCTGGCGGCCCCTTCCCCCCAAACTTATAACTATGCTCATCAATTACTGGTAACAGAGCCCAGTGTTGGCAGTGTTTACCCACCATCCTTTCTGAGTTATTCAGCTCGATCTTGTGGCTCATTAAAAGCATCTCTATTTATTTGCTGTGTGTTACAGTCCTTAACTTTGGCACAACGCGCCAAAAGAAAGCCCATTTTACTTTTCCCTGTGGTGTTAATTGGTAGAGCATGCTGCCTGGCTCTTCATTAATTATGTCAATGTGTATGAAACGTCCATTTTCATGGGGGTGAATTAACAAGGCTTCTCTGAGCAGGGCTGACAAGAAGCCAGCCAGGCTGCCTGCAAGGCAGGGAGTACCAAGACTGCTGGTGGCCAACGCCTTGCTCATTTTCAAAGGCTCACTTTGTCTGGCCCCAAGCCCTTCCCCCTTCTCCCTTTTCTTGTGGCCATCAGCAAGTAAAAGGCAATATTGTGAAAGCGATGACCCTGCCCTTCTGGGTACAGCCAGTCCACAGGCTTTCTGCACTCTTGAAAAGAAGCACTCAGTGTCCTGCTGGACACAGGAAGGTGGGAGGTGGCTAGTGGCTGGCCCACCAAGATCCAGCAGACACCACTGAAGCAGCGAGGCAGAGTCCTGTCAGACCCCTGCAGCAGAAGAGAAGGAACGAAAGGCAATCCTGGCCAAAAACTCCTTCATATCACTCTAAAGTGACTGCTGAAGACTTGCACATGGTTAGGAGCAAAAGGATGTGCTCACACATGTACAAACACATGCAAATGCACATATATAAATAGACATATGAATAAATACACACATATGTACATTCAGATGCACACATACACAAAAGTGCACCCATGCACATATAGACACATCTAAAAATATGTATGCATGTACATATATACAAATATACACACATAAACATACTTATCCACAGGTATTTACATATAAATACACAAGCATACATATGAAATATAACCCTAAAACCTGTGTCAAACCACATTTTCTGCTCAGCAAAATCACTCATATTTTTTCCAGGCTAGGGTAAAGGTGAGGCACAGAGTATTTACACCAGGCAGTGGTCTTCAACTCCAGGAGGTGTGAGCCGCTATGAAGCACTCCTCCATGGCCTGTGCTTCAGTTACAGCCTCCAGATCCTTGCTGTGATTTTGTGAGATAATAGACTGTAATCTGTGAAGTGAAATAAATAAACCCTTTACTCCTCAAGATTAATCACAGCAATAGAAACCGTAAGACAGTATGGTTTCCGGTATGAGTAAGTGCATGTGTGTGTGTGTGTGTGTGTGTGTGTGTGTGTGTGTGTGTGTGTGTGAGTGTGTGTGGTGGGGGATGGTGGATGTGAGTGTGGGGTAGATGATGGATTGAGACCAGGTATCTTTCTCTTCCACACTCCATCTTATGTTTTGGATACAGGACCTCTAGTGAACCAGAAGCTTATTGGTTTGGATAGAATGACCAGTCAATGAAGTCTGGTATCCAGCAGCATCTGTCTCCCAGTGCTGTAGGCCTGTATCACTGCCCCCAACCTTTTACAAGCATTCTGAGAATGAAGCACAGGTCCTTGTGCTTTCAAAGAAACTCCTCCTTAACCCCCTGAGCAATTTGCAAATTTCTCAGCAATATGCGTACCACCATAAAACTGAGTTCTCTGTATAGTCCCCTCATGGTCAAAGTAGGAAAGTCATGATCACATGATAGAATCGCTGGAAAAAATAAACAGCAGGATTAAAGATTTATGACAAAATGATACCACCAACAATGGTTTTCCTAACAGATTATGGCCCGGAAGAGAAGGGGGCAGGCATCAATAGCTCACATCAATAGATGTGGTGCTCCTCTCATATGAACTCCCCACTCATATGGTAATAGCGAATGTGCACCAGGGATGGATGAGTAGACATGGGGGTGGGGTTCCTGCTGACCGCAAACAAGGCACCTGGACCAACCAAGCAAATATACAGTAACATGACTCACTCTAGCTGGGAGATAGAACCCAGTGCCAGGAAATTTGTCAGTGGATGAGTAAGACAAAGACAAGGTACTTCCATCATTAGCATCTTCCCTCGAGATATCATAGGTCACATGGCAACCTGACGCTGTTTGAGAGAAGCTGGCAACAAAAGGGAAAGCAGCAAGTGAGCATCCAGAGCAAGCATATTCCCAGACATAAGTAGCTTGGGGTTTGCCCAAAGTTGCAGCAGTGGGAACGAACACTAGCTGACTCTCCGATGTTCTTCAGCATCATAAAAATGCTCTACTTTTTTTCCCCTCTCTCTCTTAATTTTAGAACCTTGTGATTTTGAGTCAAATTTAGAATGTTTGGTTGTGGAGATGACTTTTCAACTCAGCCAACTCTACAAAATTGCTTCATTCTACACTTAAAGTAGGCCAATTTTATAGTATGTAAATTACATCTCAATAAAGCTGCTTAACAAACAAACAGAAACCCTCTTCCAGTCAGAGAAGCTCCCCAGCCCATGCTGTCTACAATTCTCCATGTGCACTCATAAAATGTCTGCTTTGCAGAGGTGATGGCAAAAGGGAAACAGGACACAATGTAGCCATGTCTGCTAGAGAGCAGAGAGACCACAGAGCTCGTGCTGTGCCTTGGAAAGAGTCCTGGGCTTTACTGCTAGCCTTTAAAGAAGCTACCAGAACATTCCCAGCAGCACCGAATGGGATGGGAGTTATAACTAACCATATTTACCTGGTTACCAGAGATTACATAGAAGTAGAGGAGTCTGGGGTGGCCAAGGTTCAGGGGATGGGAGAGTTTATTTTGCCCGGGTGGTGATGTTTAAACCTCAGAGGTGGTGAAGGTGGAGGGAAAGGAGTGGGAGCAGCATGGCAGGATGTGGGGATGAATTGTGTGGACTCAGGCATCAGGCTGGACAGGAGTGGGGAGTGAGGAATGCGTAGAGGTGGGGAACTTGAGCATGTCTATTACACCAGAAGTAAAAAGAAAATCTCCAGGGAAATACAGGTGCCATGGGCAAAAGATGGGAAAACAACATGGCTGCCCTTTGGAGAAAAGCAAAAAAAGCAAAAGTGAGAGAGAAAACAGTTGTACTGGCTATTTTTTCTTGTGTTTTGTCTTTTGGTTTTTGGTTTTTTGTCAACTTGACACAAGCTAGAGTCATCAGAGAGGAAGGAATCTCAGTTGAGGAAATGCTCAAGCTGTAAGGCATTTTCCCAATTAGTGTTCAATGTGGGAGGGCTCAGCCCATGGTGGGTGGTGCCATCCCTGGGCTGGAGTACTTGGTTCTGTAAGAATCAGGCTAAGTAAACCATGAGAAGCAAGCCAGTAAACAGCTCCCCTTCTTGGCCTCTGCATAAGCTTCTGCTTCCAGGTTCCAGTCCAGCCTGAATTCTTGTTCTGGCTTTCTCCAATAACGGACTATGATTTGGAAGTATAAGCCAAATAATTTCTTTCCCACCCAACTTGCTTTTTGGTCATGGTGTTTCATCATAGCAACAGAAACCCTAGCTAGGACAGCAGATAACTAGGGAATCAAAGGAGATCCTTTGATTAAAAATACCACACTTCTGTTCTTGAGACACAACTGGGGGCAAAAGAAAGGCAGTGGGAAAAGAAGGAAGAACAAATGTTCCACAACAGACTCAGAAGCTTCCAGATAGAGCACAGTTCTGGGCAAGGAAGAGATGCCAAATTCCTTGCTACCTCTTCTGTCAGAAAGGTTTGGATTAATTCTGAGTGCTAAGGTATCACTTGGAATACTTTTTCCATTAGCAATTTTCATTTCAGAACCCCTTTACGTCCTTGAGGTTGCAACTAGCTACCTTTGAACTCTTCCTGTAATTTCTTGTCTATTTGGTGGGCGTATCTATGGGGGAACGACTTAAGCTAATTGCTGTAAGGAGACTCAGCCCACCGAGGGTGACATCATTCCCTAAACAGATAGTCCTAAACTGTATTAACAGAGAGGTCAAGATGAGCACAAGAAACAACAGAGGAGCATGCATATGTTCATTCTTCCTTTGCTCTTGACTGCGGATATGATTAGCCTACAATTATAATGAGAGACTAGAACCTGGAATTATAAGTTAAGATAAATCCTTTCCCCTCTAATCAGCTTCTTTATGTAACGCTAGGGAAATAACGACCATGAAATGAGAGGGTCCAACAAAGGAGCTCAGTGAAGCACCTGGTACATAAGATAGGTTCTTGACAGAAGTGGAAAAGCCTAACATCACCCCCTGCTTACATCATGGTTTGCTTGTTAGCATGAGCCGTCATATCACTTGATTTTAATACATGATCAGACATGACCACTTGAGCAGAATGGCCAAAGTCTCACACATGAAGCAAGTTTTGAGGGTCATTTACACAGGGTAATAGTCCTCAACTCCAGTGCCCATTATGTTAGCTCTTGAACAGACCCTGATAACAGGACCTACATGCTTAAAAATATCTTTAATCCTTCTGAGGTTGGACTCAGAGAACATAATTTGCAGAATGTCCCTGGAGATTCTTACTCAGTCCAGATGGAGAGCACTGGTGAAGAAGGTGAATTCATATCTTTTTGTTCTGCCCAAGATGTACTTTGTGCATCCCACCTTTGCCTCATAGTTAGGGTACTGAAGTGATTAGGAACTCTGTCATCTGTTGTCTAGGCTGGCCTAGAATTCTCTCATTATATAGCCGTGATTACAGGCATTAGACACTACACCTGGTTTGCATTTATCTTCCTGAGACAGGGTATTGTTCTGTAGCCCTGAATGGCCTCCTCAAGCACATCTTGGCCATTCTTCCTCGTGCCTCCATTTATTTCTTCTCATCCACACTGGACAATCCAACTTGTTTTACAGGATTATTAGGATAATCAAGCTTAAGGCTCCAAGCAGAGTTTCTCAGGGGATAAACAGCACAGCAATAATTCAACAGTAGGTCACATATTGCCACTCTTGCTTTCATTAGCACAAGTGTTAGCACCACCATCATTATCTTAGTAACCAACCATTCATCTAATTAACTCACTCAATATTGAGACTGCTTTTTATTTAAGCAACTGGTGAGAATGTCTCATGCCAGAATTCTCAGCCTGCAGGGAGCATGAGGATGCTCTGCCTAGAAAATGTCTATGCACAGCCTCCACTCCATCCACGGAACTGCTCAGGATGGATATTTCTAGTAATGATGGGAAACGCTCTCATACAAACACACTAAGATGTTAGCATTCTGTCCATATGCCCACTGAGATGGCTAATCTTATTTGTCAACTTGACTGAATCTAGAATCAAATGAAAGGCAATCTGCTGGGCACTCCTATGTGGAATTTTCTTAATTGGAGAATTTAAAATGGCAGAATCCATCTGAAATATGAATTGAAACTTCTAGTGGTGACCTAGATAAAGGGTAGGTGGAAGAAAAAAAATTGTGGTCTTTTGGTTTTTTGGTCTGGAAGCCTTCACTCTTACCGGAAAGTCCGTCTGTCCTGTTGCTGTGGCATTCCTTCAGTCACCATAGAACCAGCCCCTTCAGGCTTCTAACACAAACTGAAGATCAGCATCTCTCCAGAAATCTCCCAGGCCTTCATCACAAGACTGAGACTGCTGAGAACCACGTTTCTCGTATGAGATAGTTGTTGGTGGGCTGTCCAGACTGTATGGTGTAAGTCAGTCGAATAAACCTCATTCTCTCTAGTGTGAGAGTTGTTGGTGGACTACCCAGACCAATCTAATAGATCTCACCTTAACATATAATTATCCTATCAGCTCAGGAGTTCCTCTAGAGAACCCCAACTAATATACCCACCCAATTAAAGCAGGAGGAAGTGGGCTCTGAAAGAAATAGATGTTCTTCAGTTATCAAAAACATGGGCCTTTGAGGGTTACTAGCTAGCTCTCATTTTCTCTGAGGAAAGAGAAGTATACTGATGTGGGGAACAGAAGCAAATGGGTCACACACAACAATGGCCAGTGGAAAGGCAAAATCCAGCGGCTTCTGTTTCTCATTTCTTGATTTCTTTCATTTGACCCTTAATAACACGTGTCAGTGGGTCTGCCCTAAGCATCCCTTCCAGACTGGTACCCACACTGCAGCTGTCTCTGGATTCAGTCTTCTCCCTTGATTGCTGAACACCAGCAGCAAATCATCGCTTCACTGACTAGAGCCTTCTCAGTCCTTCTTTTTCAGAAACATCGAACCAGCCAGGCTAGGCAGGTTATTTGGGGTGGCTCGATGGGGTTGAGAGGGGGTGGGTAGAAGGGAGGAGGGGTGAGAGGGAAAAAGGCAATTTATGGAGCCTGTGGGTAGCTGGCTTCCCCCCACTGGCACTTTCTAATTTTATTTTGCTTGCATTTATATTAGGAAATGCTGAAGCAACTTTGTGCTGAGGGCGGGGGATGAACCCGAGATGCTGGGAAGGCTTATTGCAGCTGGGAGTGAGCCCCTCGGAGGATTCCTGGAGCATGATTCCACCCACCTGGCATGGAGCTTGAAGGAGCTATGCTCATGGCTGCTAACCCAGGAACTAGAGAATTTGGTTCTTGTTCAGTTATGAAATGCTAGACATGGAAAGAATGACCCTTCCATCCCCACACGGCTCTAGATTCCAGCATCACTACACTTCCCTCCCCTTTACATCCAAGCGCTACTGTTTACATGAAAAATGGTCCTTTGGCCTTTTAATAAATCTATAATGTATTAGTTATTTAACCCTAAAGTCCAGAGAATCTAACCCTATTTTACTAGTCCAAGGATTGAAAGCTTAGATTGGGAGAATGTGGGTACTTCAAAATATGTGTATACATGACATTTTGATCAGCTTATCATGACTTTGTGATTACCATAGCCAACCAAATTAATGCTTATATCATAATATATGTATGTGATATATAGCATATATGTAACAATATATAGTTGCATTTCTTTTTTATTTCCCAACATTTTCATGGTAATATTACAAAAGTCCAATCTCATGATCAATTACAGTATAACATACAATCTTAGGAATTACAGTTCTTTTTTTTTTTTTGGTTTTTCGAGACAGGGTTTCTCTGTGGCTTTGGAGCCTGTTCTGGAACTAGCTCTTGTAGACCAGGCTGGTCTCGAACTCACAGAGATCCACCTGCCTCTGCCTCCCGAGTGCTGGGATTAAAGGTGTGCGCCACCACCGCCCGGCTTGGAATTACAGTTCTTATAATGTACATTTGATGTTTTCATACCCAAACATACATACATTGTAACCCTGTGTGACCTTGAATAGATCAGTTAAGCTCCTAAAAAGCAGTGTGTGTGTATGTGTGTGTGTGTGTGTGTGTGTGTGTGTGTGTGTGTGTGTGTGATGAGAATAAGAAATGAGCCGAAAATAAAAAGGGCTCTAAGCCAGAAAAGGTATACGAGGTTCTCAGGGCAGGCCTGATACTTACTGCAAAGTTATTGTTAATTGTCAGTCTGACAGGATCTAGAATCTAGAATCATTTTAGAAGACAGGCTTCTGGGCATGCCCTATGTGGCGTGTGTGTGTGGGGGGGGGGTTGTAATGGGTACATATAAGGCAGGAAGGCCTGTCCACTGTGGGTGGCAGCATTTCCTGTGTAGGATTCTGGACTGTATGAAATGGAGAAAGCAGATGGTCTTCACGAACTTCTACTTCTCCATTGTGGTTGCAAACTGAGTGGGTCTTGCTGCTGTGGCTGTAAGGCTGTAACCTGGAGTCTGAAACAGAATAAATCATTTTTGTTTTGTTTTGTTTTTCTTAAGTTGTTTCGATCAGAGCTGCTTTTATTACAGCAACACTAAAAGACACTAAGACCCCTACTAGGAGAATCTCTCCAGTAGGTGGTTTTATATGAAGGTCCTGGTCTGGTCAGCTGACTTATCTTACTTCTCTAACAGATGCTCATTTAACTGGAACTGTGAAGGAACCATGTCACCTTGGCTTTGGTCACCAAAAGGCCCTAAGGGCAGAGACAAAGCTCCAAGGAAAAGATGTGGTCCACATAGCTGGATCCTGCCCAAGAGCCACCCAGTGTGTCCTTCCTCATGATGTGGCCTAGCATCAAACTCACAATACATAACAATCTCCTGCCATCTCTTTCTTTCTCTCTCTCCCTCCCTCCCTCTCATCCTGGGGATAGACTTCAGAACCTTGTGCATTCTAGGCAAGTGTTCTACCACTAAGCTCCTAGCCCTAAATCGCTCAATTTACATTAAGGGTTCTTCTTGGCTAGAACGTAGACTAATAGAATTATCATCCTAATGATCACAGTCATTATTCCTTCAGAACTATTACTGAATACATACAATTTGCATAGCATGTAGGCCAGAAAGGCTTACACTGAAGAGATTCACTCCATGAAGGATATTTGTCTCTGGGAGACATTACCAGATCCAGCTGTCCTTCAGTTGAACTTCTCTGAGGCCAAGGATATAAAACATCTGTCAATCGACTGACTTAATACCACTTTACTTGCGTTCCTTCAACGCCCTAATGTATCATGCAACTATATACTTTTGGTCTATCATTTTCATGATACAGATACAGGTCTACTATTCAGATTCTCTAGAGAGCCTCTCACCCCATTTGTATACGGATTTATTCTTCACTCAACATTTTGCTGGATCACCACCCACCCACCATAGGTCCACTGAAATATCTAATCATGGAAAACAGAACTCTTCTTAGCAATAACAACTCAGATAAGACTCCTCGCTGCTAAGAACTCACACTCAGTGAGTGGAGGCAGAAGATGGACTCGCGATGCAAAGATCGACAAGCACATTTCATATGGAACCCTAACTGTTCTAAAAGAAAACTGCAGCATGGGTAAAGGTAGCAGAAGAAACAAGTTAGGTGAGAATGTGAAGAAAGAGTGATGTCACTGATGTCAGAAAAGATGAAAAAGGCCAGCCACATCAGAACTGAAAGGGGGGAAAGCAAGCCCAAAGGCCATGGCAGAGGAAAGGAATTGAATTTGGAGTTCTATATGAGTAGAACTCATATAGTTGGAATAGCAACGAGGTGATGGGGACACAGAGACCAGAGTGGAGAGCTTACCATAGCAGTATAGACTGAAGGAGTGGCAGGCATCAGATTGTGTAGGGCTTCAGAGCCATGCCTGTGTGCTTGTGATGTCCATAGGGTGTGCAGGAAAGGAATGAGGAATGTCTATTGTGAGATTTTCTTGGTTTATGACTGGTTCTTCAGGAAGCCCTGATGACTGAATCCCTGGAAACAGCGTGTCTCCTCCATATTTCTTGCGGACTCATACTTTTCTTAGAATAGTACACTAATATGCCAAGCTGCCACAGCAAAATCTCCTAGACTGAGTGACCTAAAGATCGGAACTTGATTTCCTCATAATCCTAGCAGCTGGAAGACTGAGGCCAAGCTGCTTTCTTGGCTAGTGTCTTCCCGGGCCATGAGTTGGTGGTGTCCCTTCTATACTTGTGCCATTATGTGGTCTTCCCTCTCCATGTATCTGTGTCCTTATGCCTTATTCTCATAAAAAACACCAAGCATAATTCTGTAGCGTATACACTAACCACCTCCAGGTATCTTCATTAGCTCTGGATAAGTCTGTGAGATGACTGGACTTGGAATCACCTGGGAGGTACAACTCCAGGTAACTCTGAGATGGATGGGCTTGGAATCACCTAGGAGACATACCTGTGGGTAAGTCTGAGAGGAAGTTAGACTTGGAATCACCTGGGAGACACACCTTAAGTGTGGGCATTGAATGGAAAAGGGGAAGGAAGGAAGGAAGAAAAGAAGGAAGGAAGAAAGAAAGAAAAAGAGACAAGACTGCTTCTAGGTGTGCTGGAGAAGGTTTATTATAGATATGTGGAAGAGCCTAGTCAGGGGCAGGGACATCTGGGAGAGTCCACAGTGGTCATGACAGGGAAGTGGTGGGGAAAAGAGAAGGGAGAGAGAGGAACCAGGAGTAGCAACCAGGTACAAAGAGAACAGACAACCAAAATGGTTGGATTATATAGGGGAAAGCAGCCCAGTCCTCTGGGCTGGAGAACTCACAGTAAAGGGCTGGGTTGCCAGTCAAGAGGACCCTGCTGTAACACATAAGGGCTAAGGGATGTGGGAAGAACCTGTGTCAAGAGGTCTGCTTTGATGTGTTAAACAGGCACCTCAGCCTTTTGTCTTGGTTTGAAACCTAAAAGGTACTGAAATTTTGTCTTCGGATTAGGGCTAAATGAAAATGATCAAAGATGAGATGCAGCTGACCACCAGCTTTTCCTTCTTCTGTTTCCTTGCTGTAGACACAATATGACCAGACACAACCTTCTGCCACCATGCCTTGCCCACTACAGTGGACTATACCCTCAAACTGTGTGCCAAAATAAATGCTTTCTTCCTTAAGCATCTTTTAGTTTATATTTTGTCACAGCAGCGTGAAGAGTAGAAAATTCTGTATAAGGATTTTGAGGAGATGTAACTGAGCCTGTAACAGATGACAAAATAGACAGCTGCAGCTTTCTGTCTCAAACACAGGGAGATCAATGTCTCTGCAGCAGATTCTAGGGATGGCTGGACAGCAGGCTGTGGTTTGCTGGGAGCCACATCACTCTCACTCACCCACCCATTCCAGTATCAGTGATGTCTACAATTCCAGTATGATCAAGATGGTGCATGAAGCTACCCAGGTGATGTGAAAAAGGATTTCATTTATAAAAATCTCCCCCAAAAGTTAAAGAAGTTTCCCTAAGATGGAGACTGGGAGAGAGCTGAGGCAGACCTATTTGAAGAAGGGGTCCCTCTGTAACAGTTTGTCTTCTCTTTAGCTCTGGCTCCCAAATAAAGGGAAGATTTTCCTCTATGACAGACAGTGGCCACCTCCCTACATCAATGCTGATGGAGGTCCATCTGAGGTGGACCACACTGGCAAATTAGCCATGATTGGACCAAGATTGAGTGTGATACAGAAATATCCAAGTGCTTACTCTATTACTGTTGAGTTTTCCTGAAAATGAACGCAGCCTATCTCCCCTTATATCCAGTTCTAGGTTGTTGAGAATGTTCTCAGTACTAGATGCTGTTTTGCTACTAGACTTTTGCTTTTTTTGTTATCCTGAGTATTAGGATTGAGGTTACGGACTGATCAGGCCATGCCTAGATGCAGCTGCTGTGGAGGACACAACAACCCTTCTACATCCTACTGAGAGCCTGTCCGTGAATCTGTAACCAGACTCCTGGGTGCCTGGATTCCAGTAGAATGAGAAGCACCATTGGCACTGCTCCTAAGAAAGTTCACAGACCTCAGGCTGCCAACCATCAGGCTATCAGGGGCTAGGGTCTAATGGAGAAACCTCACCCCCATGTGCTCCTGCTCCTTCTCCACCGCATAGGCTCAGCCACACATTCCTGTCCCCCTTGCTGTTAAGGATTCAAGGATAGTCTGATTGCAGGCCCCTGCTTTGAAAGTTACCCATTTTGATTTATGACCTATAAAAAGGTGTCCCTTCCTCTGCCTTGCTGTTTCTTGCCAGTACATATGGCTACAGTGTTGATAACACCCCTAATAAATTATTTTCCCCCAAAGAGAATTTGACTCAGCATCCCCTTTCACCCTCAAGCTGAAGACCTTTCAATGAAAACTCATAAGATCTCAAATATGAATGATTCTATTCCCATTCCATCACATTTATAGCAAGATCTAGCGGACCAATACCCAAGCTTCAACCACTGCTGCATCTGTTATGCACAAAGTTCAATGTTAAGGGCTAGTTGGAGATGCATTTAATTTGGATTTAATACAGTTTCTGTTTGGGCTTCTAGCTTATGGTTTGTGGTGTGGGGTGTGTGTGTGTGTGTGTGTGTGTATGTGTGTATGTGTATATGTGTGTGTGTGCATATGGAAGCCAAAGGACAACCATGGGTGTCATTCCTCAGGTGCCTTGTTTGTTTTGAGACAGACGTCTCACTGAACCTAGAATTCTTCCATTGAGCTGGATTCTCTGGCCAGTGGTCTATGTCCCTTGTCCTGGAATTACAAGCACATGCAGCAATGCCCAGCCATTCTACATGGGTTCAGGAGAACATGGTTGTATTGGAAGTACATCTCCCCAGCCCCCACCCCTGTTTTATGTTTCAGAGTTCTTTTCTCCATCACTCCCGTGAAGTGAACCTAACGGATAGAAGAATAACAATTCTTCGAAGGGACAGAGGTGACATAATAAGGAGCATGTTCTGCCTGGTCGAAAACATGCATGGCTGATCAAGCTGAAGCTGGTGGAATGAAGGGTTGAACATGACCAGAAAACTGCCATAAAGCCTAGTGGATGATACAATATACATGGAAATGGGCTGCTGTGTGAGACTCAGAGGTAATGAAGATGCCATAAAAGAAAATACAATGTACAGCTCTCACTGGTCAGGTAAGAAATGCCGTGAAGATAGATGGGCTTATTTGAAGACTCAGCTACGGACTCGACAGAAGTGCCTGGACATCTGTACGGCATTTCCATAAAGCCCTTGAAGATGCCAGGATGAGGCATGAGATTACAATGAGAGGCAGAGGGCTAAATTGGCTGGGAAAGGGCAGGGATCCCTGTGCACTGTAAGTAGCACTCGCATATGGAGTAGACACAGAGCAGGACCGGGAGAAATGAAGTAGTATTTCAAGTTAAGGTCATTTCTTTCACTTGCCCATTTTTCTCAGATAAGAAGGGAATTGTCATGTTATTTATAAACCCCAACCAAAAAAAAATGGCAGAAAGAACTGTCTGAGTTCTCAGATGCTTCCAGGCTTAAATTCCCCTTTTTCAAATTATTCTTGGCAGGGGGCTGGGATTCCATTACCATTACCAGGAAGTCTCATAGTAAATGTTGTGGGCATGTGTTTGTCATTTTACAAATCCTCACTCTGTGCTTGACAGGGACCCAAGATCACCTTTTAAGGCTAATCTAACAGGGATAAGACAGCATTCTTAGCATTTCAACTCAAACTCAACATGACTGGCAGTAAAATCATTCTTTGCCATTATGATTGGCAGAAGGTTATGGTGTTGGAGGCAACTCACTTCAGAGAGATTACAAGTTTCTTACAAAAAAAATACCTGGAAGTAAATACCCCTGCTGCTTAGAATGCTTGCAGTGTCTTGAGCAGGGTCTCAAACACTGTGTAACCAGGCAACATCAAACACAAATGCTCTCTGACCTCAAAACCCCCGTCAACATCAAAACTCCCCATCCCTAGTCACACTCTTACAGATCAGTTGTCAAATACTGAGACTGTTTACATTAAAACCATTTGATCTCTGAAGTCTCCCTATAAACACAATTAGTCTGTTCTTACTGATTTAGCTCAGACTAAGCTTATCTTTCTAAATTAAGTCAGGAGTTAAGCACTTTACATGCTAAACATCTTTTGAGTGCCATTCTGGCCCCTACCCTCCTAGATGTGTTCAGTGACTACAGATGCATGCATGTGTATTCACATTCATGTGTAGGCTAGAGGTTGGCACTGGTGACTCCTCAATTACTCTCCAAATTAATTTTTGATTCAAGGTCTCTGCTAGACTGTCGTTCTACAAGACCCAGGCATCCTCCTGTCTCTGCATTCCCAGATGGGTTATAGGTGCACAGGGGCTCACTCAGCTTTTTATGTGGGTTTAGGGTGATCAAAACTTCTAGGTTCTCATGTCTGTATTATAAGCACTTTACCAACTGAGCAATCTCCCCTGTCTTGAGTTCTTAATGCTGGTTTAAAGAAAAGTTATCCTACTCTTGTCTGAAGCCTAGAAACATCTATCATGGTTCCCCATGTTGTTGGGTAAAAGCTAAGTTGTCATTGGCATATCCTTGCAATTCTGGGCTGGGTACTAATGCATGCCATACTTTGGATTTGTGAACAAAATGCAGGCTTGTACCTTAGTACTTATTAGCTATGGTTCTCTTCAAGGCAAGGTGCCAACTCTCCTCTTAAAGATTGTCACCAGAGTCTCTGGACTCTTTGCACTTTAAAAAGACTCAGGGGTTCCTTTTCCTCCCTTTGCCTTTCATCTAGCAACAAACAAATAGGTTAAATAATCAGTTATTCACCAATGCAATTGGGAAACAGAAAGGCATGAAGGTCCAGCCTTAAGCTGCATCACCTACTAGTTAACAGAGAAGGTGGGACAGAAACAGGATAGGTGGAATCCCAATCAGCACAAGAAGCCGTGTTACTTTCTAGATATTTTCAAACAGTTGGAGCTTTCCCAAGTAGGCACCTGGTTATGATACATTTCTTGCCGCACTGCTCCTTGTCTCTTAACATCAGTGAAGAAATGGGTGGGGGAAAAGCAAGAGGCTAAATATTCCACTTGGTTTTCCTACTTGTATCTCACAGAAGACTGGCATTATCCCTCTATCTTCCTCACTCTGTGAATTTCTACCTCTCACACAGGGATGTCTCACACAATGAGAGAGGAATTATAAAGGTGTACACAGAAGACATTAGAAGGAGAGGGAGATGCAGAAAGGGACAGGAAAGAAAAAGGGAGACCAGATGTAAAAAGGAAGGAGAATTCTGGGTAAAGTCACACCACATACACTTTAGAAGGAACGTAAAGAAAATGAGCTGGGTTGCTGGATGGATCCCTGAGCATGCATGTGGCCTAGGAAGATGCAAGCTCAGAGTAGGATGGTGAGTGACTTAGATTGTTGCCTGGAGTCGGTGCAGCCTAGATCTCTGCTATATAACACAGAACCTACAGTTAGCAATGCTGTATTGTCCACTTACATTTTCTAAGGATAGAATTCATATTGCTTCTTCTTATTGTATTAATAGTCTGAACAAATAAAGATAAATAGGAGTGATGGGAGAAGAGATCATCTCTGCTAGGCTCTTCTTTTAAGCCACTACTCCACTGGATGTCACAGTGCCCCTTCCCTGTCCTATTTACTCTCTCTGCCCTGCTTGTCACCCCTGCCTTTCTTGATGGGGTAGATCTCCTTAATGCTGATCTTCCTAAAACTGACCTTCTGCTTAGAACGCCTTAGCTGCAGGTCTGCTCACCAGGTTACCATCCCATTCTTGCAGTTCCCCTGGAAAACTGTGACTCTGATGACTCTTTACCAGGTGTCTCTCCATTGACACAATACTGAACTTCAAGAAAGCAGGGAAGAGAGGTTCCCTAAGTCGTCCTGTTTATGAGTTTATCAGCATTGAATTTATGGAATTCTTGCATATTGTTAGAATGACTGAACTGCACACCCACTGTGCACTGAGAAGGAGGGGCCTGAAAAGGCAGAAAGCCAAGGTAAGAACAGTAGAGAGGAAGAAAGCACACCCAGAGAAAGGGCATACCAAAGAAAGGAAGGGGGTGGGAAGGGAAGAGGGGGGAATGGGAAAGCAAAAGAAGAAATAAGAAAATAGAAGAAAAGTCCCAGGTGTCAGTAAGAGACAATTAAGATGGGGGGATGAAAAGATGAGGCATGTACCAGGGATGGGGGAAAGGAAAGGGAGGCAAGGAAAGAGAGGAGATAGAGGGGAAGTGGGGGAAGAGGGAAAGGAGTAAAGGGAGTCAGGGTATGAGAAAAAGCTAGCCATCCAAAAGTGAGGAAAAAAGAGTCAGCAGCCTTTCCTGACATCCTATTTCTGGGCCTGAGAAGCAGGGCAAAAGATGAGGTGAGAAGAGGGCATTGTCTGGAAGTTGGAAGCAAACAAGATATTCAGCACAGGTGTGGGGATGGGGGTGGAGGTAGGGATTGGGAAAGGGGGTAGGTGAAAGGGAGGGTGTAGAAGGGAGAAAGGAAGAACTGGGGAGAGCATGGGGTTGTGGGAGGGTGGAGATGGAGGAAGGGTGGATATTGGAGAAGGGAATAAGATATCTACATTAACGGGAGTCATTTTAAGATTTGCAAGAGATTTGTCTCTAGAGGGGATCCCAGGTATTCACAGGGATGTCCCAGCTAGGTACTTGGGCAGCAGAGGAGTGGGTGCCTGAACTGAACTTGTCCCATAGTTACTTTGTTGAATATCTTAATCATCACCATAAAAATTTCGCATGATGGTTGGAGATAGAGCCAGAGACCCACATTCACATCAGAACAAGGGACTGAGCTACCAAGGTCCATTGGAAGAGCAGAAGGAGGGAGAAGATGAGCAAGGAAGTCAGGACCATGAGGGACTGGCCCATCATCTGAGACAGTGTGCTCGATCTATTGGGAGCTCATCGAATCCAGCTGGACCAAGACTGAATGAGCATATGACCTAACTGGACTCTATGAATGTGACTGCCAGTGGGGACTGACTGAGAAGCCAATGATAATGGCACTGGGACCTATCTCTTCTGCATGTATTGGCTTTTTGGGAACTTATTCTATATGGATGCACATCTTCTTAGACCAAGATGGAGGGGGGAGGGCTTTGGGTTTCCCATAGGGCAGGGTATCCTGCCCCATCTTAAGGAAGCGGGGGGGGGGGGGGGGGGTAGTGGGGGAGCGGGAGGGCCGGGAACAAGGGGAGTAAATGTAAATTTTTCTTTTAACAATTAAAAAAAAAAGAAAACATGAGTGAATGGCAATTCAGAATGCAAACAACCTTCCAGGTAGATGCAGGCACCCTGCAGGGGCGCTGGCCGCCAGCATGTGGGCACTGGTTGTAGCCAGTTTAATATAGAATGATAGAAAGTTAGGGGCACCTTGGCTGCAGCTTTAAATGTTAGTTAAAGATTGTGACAATCTTAAAATACAACGTGAGTGATGTTTGAGAACACAGCACAGCTTGCTCAGCCCTATGTAAAACAGATGCAAATCATATGTAAATGCACACGTGTTCTCCTTGGCTGGCTCTGACTTTAGCTGCTTCTGTGCCTGAGAGCTGTAGACACACTTAGATGTCTACTTAACTCAGTGAATAGTGATTCATGCTCTGTAAAGGCCAAGGCTACCTTTCTTAGGTTATAGGTCAAGAACAAAGCTGATATCTGCAGAAGGAAACAGGGAACCAGGTGGCTCCATTTGTCTTCTAGATACTGGAATGGACTTGCAGGTGAAGGGACTTGTCTCTGGCTGGGCTGAGGGAGGAAAGACAAAGACTCACTGCTTCCCTATAAATGACCCCCTGACGTTATAGCCAAATATATATTTACTGTTATCATTTGTATGACAGTTGATGTTATCAACTGTGGCTTAGAAATGCCTGGAAGCAGAGTCCCAGGGATGGCTTCTCTAGATCCGATTGGCCTTTGGGTGTGTGTCTGTTGAGATTATCTTCATTATTGAGGTAGGAAGACTCACCTGGATGGAGGTGGCACCATTTCCAGGCCAGACAAGAGGCTGAAAAAGCATGCATGCACTCCTTGTTCTGTCTGTGGTCTTGACTATAAATTCTACTGCTGTCACTCTTCTGCTCTGAAGGACTGCAATCTCGAACTAAGACCTCAAATAAACCCTTTCTCTCCTAAGTTGCTCATGTCAGGATGTTTTATAGCAGCAACAGGAAATGAAACAAGGCTAATTTGAATGTGAAATGGCCCACACAGGCTCACGTGTGGTTCCCACTTGGTCTCCAGTTGGCTGAACTGTTGTAGAAAACAGTGGAATCTTTCCTGGGTGTGCTTCACTAGAAGGCATTGGTCAGTGGTGGCAGTTCCTTTAGGATACACATCCCCTGGCTTCCTCCTGCTCCATTCTCCTTCCAGATCTTGCCATGCTGTGAGGACTTTGACCACAGGCTCACGACACCCTGGAACTGATGTCCAATAATTTTGTTGTCACAATAGACCAAAATCCCCGGAAACGAAAGAAATGTGTCTTCATGCAAGTTGCTTCTGTCAGTTACTTTGCCAGTGATGGAAAAAGTAACTGATTTGGCATCTTGTCTCAGCCTTTTATATGTAGGGTGCAGTGGCATTAAGTGCATTCTCAGCGTGCACCACCATCACCATTCCTAGACTTCTTCATCATATAAAACTGAAACTCTATCCCTATAAAACAACAGGTCCCTATGCTTCTCTGTCCTTGGCCCCTCTCAGTCTCCATTCTACTCTTGGTCTCTGTGATTTTGGTAAGTCTCACAATTTCTTTTAAGTGGAATGATTCTATTATGCCTGGTATATTTCACTTGGCATAATGATTCATCTATAGTGAATGGAATTCCCAGTCCCCTTAGGGAATGCTGCATAATGCTCCATTGTGTAATAGCATTTGTATATGTAGTATACACATGTACATAGTGCATTTAGCTTATTCATTCATCATGGGCATGTTGCTTAGTCCTATATTAGCTGGTATGGACATTATAGCTATAAAAAAGGCATACAAATATTTCCTTGAGACTCTGCTTTCCAAATTTTGGATTGTATACCCAGAAGTAGGATTGCTGGGTCTAGGAATAAATCTCTTTCCAGTTTTTTAATGACTTATCACACTGTTCTCTACAATAGCTGAACAATTTCCCATTTTCACCAACAGTCCAAGCAGGTTTTATTTCCTTCCCACCCTTGCTGACTTTTCTTACTTGCAGCCATCCTACTAGGTGCTGGATGTGCTCTTCTTTATAACTCGGGTTTATACTTCCCTAATGATTAACTCGCACCCTGTCTTCTCATGTATTTAGCAGACATTTGCTTATCTCCTTTGAAGAAATGTCCATTCCAACCCTTTCCCTAAGACTGAATGAGGTTATTTGATTCTGTTACTGATCTGTCAGTAAGTCTCACTGGGGACATGGTTCCAGTGGGGCAACCTTGAGAGATTCCCTTGAAGGCAACGTCAATGGCACAGACATGCACACTTCTTATAGGATTCTCTGGGCTTCCTGGATTTCTATAGATGCTGCCAGCACGATCTCTAATACAAATCCCTGACATATCTCTACTACCATCACAGTCTATTCTACATGATAATCTGTCCTCACCTGGAAGTCTGCAACCACTGCTTAAGTTATCCTCGTGATGCCAAGCTTTCCCATGCCCACATGCCCACTCTCTGCCCAACAGATTGTGAGTGAGGCAGGTTACAACACAGCAAACAGGACCCTCAAACTCTACCTTATTCAAAATAGAATCCCTTTGTGACCACCATGCAAGGACAATCATGATGGTCTTCCCACCTCTGATGACTGGTGGCATCCCTATATGTCATCCCATCTCCAGCAATTATGTCTTCTGTGGTATCACAACTGTGTCATGGTGTTTACGGTGGTGCTGTATTTCTTCACCTTGGGCCTCCATGGCTATCAAACCCTGACCACACAATGCTCTCCAAACCTCAAGAGGTCTTCCTCTGTTACTTTCTTTGCCGACCGACCCCTCATCTTTCAATTTCATTGCCTTGTGAAAACTTTTCTCTTTCAGAAATTATTTCCTATTTGTAAAGTTTGAATGTCCTTGCTGTAAAAAAAAAAAATCCAGTGTTCCAAAACTGAAGGCTGACAGGGTGCCACAAGTGGCAAATTCCAGGCTTGACCTCCGGCAACAGGTTGCAGCCAAAAGGCAGACTGCACAAATAATAAAGAATATTGTATGAAATTGCCTTCAGGCGAGATGGCTAAGGTGCCGATGAAACATAAATGAACTTTCTGTTTAGACTTGGAAACCATCCACATGATATCTCATATATATGTAAATATTCCACAATCTTAAAAAAATATGAGGAACAAAACACTTGTGCTCTCCAGAATTTTAAATAAAGGATACTCAAACTGTATTTTGCACCTAAAATTGAGTTTTGCTACTTACAGTTCCCCATAAATAGCTACAGCTTAAAGAAAATACAGGTTTGTTTTCTTTCAGTGGAAGAAATTCTGAGCCAAACAGTCTATCCCAATAGTTTCTTTATCTTTCCCCATCCTTTCCCACCATACCTGGTACATGATGCAAGAAGTTACTTCAAAGGCTTCTAATTTCATCAAGAGACAAAACGGAGTGGGGATACAGGGATATGTATGATGCGAGGATAGGCATCACTATAGGACATTCCCAGAAGACATGTCTAGTCATTTCAATTGCCATCTCCTCAGACTTTCCTCTTTGCTAGGCAAGCCATGAATGTAGTGTTTCTCTCCATTTGATTTGGCCACATTGGGCCCATTACCAAGGGGTCTGCTCATGAAGAGGAAGGAATAAGTGCATACTGCGTAGGCAGCTGGCAGTTTCTGACAGAAGTTCTTCCTTAATGATTTTTCTGAACCAGAGAATATGAACTTCATTCAAGATGCAATGATGACTACACTGTGCATCACAATATCCTGTGCCCTAGTGCAGTGTTGGACATGCATGCCATAAACAGAGGCCAGGAAGTGTCAGGGGAGTGAGAATGAAGAACGGTGGCAGGTTCTTTTCTAAGATGATAATTAATAATACAGAACAAGTGACTGAGGGTGTAGCTCAGTCAATAAAGTATTGGCCTTGCAAACATAAGGACCTGAGTTCAATATATATATATATATATATATATATATATATATATATATATATGTGTGTGTGTGTGTGTGTGTGTGTGTGTGTATGTATGTATGTATATATATGTATATATAAAAAGACTTGGTGGTACATGCTTGCAGTCTTAATACTGAGGAAGTAGAGTCAGAAAGATCCCTGGGGCTCGGCATCCAGCCAGCTTAGAAGCTTAGATACTCAGGCAAACAAAATCCAGGCCAACGAGTGCCCGTGTTCAAAATCAAGGTGAATGGCATCGTAAAAAAAAGGTATCTTCACATGTACCTGCACATACATGAATACAAGCATACACATGCAAAGAAGTCAGGCATGATAGAACACAGCTGTAATTACAAAATTGAGGAAGCTGTAAATGGAAGATGGGGAGTTGGTAGCCAGCCTGGGTTATACAGTGAGACCTTGTCTTTAAGGAACAAAGTGTGCCTGTGTCTCATGTCCCATTTTCCATAAGATACTCCTGCTCACTGTGTTCATCAGCCCATCCACATTCCCACACTACCTCATTTGGCTTTCACTCCAAGAATTCTAATGTCATTCAGCAGGCCTACAATTAGAGTTGGACGTCTCCTCCTCCTCCTTTTCTTCTTCTTTTTTCTTTTACTTCTTCTTCCTCCTCCCTCTCCTCCTCCTTCTTTTGAAAAATCACAACCCGGGGTTAGGAAGCATCTTTGTTGGTTAAGTTTTTCCATTTATGCATGAGGTCCTGAGTTAAAACCCCAGCTCTCCAGGGCGGTGTGGGGGGATGTGGGTGTGATGTATGGACAGTGTTTGTAATCCCAGTACTACAGATGCAGGGACAGGTATGAACTTGGGGCTTTCTGGATAGTCTAGTGTATGTAGTGTGTCCACATGGAAGTTTAGCCTCTGGTTTCTTTACATATTCATATACACATGCACAAGTAACCTACCACACAATACTCCACCCCCAACACACATCAAAACACCTCTGGTTTCTTCTTATATTCAAGTTGCAGATGTAGTTATAGGCCAGAGCAATTAAAACCATTCTCAAGGACATCTCATGTTTATGTCCCAGAAAATAAAATGGAGCTACTGTCTGATCGACGATTTCCCTCCAGAATTGTTCGGGCGTTTGGCCCTATCACTGTAGCTATCTACATCTTCAGCTCTTTCAGGACTGGGCAATAACAAGAGCTCCTCAATGTTCACATCTCCAAATTTCATCTTCACTCCCTTCCAAGCACCAGCCAGCACCACACTCCTGGCAGCACAGCCGTGCGACAGGTACCTGGCTTTGCTTAAAACTTCCAAAGCTCAGGTACCTGCTGCCTGGAATACTTAGACATCCATTTCCAAAGACGTTTTCAAGTGCACGGGGCAGAGCTCATCCTGCACACATTCTTCAGCAATTACTTTTTAACCGATTACCATTCGATTTTTTTGAAAATGATAAAACAGGGAAACCTTTAAACACTCAGTGGATCCTGAATTATTAAACATAAAAGGGCACTTCGGCAAATTTATCACCACGCAGAGCCACTCTTGTCTGGTTGAAGCTTTTAGCTCCTTCAAATGTCCCCCTTTGCTCCAAAGTGGAGTTAAAGACGGGGGGTCTGTAAAACTCCTTCCCTTCCCCTCCCAGTGTTCCCATCTCAGCACCTGATGTTCTGAGTCCATTCTCTGGGCTGCACTCCCTCTGGGGTAGAGGCTGGCCCTGTAGAGGTTGATGATGCTACCTCAGTGGTCCCTAGGAACTGGAAAGAGCCCCGTGCTTGGACTGCTCTCTTCTGCAGACTCTCCATGGACACTCTTTCTCTGACGACCAATTTCCTGGAGGCTTCCTTGAAGCCCTGAAGCTGAGCACACTGTGGAAATTGGCAATCACGTGTCCGTGCAACTCTCACTGGGTTTCACTGTTAGTGGATTTTTGCTTTTGCTCCTGTCCTTTCGCGGAAGTGGAATTTATGTCACTTCACATAAGGCAAACCATTTGAAGTATGCAATTGAGTGGTGGGTCAGCCAGCCTGTATATGCAGCAGTGAACAAGGGACCTTGTCTCAGACAAAATGGAAGATGAGGGCCAACAGCCAAGGCTGTCCTCTGATCTCCATACATGCTGTGGCATGTATGTGCTCACATTCACACACATGGACACCCCCGCATGTACTCACATACACATGTTAACACATATTCCACACCTCCCAGCACACACAAAAACCTCACAGTCATTCCCCCTCCCAAGGTTACCACCATTGTTCCTTCTGTCTCTCTGAGTTTTCCAAGTCTACAGAGCACACATACAGAACCACACAGCACCCAGTCTTTTGTTTCTGACTTCTTTTGCTGGGCACCATGTCATAGGGCTTGCCAGATTATGGCATTTGTCAAAACTCGATTTACTTCCATGGCTGAGACAGATCAGATTGAATTTGCTTTGTTGATGAGCCTTTAAGGTACTCTTACCTTTAGCCCCCATAACTGACACATCTCTACACATGAGATACCCTTCACTGACTGATTTTATTTTATTTTTTGAGGTCTAAAGCCAGCAATGGAACCTCTGGGTCTTATCATAGCCCTACGGCTAAGTTTTGGTGGGTCTGTCAGACTGTTTCTGTGGCTGTTGCCGTTACCTTTTACTGAAAGGTGTTTAGGCTCATCCCTGGACACTGGTTGAACTCAGCCTCCAAGAAAGCATCACTCTGGAAAATAAAGAACCCTGCCATTCCCAGGAGAAGAGTGTGAGATAGACAATAAGCTCAACCTTTCCCTGTTTCAACCACAATGACACTGAGCATGGGAGGCTCAGGGTCATATTGCTCCTTGTCCCTTCCTCATCCCCTTACTACTTCATTCTAAAGGGGAGTGCCTCTTTAGGGTGCTTGGGTAACACACTCTACTCCAGCAGCCTAAGGAAGGCAAAAAAAACCCTGGGGAGGACTAATAAGCATATACCATTGGTTTTACTTGGACCAACACACACACTTGTCCCCTCCCTAAGTATGCTTTCTTTGCAGTCAGTAACTCTGACTTTCTCTTTAAAGTGAACATAACAGGGACTAGTACATGGTTCAGTGGATAAAGCACACAATATACAACCAAGAACCTAGTTTGCATCCCTAGAAGCCACGTAAACCAGACACAGTAGCATGCATCTGTAATCCCAGGACTTGTACAGGAAGATGGGAATGGAAACAGGAGAATACCCAGAATCCTCTGGGCCAGCTAGACTGAAGCATGCCCTAGCAAATGATAAAGAAAACCTGTCTCTGAAAAGGAGGATTTGTAAGACCAAAATGTGAACTTATCCTAATTTCTACATGCTCATTATGCTGTTCTTCCAGCATTCAGAGTCATGAATGCACTTCCCCGACCTCTGCCACACACACACACACACACACACACACACACACACACACACACACACAAATGGGCATAGCATCTTCAGTGCTCATGCATATTCTTACAGTGTAAAGTGAGTGTACATATATAAAAAGCCCACTGCACGACTTTGGGCTCTGCAGAAACTTAATAAACCTTTGTAAAGCTGTGAGGCCTTTGGGGACCTGCACTATCAATGTTCAGAGTGGTCTGAAGAAAGGATGCTTTTTGATTTTGCACGGCTAAGCAAATCACTGGTAATGCGGGCAAGAAGAAAGGGAGAAAGAAGGAGGTGGGAAATGTGAGGGGTGGGGAGCATCCCTAGGAAAGCTTCAGGGAAAAATGGGAGAATGTGTCCAGTTCCATGAGAGCAGAATTTATAACCCATAGCAACACAACAAAAATGAATTATCAAAGTCAACATCAGTACCATCCTTATGATCATGGAACTACTGATTTAGACTTTAAAATTATTGGATCAACCTGATTGATATTCTTCTTTTCATTGCATAAGTAAAAGATGGAGGAAGAGGGAGAGGAGGAAGAAAAAAAAGAAATATCCCAAACAAAATAACAATAATCAGTGAAGCTGTAGAACACTTTCTAGGGGACTAGAGAAAATGATCTGCAAGATTTAAGGTGCTGAGAATGAAGAAGGAAATCCTTAGATAATGATATAAGAACAGAGAATAAAAGCAAAGTCACGCTTTGCAGGTTATACTCCATTTAATACCTGCTTGTAAGAGCTACAAATGAGACACTCTGTGAGTTCATGTGCATCTCTGATACTCGGTAACACTCAAACCTGGGCTGTTGAGTCTGTTTACCTGTTTGACCTAGAAAAATATCAAATGCCAGCCACCTACCTACCTGACATGCAGGATGCCGATGTCACCTAGATTGGTAACTTACATAGTGGTCAGAAATGCCACATGGGTTTGATGGCTTAAGACTGACCCACAGCTAGTACTTCTCAGGGAGATATATCTTACAGTGACAAATATCTTAAAACAATCTTGTCCAATTGGAGACAGCTTTCATCAAATACAAACCAAACCATTAGCAAAATACATGTGCAAAACCTTGCATGGCCAGTCCAACAATTTGAGACACAGATAACAGTGAGGTTGGGTTTCTAATCAATTACAAAACTTAGAGATTTAAACATTTTTGTTGTTAGAATGTTGACAACTGCAAAGAGCAAATTTAGTACCAATGCTCATCCCAGTAAAACTTTAAGATAGTAAAGGTGTCTTGGCTGTCTCTGTTCTACTTTCTAAATGCAACAGAAACTGCTTACTTCTGGCAAGAAAGGGGCAGAATGAATGGATTCAAAGATGGCTGCAGTACAGAGAGAGAGATGACTGTCATAAGGATAGACTTTCCAATTGTCATGACTTGTCTATATATATGGAGGTGCCACATGGTACTCCATAAATATGCCACAATTGCTGTACTTCAATTAACAATAAAGTACATTCTAGCAAAAGGCATTCACAAGCTTTGTGCTTTAGTGATGAGCATCTGCTTCATACTTAGAAAGAAGAGTCTTAAAATCTCAGTCCCCAAGGGATAAATTCCCCCAAATCTTAGCGGTTCCACTGCCATTGTCATTCAGGTCACCATGTGTCACATGATTGATGATCAATTCACTAATATCTTTCATCCTCATGTTCTTTACTTAAATTGAAATATGCTGTTCAAAAAGATAATGCATGCCAGTATTGCCAATTTTAAAAAGTCAGTTATCCAAGTAGAAAGCAGCCATTAAATAAATACAGTGCAACCATAAATTGCTGAAATCTGTACTTTTGACTGCCAGACACTGAAGCTGTGGTTCTTAAATCATCAGCATCACCACAGTCGTCACCATTGCACTTCCACCTCCACCATCACCACCATCATCACATCACAGTCATATCCTTGTCACAACTACCCTGACCACCATCATTACCACCATCATTGCTAGAATCTTTATCACCATCAGTACCACCATATTCATTATCATCATCGTCAACACCATTATCATCATCATGATTATCACCACCATCATCATCACCATAAGCTTCTTCAGTACCAGGACCTTCATCATGATCATCATTATTTAGATTTTGACATAAGGCCTTTCTGTACATCTCAGGCTAGACCTTGTGCCTCTGATTAGTCCTCTTTTCTGCCACAAACTCTGGACATTATGCTCAAGGTAGCATCTCTCTGTTTCTTTTTGTTTTATTAAACAAAATATAACATGGCACCTGCCTCATGGTGGTAAGGGCAGCAATGCATGTAAAATGCTTGGGTGTCTGACAATTGCAAGAATTACATATGTATTTACTCTTGTGTGGACTACTTGCCAGTGTTAGTTTCTTTTCAGTGCTACCATACAAATTATCAAAAATGAGGTGGCTTAAAGCAGTACAAGTCATCCTCTTGTAGCTCAATATTATCGAAATGAGATGCAAGTCTCACTAAAACATCTTGCCAGTGTTCCTCTCCAGAGGTCTTCAAGGAGGGGGTCGGTGATGCATAAAAGTTGCCTGAATTCCTTGGTTTATGGCTTCCTTCTATCAGCAAGGCAATCATGATGTGTCGAGATTTATCAGAAAGCATCATTCTCATCCTCCCTGTGCTCTGTCTCCTCCCACATTTAGTGCCCTGTGTTAATTATTCTATTGGACCCCTGCAGGCAGTCCAATATGAGATTCCCATCTCAAGTAGATGGCCGTAGGTAATCCATCTGGAGACTTGATCCTCCTCTTCATTGTGAACCCAAAGAAATTTCGATTTAGAGGGGAAGAGTATGCGTGTATTCATGGTGGGTTATTGTGCCAACCTGCAGGAGAGCTCTTCGACACAAAACAGAGCAAACATGCTGTCCTGCCTCTTATCTTACACAATTACCCGGTCGTGTATGACCCTTTCTAAAGGGAGTAGCCTGTGCAGGTGAACTTTGGGCTTTCCTATTAGCATGTTTTCTATGTTCCATAATAATTTCACTTGCTTTCTTTTAAAGTCAGTACTTTAGAATATCCCTAGACCTCCAGAAAATCTGCAGAAACATAACACAGAGGACCTCTCTCTACCTCCCCTCATGCTAATATTTTATCCACAGCATGACAAGAACCAGGAAATGGACATCAGCACATCATTGTACAGGAGACTGCAGCATACATTGGATGGCATAGTTTGTACACTTATCCCTCTTTTTTGTGTCATGGTCCCAACCAGGATTTCACCTGACATTTAGCTATTATTTCTCATTAGTCTTTTCCTAGATAATTTCCTGGCCTTTCAGCCTTTAGCTTTCCAGTGAGTGATGCTTCACCACCTGCTTGGACTTCAATCCCCATGTAGGGAATTCCTAGCTCCTCCAGACATTTGAATCTGTCAGGATTCAGATAAGCCTCCAGCCCTACAAATCCTCCTGGTTATCTCCCTTTCCTGGATGTTGGGCTTCCCAAGCACAAGATTCATTAACAAATCCTCTCATTGCATCAAGCCCAGTGTGCTATCTGTGGAGCTAAACTTGTGCCACGGAAATCCAGGGCTACTGAGCTATGAGGCATCTGAACCCAAGACTGCACCTTAGCATGGCTCCTCCTCTCCTCCTGTTTATCCTTCCCTGATTTGAACAACAATCCGTGGAATAGTAGAGACAGGGCCTCAATAGATTAAAAACTGCTTCCTTCTAATAAAATGTTAAACGATCTTGAAAATTAATCACCAGGGCCATTTGTGTTGCCCTCCTCAAAGGGAGATGGCTCAAGAAATTTAATAAATTATTATCACAACGATGTTCCTATTACTGAATTTGCATTTTCTTCCCAAGGCTTGTATTCAGCTTCCAAGTTGCCCAATGATGGTTAATAAAAATGATCAGATCTCTTTGCCTCAGTGGTTGGAGAGCTAGGCTAAGAATCTTCCACTAAAGAATATTCTTTGGGCTTTATACTTAATTATTTCAACTTCATCTTTAACCCCCTTCTTTATGATTTTTGTTTCTTTAAGACAACTAAAGATAGTATTAATCATGAGCGTGCTTTCTTGGTGGAAGCACACTGTAATGATATGCCTAGCTTAAAAGCAAATCTAATCTACTTGCTTATTAAATTTAAATGTGTTTAAGGCTGATATGGTTTGAAGATGATATGTAAAATAACAGCTTCCATGGTTATAAATGTCAACTTTCAAAATTATATGCAATATAACACACAAAATAAATGCTGCTCGGTCTTTACTTTCCACTGTGATCAATTCATTAAGCGATGTATTACAAGCCACGAGGACGATTGCACAACAAGAGGCACCATTTGTCACAGCATAGTCAAAAGCACCCAGGAAATGCTGGGATTATTACTTTTTGTCAGCAATAGATTACACCTCTCATTGGAAAGAGGGATAAAAGGAGCTTCCAATGGCACATGACCTGGGGGACTTCTCCAATCAAATACTAAACACTAAGAAATCTGTTCTTAGAATAATGGTCTGCGTTAACAACCGAACACATGAACTAACAGCCATGTGGTTACCTGCATAAGAACTGCATATAATCAAGCCAGTTAAAAAATTCCAGCATGGGAGAGAGGCCCAGCCCTGGCTGAGGAGTTATTGGCCATTAACCGCTGTTGAGGGAGGTAGCACCATTTTTGTTGGGAGGGTGGTTATTGGTAGGTTCCTCATGCCACAGTGAAAGACCCTACACACATATGCAAGCTGGCCACACTAACAAGACTCAGGGACTTATAAATAGTGGAAGATGTATTGCATTCATCCATGAAAATTTCAAAAAATAAGCAAAACATATGATTAAAGAATGGAAATGGACACGGGAGACAAGTCTGTTGGTTAAATGCTTGCCTAGCAAGCAAAGGTCTGATTTCAATTCCTAGAATCCATATGAAGAGCCAGGTGTGTTGCACATTGAATCCCAGAACTGGAAAGTAGAGATAGGATAATCCTTGGAACTCACTGGCCAGGAATCCTAACCTACTAGATGAGGTCCGAGTCAATGAGAGGCCCTGTCTCAAAGAAAAAGTGAACAGTCATAAAGATTACATCCAAGGCTGTTCTCTGGACTCCACAGAAATTTGTCCACACATATTCATGCACACATATACACACTTTCTGTTTCCACACATCCAGAAGGAAATGGAAGGTGGTTTCCTTAGGAAAAACAATGCTAGCTTTTTATAGCTATGAGGAAGGACAGAAATACATTTCTCTCTTCAGAATGAGGAATCCTACTTTCATTGTATGCTAGTCCTCGGGAAGCCCAAATTGGTGGATTGCTCATTAGGATTCTTGTGTGTGTGTGTGTGTGTATGTATGTGTGTGTGCACGTGTGCGTGTGTATGTATGTATATATATATATATGTGTGTGTGTGTGTGTGTGTGTGTGTGTGTGTGTGTGTAAGTCCTTCCCAAAATGATCACTGAAAAGATGGAGAAGAAACCCAGAAATTCCCATCTCAAAAACAGACTTCTGATTTTGTGAAAATTGAATTTTTCCTGAAGCACAAGTATACTATGTTTGTGTATATGTGTGTGAGTGTGTCTGTGTGTGTGTGTAATTGTGTGCATAGTTCTCATAGTTTTACTTACCTTAAATAAATGATCATAAAATGGTCTCTGGCTCTACACATGTTCTACAGAGTCCTAACACTCATGGCTTGACAAGCCCAACTCCATGCTGATTCCTGATGAAATTTCACTGACTCCTGAGTAGTTAAATTTTTATTTCATATCATACTGACTTTTATGTATATAGATGGTACGATTTGAGGATAAAATATCCCCAAACCAGTTCCTGTGCGTGCAAACTAGCTCCCTGTCTGGGGACTGGTGTTTCAGAGGTTGTGGAATCTTCTGAGCTAGATTCAGGGCCATAGAAACAATGCTTAAAGGACTGATGCAATTTCTGCCTCCAGCCCAAGCCCTCTGCTTCCTGATCCAAGATATAAGGAGCCCCAGTCTCATGTTCTCACAGCTGTGAGTTCAGTCTTGCATTCCCTGGCATGAAACTGTGGGCTAAAATAAGTCCTTTCTCTCCTGAGCTGATTCTGCCATGTATTGTGTCCCAGTGACAGGCCATGCTGGTCTCTAACCTAGGCTCAGACAGCCTCCTCAGTTTCCGTTTATGCACTAGATCTTTCCCTATACTCTCTTCAGCCAATTATATGACTCTTAGGGTTTCACTTAGGGAAGAAATAAAATAAAAAAAGAACCTGGCCGAGAAGGGAAGATATCTGTTGGGAATCTATTGAAGGGTTAGATGCATCAATGTTTATAAAAGCTAATGAGAAAATGAGGGCAAAGGCTAGCTGGATGGGATGCAAGGATTTTTATTTCAAATTTAATTGTTCTGGGCTCACCAAGTTGATCAATGCTTTTCTGTTTCTTAGTGGCCTTCTAAGAAGTCTTGGAGTTTTGTCATTACTCAAGGGAGAACATTCCATTTGGGTCATTAATTGATGCCCTGCCCAATGGTCTTCCATTTCAATTACGATAATGATCCATTTTTTCCTATACATTTTGGTTGTGTCTATTCCAGACATGCAGGTAATCACGATATAGACTGTAGAATAGAATCATCCAGAAAGCTGTAAGGAAGAAACAAAATTGTATTTGATTTGATTGTGTTTGCTAGGAAAGTTTTGCAAGGAATTGCCTGCAGGTATCTGTGGGAAGCACTGGAACTGCTGACCTTACCCTCACCAGCAATTTAAAACCTATTCAGGGGCCCTTTCTCCAGGGGTAGGCTAGTTTATAGATTAAGAGACTGTGAAAAAGAGATCACCGTATCTATGTTCCTTTTCGAGTTATGTGTGGGTGTGGCATAGTGCTTAGGGTAAGGCGAGTTCCTGTGGGTCTGTATGGCAGTGTAGGCCGTGTACTAGGCCGACTGCCACCCTTCTAGACATCTGTAGCCTGAAAGCCTTCACTCTACACCAATGCACCTTTCATTGGGGCTTTCTGACAAACTCCTCACTGGAGATGAGTCACATTCCCAGGCTGCAAAAGGGTCTCCAAAGAGCTTCCTCCAGCTCCTACCTGCCTGCTATTCTGCTTCCTCAAAGGCCCCCAAACTCTAAGACTGGCACCTTTTTTAGCAGTCAACTCAAGAACAATCTTAGGTTGTCTTGTGAAATGCTCTGTACAAGCTCATTATTATACCCTTTGAAATCTGGAGGCACCAGGACTTCCAAATGGAAGGCAGAGAGGAAGGGTACAGCAGCAGAAGTAACGCTTGCTGTGGGCATCCTCTGTTTGGGACAGAATAGGAAACTGGTGCGAGGAGCCAATACTCACTGCAGAAGTTTACAGGTGGGATTGATTGTGTTTGCTTAGAGTACAAAACAACATTTAGCAAATGGGGGAGGTAAAACACACACACACACACACACACACGCACACACACGCACACACACACACACACACACACACACACACAATTTCCTTTCTGCATCACTTCAGCTAGGGTCTATATTAGACCTCGACAACACACACTTAAAAGCTTTCTCCAAATGGCATTTAGAAGCTAATTGCAATGCAAATCTTAACTCTAGGGTTTTTAATAAAACTCTAGTCAGACAATATCAGAGCATTTCCAGGCAAGGCTTAGAAAGCCAACGGAAATACAGGAATACATCTTATGATGTCTTCATTTGAGCTTAAAAGACTTAGCCTAATGTCTCCCCATCTGCAACCAAGGTCCTTTTCCAGGACTGAGAAATTCTTTTGTCCAAGGGGTTGAATTGGCTGATTCTTTAGTCTCTTCTCTCTCCCCCTCTCTCCCTTCTTTCCCTTTTCTCTCTTTCTCTTCCCTCTCTCCCTTCTCTCTGTTTTCTGTAGTCTAAGCTGTTTTTGAACTCACAACCTTTCTCCTTTCCCAGCCTCCTAAGAACTAGTTCAAAACTGTGAAACTCGTTAAAAACAAACATGAGAGAATAGAAGTGTGGCTTGTTGGGAATAATGGGTCCAGAGCGAGGGGAAAGGGGCAAATGGGGGTAATCAGGGTACAATAAAATGCATCACATACATTGATCTGTCTATGTCAGGGAATCAAAAGCAATCTTCCATGCTATTACAAAATTGTTTATAACTCACGTACAAAACACAAGGTGAGGGGAACCCTAAAATAAAATGAGTCCTTTCTCAAACCCTTTATGGAAAAGAGCGGCATGGATTTGCTCTTAAGGTCTTTGCTCTACGTGTCAACTATGTCCCAGCACGCATGATTTTGTCCAGAACACTGTGTGAAGTACTTCGCTCACCTGACGACACAAAGTAAGCATTTCCCATTAGGACCACTAAAAAATGGCCAATATTCTGTTTCAGAAATTTAGATTTTTATTTCCAATTTTTAGCATTAGGAAACAACGGATAAATAAGAGGTTTCACTGAATCCTATTTATTTCCACATGTGTGGAAGTGTATTCTCATTGCAAACACACAAAAAGTACTTTCTCTTGAGGTTACTGAGGAGTGCCAAGGAATTGTAGGGGCTGAAGTATAAGGCATCCTGGAGTGGAGGAAAAGAAAAGGCAAGTGAGTCATCCTCAGACTTTTGGACCTTCACTCAGGGTAGGATGAGGAGTCTTGATACCCAGGGATGGACCACTATATGTAACACAAGAGTGTCTTGCTCCCAAAATAAAAGAGAGACTGAAGGATGCTCAGATATTCATATGACCACTAAGGGCTTTTAAAATCTAAAAAACAATTCAAGGTCCCCATATACATGCACACTTCTGTGCACTTGCAGAGCTAGTGGGAAACTAAAATTGCATAACAAAGCCTGTCTGCAAGGGCAAAACTGTTTTAGGATTCTACCATGCAAACATGAGCCCAGATGTTTCTCAACGTGTAATAAATGTAGCAGGGTTTCTGGGAAACTGGTGAATCCAATCTGGCCAAAATATGTGTGTCCACAAGATGACCATTATTACTATGGGAATTATTAGGGTGCAGTATTGGGGAGGAACTAGACCCAAATGACTCTAATCTAGTCTTATCACATGCACACAAAGACGCAGAATCCGAGGGACCTCCATGTAATCCATCTCTGTCAACTGCATTAAGGAAATTACCTGTCAGCAACATCATGGCTGAGATTTTGTGATTAAACACAAATGTGGGAATGCCCACGGGTACAGTGAAATCGTTAAGGGAAAAAAAAATCACATGCAAACACTTCCTTCAATTTTCTTTCCTTAGAATTCATTCTAAGGTCATAAATATTTGAAATCTGCAATGAGGGGTATAACGCGGAAGTTATCAAGTACTTACTTTGTGGTTAATGCCCTGCCAAGAACTTCCCGAAACTACCCTATAATGCACCAGGGTAAGGTGAATTCAGTGGGCTAAAGTGCATGGGTGTTCCTCTGTGCACTTTGTAATTTCAAATCTGTTACTGCATCTGAAGATCATTTTCCTTCCTTCCAGAATGGGTCATTGTTATGAATACGTAAGACAAAGAGATGGAAAGTATCAACTAGCAAACTTCTTTTGAGACCCAGTAATCATTATTATGTTTTTCATTAATAATAATTGTAATTGATTGTAATTGTAAATAATAAATAATGTTGATGTGAATTGTATCACAAACATACACTTAAGGGTTCAAGGACATTGTCTAAGTTTTTATTGAGCAGAGATGGGGGGTGCTGGTGACTACGACAGAGGAGGCAAAATCTCACCCATGGTGCAGACAGACAGATGCTCACTCCAGCAGGCACGATAGTCGGTGCACAACCAACATCATCGGCTCCAGATGGCTTAGAACTCTGGCTTTCTCCTTCCCTCCTCCCCTCTTCAGCAGACGCCTCTCAAGGTTCACATGGTCGCCCCATCTCTTGTGTCATTCATGGCCCCTTTCCTCCAAGACTAAAACTGACTAAGTAACTTCCCATGCACGGAGGAAGACTGATTGGATCCCCTCCCCTCTGCCTCTTCTCCACCTCCTGTGTGTGGAATTTCTTCCAGTTTGTCCTTTCTCTACTCTTTAAACACATCAAGCCAAGGACTTTCCGGCTGCTGACTCCGGCATATAAGGGTACTCCACTTCTCTTTCTGGCTCTGCTGTCTTCCCCCTCCCCTCCTCCAGGACATCCTGTTATCTCTGGCCACCTGGACCGAAGCTTGCCACACTTGTTCACCCCTTCTCTCGATGGCATCATAATTTAGGCAGAAAATGTTATCCATTTTTATTGACTTTGAGTCTCTTTAAAGCAACTCCCTCCATTAGCACAGCAGGTGGAAGAGAGCAGAACCTCTATCTTAACTACTAAAATGGGCCCCAACAATAGGCGCCTAGAGCCTACTAGCTGAATCAAACTCAGAAGGACCTAATGGGTCTCATTCTTACATTAAACCGAAATCACAGATTGTATTGTACGTGAGTTAGCTAGCCCATGATTCCTGCTGGAAAAGCATCCTCTGGCCCCAAATCCTGAGATCCAGAGTACACCTTGTTTGGGATGAACACTAATGCATGTTTTCAGGTGCCCAGAAATCAATCCATGCTTGTTCTGCCTCTGTCTCTCTCTGCCCTGCTCCCTCTCCCTCCTTATTCCCTCCCTCCTTTAAACATATGTACACGTGAATGAGAGGATGAAATAGCATCTATTACCACTAACATCTGAGATGACTCTGGAGTTTCCATTGTTTGGTGACAATAAATGAATAAGAGTTCTCAGTTCTGACCACATCCGTTATGCCTGGTGATCTCAAACCATGGCATGAAACTTCAAGCAGAGAAACTACCATTCTTATGCCAAATTTGAGATCAGCCCTCATGCTCACAGCCTTCTAAATCTACCAATACCCATTACTGTGGCTTTCTCTTCCTTGTTCACAATGGATTTCTTTTCTCCCAAGACCAAGACCGCCTGCCACCAAACTCAGAAACACAGAAGTACCTGGCCCCTGGAGCCTCTGTTCACTGGACAAAGGATCAACCTCAGCAAAGACAACGCAGTTCTGTCCCTTAGGAAGTTGTAATCAAGGCTATCACCCGTTAGCCTCACTTGTCTCTCCTCATAAAATCCCTGTGTCCTGTAAGTGCCAAACATTGCTTTAAATATGTTTCTGAACTCAATAAATTTAGGTTCTAGTGGGAAAATAGGCAAAGAAAATAAGATAATTTAGGATCAGGGCATGTGGTTATTTATGGCCAGGGAGGAGGTGAAAAGCAATTAAGACAAAGGACTCAGGGATGTGAAGCTCTCTCCGGAGGAATCCCGAAGGATTCTCTGTAAAGTGAACTGGAGGGCAGTCTGCTTGGTTGGGGGTGAGCCACAAAGCAGGAGGGTTGCTGGCCAGGGGCTGAGATTGTTCCTGTTTCCTACTCCATCCCAACACTAGCCCTCCTCCTCATTCCTTCACCATCCTCCTCCCCCATCTTCCACCTGCCCCACCCCTCCTTCTGATATCATTTGGAATATGGGCTATTTCCAAACCCAAGTTTTCCTGCGTGAGTCTGAGGCAGATTTCTACTCTTCACGCTGGGAAGAGTTAACACTACTTTTAATCCCTGGATCTAGGACAGGAGCCACCAGGTATGCAGTCATTTACTTAACCTGGCTAAGCCTGCTTTCTGTCCAAGGAAAGGTAAAAACAGAGAGGATACCCAGGTGTGATTAAGCCTTTCAGAGTTAACAAATCAGGGGCTCATCTGGCTTCAATGTCAGGAGGTATAGAAATCCGAGGGAAGAAAGAAAACACATTTTTTACTTCTAAGTCTGTTGGGGGGGCTCAGAATTCCAGTTACGGTCTCTGCAGAAGGCCATAATTGTTTACAAGAACTGGAATAAAATGCCAGGCTGCATAGCTTTTCACAGTGCAGGCTTTGAGGGAGCTCAAAGTCTCTGTCCCTTAGTGATAATCACCTAGATCAAAGGCGCACAGGAAGGTGCATCTTATGAGAAAACCACAAAGCCAAGGCATTGACTACAGAGTCCATCGCAAACAAGCGTGCAAAGGTCCATCCTGCTTATCAGCAAGGGAGATTAGGGCCGACCATTACTGTGCCCTGCACTTTGGCTCTGAGAATTCTGGTGTGTTATTTCATGTTGTGCTCCCCAAAGGAGCTGCCCACCTCCCTCTGGATTGAGGAAAAAAACCTCCCCCCCACCCTTACCAATGATCTAAGAGTTCCTTCCAATTCAGCAGTTCAGAAAAATCTTCTGGGAGGGTGAAGCTGATTTTCTTGGACTAGAACAATTAAAAAGCATGCAGAAATTTTCAGGGAACCATCACTACATAGGAGGCCTTTTCTTTTTGTTGTCAAGAAGCAGAACATAGACACAAGAAGAAAAAGAGTTTGGATAGGCAGAAGGGAACAAAACAGAGTTACTCTCACTGATTTTATAATTTCCTCAGTTCAGTTAATCCTTTGCTCCTCATAACTACGGTCAAAGGGGTCAAAGGTGATGGCTAACCTCAAATGTCATTTGATGAGATCTGGAATCTGGAATTTGAACATGCCTCTGGGGAATTTTCATAATTATTTTAATTGTGTTGTGAGGACCTGCATACTATGGGTGGCACTATTCCCTGGGTTAAGATTAGGTTAATTGTGTCCTGAAGACCTGCGCACTATGGGTGGCATCATTACCTGGGCCAGAGTTGGTAAATTATGTTGTGAAGTTCTGCCCACTATGGGTGGCTCCATTCCCGTGGTAAGGGTTAGATTAACTGAGCTGTGAAGACCTGTCCACTATGGGTGGCTCCATTCCCTGGGTAAGGGTTAGGTTAGCTGAGCTGTGAAGACCTGTCCACTATAGGTGGCTCCATTCCCTGGGTAAGGGTTAGGTTAGCTGAGCTGTGAAGACCTGTCCACTATGGGTGGCTCCATTCCCTGGGTAAGGGTTAGGTTAGCTGAGTTGGGAAGACATGCCACTATGGGTGGCTCCATTCCCTGGGTAAGGGTTAGATTAACTGAGTTGGGAAGACCTGTCCACTATGGATGGCTCCATTCCCTGGGTCCGGGGCCCAACTGTAGAAAAAAAGGGAAAGTGAGAAGAGCTCATTCATTACTTTAGGCTTTCTGATTATGGATGTGATGTGACCCTTGAACTATAAACCAAAATGAATATTTTTTCTCATAAGCTTCTATGGTCAGGGCATTTAAATAGCACCAGGAAAAGTAAGACACTTAGCAATATGTTTTCTCTTTAGCAGTTTAGAAGACTATGGCTCAGAGATGTCCAAAGATGTTGGCAAATGATAGCGAAGCCAGAGACAGAATGCCCATCCTTGGTATTCCTTTACTGTAGGAGCCCAGGCAGTGTGAGGCCACACTCTCATGCTGTGCACTGCCGAAGACAGAGGCTTACTGCATGGAAGGCACACTATTTGTTTTCGCATTGTCTGCAAAAGGTTTTGCTCAGCAACAGTAAGGATGAGCAGTTGTGACAGAAACAGTGTGGCACACCAGTCTAAAATATTAATATCTGTCCCATTACAGGAAATGCTGGCCACCACTCCACAGCAGTGAGCGTGACACACAGCATCCTCAAGTTGACATGCTTTCTTCTAATCTTGAAACTTAACATCAACTTTTCCCTGTGGTAATATTTTGTGGTAATATTTTCACCTTGAAGCAAATGTGCTCCCCGCTTTTTGTACCATAATAACTCACAGTAGAAATGGAGTCGGGCGAGCAGAAGAGGATAACTTTCCCAAGTAAATCTCCTGCAATACTTTCCGGCACCACAGGGAGCCATCTCACCTTTTACAGTATGGGAAGAAAACTGTCGCTGTTGTTAGTGTCCCCTCATCCATCAGCCTGTGAAGTACTGCCCAATAAAATCAGAGCACCCTGCCAGATCAAGACCACTGCACAAACACGGTGTAGGCTTTCTGAAAATAGGTCTTCAGAAGGGTGAGCCAGCCCTGCCCCTTATCTGATATGAAGACCATCTCATCCTTAGGAATGGGATTTCCAGACATACTGTTCCTTCTTGGCTGTGTGGCAGCAGGAACTTGCTTACCCTCTCTGATCCAGATTCCCCTCTAAGTGAGAACAACAGTATAAAAAGAGTACCCTTCTCATACAATGATAAAAAGAATCCATGAGCTACATACAACAAAGAATGTACTAAATTGCATTAAAGAGTAGTGTGGTATACAAGCAAGTGGTAGGTGAGTTATTGGTATTGTTGGTATCATCATTATTAAATACCATCTTAGTATTAAGGAGTAAGTAAGAAGGAGCCATAGAGATCACTGAGGGAGATGGAAGGCAGAAGAGCTGCTTCTCCAAGAGAAGATGCTCAGGACACAGGTGTAGGACAGGGAAGATTTGGGATGCCCTTTGTAGAGCAGCTTTCTCTGGAAATGAAAAACCTCATGTCACAATCTCTTCTGCAAAGGCTCAGGGAGCATCTCAGAGCTGGGTACATAGAAAGAATGTTAAGCGCTAGACAACACTGCTGCAGTCTAGTGTCTTCTGATTTGGCTGGGTTTTACACACAGACTCACAGCAGCTATGCTTACCTGCACAACATGAATCCAGTATAAACTCCCAGCATAGACGTGGGAGGGGTCACAGGGCCCACCCTAGCTGAGGAGCCAGCGCTAATTTGTAAATGCTGGAGAAAAGGTAGTGGTAGCTTTCTTCAGGACTGTGGCCACTGGCAGGGTGACCACACTCCAGTCGATGGCCTGATGCCCGTGTGGGTATGGGCATCACTAATTAGAATCTAATGAGCATCGCAATCAGAATCATAAAAAGCACCAGAAGGGGTCATGAAGCTGGTTGAGGGACATAGCAGAGAAAGGGTCTAGGCAGAGCTGGAAGTGGGGTGTGAGGGAAGGATAAGACCAAAATGCATTGTGTGTATCTATGAAATTTTCAAGGAATAACTAGCCTTTAAAACCCTCACTTAGTATCCTTCCATATAGACCATGATACACTATAATTCTGTTCCAGATGCTTACTTCCAATTGTATCAAAAATAAAGCCTTCACTGTGCATCAGATAAAATGGTACCAGACCAAAAAATAACGTTGACGTTTAAGTATCAGCCATAAAAATGAGTTATTCTCCAGGGGGCAGGGCAGCTTTATTTCTGAGCTCATCACGGGGTGTGTGAGCTTCCACGGAAAATTAAAATGTGCCGCCATTATTGGCTATCCTTTTTAGGAGATGGCTTATTGTTTATGATGTTATTAGCTAAGTAAACAAAGTTAACTACACCAGATCTGTGTGACAAACAAAGATGTCTGTTCCTTGGGATGTTACCTGGAAAACAGTAAGTAAAGCCCCTTGTGAGTGTTCATACTTTCTTAGTCAGTAGGGTTGCACTCATCAGTGACAGAAGCATATGTTGAGGTCATTGGATTGGTCACCTGAAGACTGATACCATGACTTTTCCTAGAACCCTGAGTCAAAATAAGCCCTTCCTTCAAAGCAGCCAATGCATCAAGCAGACAACAGTTTGGACATGCCGAGTAATTGATGGAACGGAAGTACCCGAGGCTTCCATATATCCTGCTCCTGCAGGACACTGAAAAGGTTCAGCCATTTGGCTGCGGATGGTTAGGGTCATGTGATTGAGGCTGGCTACAGTCAAGTGATAAATCTTTCCCAAACTGTGAGTGAGTCAGTTACTGGGGTACTGTTAGGCGATTTTCTGCTTTGGTCTTTCTCAATTACAACAAAGGATCAAAATTATCAGTTCTGGAAGCTTGCAGTCCTGGAGTAATGGTTTTGCATAGCTTCCCTGGAAAGTCTCTTAGACCCACCACAGGTTTTCAATGAACAGAAACCAAACTTTCCTTTTGTTACCCACTCAGTGGCTTGATGGAACAGGGAACTGACATACATTCTCTGAGAAGAGATTGAAAGTGGACACATGCCTGGCCTTGATACCCAGTCGACCCTCAAAGTTACCAACAAAGGAGGAACTATGTGTAAGTGACTTTGGCAAACCACATGTTCAAGGTTGGAGCCTATAGACTTCTATAAATAAAGTTTTATTGGCACACAGCCATGCTCATTCATTTATTCATTGTCCATGACTGTTTTGTACAGGGCTGAAGAAATGCAAGAGAAGCCGTAGGACCTGTAAAAATTCTAAAATATTTACAACCTGGTTCTTTTTAGATAAGATTTGCTGACCTCGGCATGAGAATTCTGTGGAAGTGCCCTGCTTCCCCGAACAATCTAGTTAATAATGCAATTTGCTTGGAGTGCAGCACTCAGAGCAAGCAACTGGTCCTACAACGGCAGCCCCTGTGAAGAGGAAAGCACTACTGAAAATAAGACACGAGGTTGAAGCCTTACAAAGCATCTTTGACCTACTTCCCATCCTATCCTCAAAGTCTGAGGCCGCAGGGCTGCTGCCTTGTTTATGCAGCTGCTACTTTGGTCTTGCCGGTGGGGCTTCAGACTGGCAGAGAGGACCACAGATGCAACTTCCTCTCACTGAAACCAACTTGTCTGCCATTCTCTCTGTTCAGATCTATTCAGGGCCCTAACTATAGGCCAGTTGGCAAAATGACAAGCTCTCAGTGTTAAAATAGGAGTCATGAGGTCACATTAAACAAGATGGTCTAAAATTTTTCATGTGTAGGTGTATATGGTGAACTTGTGTAAATACTCCTGCGTGTGTTTGCATGTGTGCCTGCAGACACATATGTGTGAGCATGAATGTGGAGACCAGAAGTTGAGGTCCTCAGTTGTTCTCCACATTATGTGGGTTGCATGCGTATTTGTGGTGTTTGTCCCAGGGGGCTCAGGTGTGTGCATGTATACATACATGCCTGTGAAGGTCAGAAGTTCAGAATGAGTTTCTTCCTTGATTATCTTCTACTTTACTTCTGAGTTTGCCAATTCCACCTTTCCCATATAGTCAGCTTGGCCCAGCTAACACCTCTCTTTGCCTTTTGACTTTTGAGATTGCAAGTGACTGCCATACCTGCCTGGATTTTATGTGTCTGATAGATATATGAACTCCGGACCGCATTTGCATGCCAAGCACTTTAACCCTAACGACAGCTCCGTGACAGTCTAGCCAGCTTGGATGGTTAGCCATATCTGAACACACGTGCACCCTTGAGTGCTTTTTTTTTTATCATATGCTCAATGGGAATTCATTGGACACTGATAGTTTTTCTGTATAAAATTATCTTACATAAATAAAGCATTACAGAAGATATACCAAAGGGGAAACATAAACACCAAACCAGCCACAAAACCTTTCATGTACAATGCTGTCCTGCTGGCAAAATATGCTAAGGTAACGGAGGCACAAAGCTTGTGGTGGTAACCAACCAACATGTGACTTGACTTAAGGACCAATCTATGGGATGGAATCTATACTCAACACTGGGAAGATGACCAAGAGCCAGAGACTATATAGCTCAGAGACACAGGGTGAGCCAAATATTACTGGTCTTTAAAAACTACAGTGATAAAATGACTTCTAATGATATTCTGATCAGTGCCTTATTCAGCCATCATCAAAGCATCCTCCTGCAGCAGACGAAAACAATACAGTGACCACACCCTGACATTACACACAAAGAGACAGAACTACTTTGGAACACACAACCCTTTGGATGAAGTATTTCCATCTAAGCCCCCCTCTTAGGGCTCAGGGAACTCTACAGAAGAAGAGGCAGAATGAGTGTAAGTGCCAGAGGGGATGGAGGCCACCAAGAAAACAAGGTCTTCCAAATCAGCTGACAGGATTCATGTGGACTCACAGAGGCTGGAGCAGCAGGCACAGGGTCTGCATGGGTCTGTACCAGGTCCTCTGCAGATGTAATATGACTCTCAGTTTAGTATTTTTTACAGGAGTCCTCAATGTGTGAACGAGTGGGTCTGACTCTTGTGCCTTCTTTTGGGTTCTTCTCCTAGTTTGTCTTGCCCAGCTTTGGTGTGATGATTTTTGTTTTATCTGATTGCATTTTTATTTTGTGCTATCTCTTCAAAGTCGGTTCTTTTCTAATAAGAGATAGAAAGAAAGAGGGTGGATACTGAGGGGAGGAAAGAAAGAGTAGAGGGAAGGGAGACTGTGGTCAGGATATATTGTATGAAAAAAATAATTTACTTTTAATAAAAGGTGGGGGAGACTTTGTGAGGGTGGGAGGGATGGCTCAGCAGTTAAGAGCACTGGCTGCTCTTCCAGAGGACTCAGGTTCTATTCACAGAACCTGCCACATGGTGACTCACAGCTCGCTGTTAACTGCTGTTCCAGGGAATTCAACACCCTCTTCTTGGCTTCTGTGGGCACCAGGCATGCATGTGGTACACACACATACATACAGGAACTCACCCAAACACATAAAATAAAATTAAAATATTAAACTATCTTTTGAAATTCTAACCTGAGATTAGAATCATTTAAATGGAAAACTGAACACATGCACATGAATACATACATACACACATATATCCATAATACTCCTTCCTTTTACTCTTTGCCTAGCCCTTTTCATGCTCTTTTTTCTCATGATCCTTATCACCACTGACATTTATATGTAGGTTCTTATTTGTAAATGTTCTGGCTGTCTAATTATTATGATGATGAAACTGGCATGTAGGCATAGCACATTCAAAATCTTATTCTTTGGATCGAGAACAAGAGTTGGAAAACTTTGTCTAGGAAGTACTTAATAGTGTGTATTGAACCATACAGTACCATGAAATTTGAACTCTGCTGTTGCAACAGAAGGACATATTTAAGGTCTATATGCAAATGAGTGGGTGGAGCCACATAGCAATAAAACTATTTTGACAGCCTAGGTGGACACCTGCTGGTTTGAGAGCTGCAGTTTGCTGAGCTAGGACACTAAGTAGGTACTTCACAGATATCTGTCACATTATTTGGATTAACGAGAATCTCAGGTACGTGGTTAAGTCAAAAAGACCATGTACATCTAGTAAGACGCTGTCAAAGATACAGAATCAATATGACAAGAAGATTTTTAACAGCCAAAAAAAAAAAAAACAACAACAAAAAACAACTGCAGGATGATGCTAATCACCTTCTAGGCATTATCTCACTTATCCTACGTACGACTTGGAGAACCTCCTACTATCAAGCCCATTCTGTAGCTAAGCTAATCAAAGCTTTTCCCTGAGCCCCACATACAGCAGGGGAGTCTCAGGAACACAGATGGAGAAACACTACACCTTGGGCAGCCCAGCTGTAAAATGTCTGTCTAGCATGTGTGAGGCTCTGTGTTCAACCCCGGGCACAAACCAGCTTCCTCAGACCACTCCCATGTCTATTGTGGGAACTCCTGCTTGCTGAGGTCCTTACTGAAGATGCATTAAATCAAACCGGTGCAACCACTGGGTGGCTGTTAAAAACTTCCCTCTCAGAACTCTGACTTTTGCCTTTGGATCACTGAAAGTCTGAAAATCTCTGTTTTCTCCTCCTGGGTTGCCGGGTCCAGCCTTGATATGAGGGTACATGCCCAGTCTTATCATAAGTTGTTGTGCTGTGTAGAAACCGTGTCTGTCCCTTTGAACCTATTAGGCTTAATCTCCACATCTCAAGTCCTTTCAATTTTTCTAAAGAGTGACCTTTTCCTAGAGAGAACAGCTTGCTGGAACCAGACTCAAACACATGAAGCTGCCTGCATTATCCACAGAGTGAACAAGTCATTTACTTAGAAGATAAAAAAATAATAATAATGTCAATTATGGTGTAGCTAGAAGAGACAAGCTGGTCCTGACAGGGAAATGTGTGGCTGTCAAGCTTCAGCCTAGAGGCACACGGTGCAGAGGTGGAACATGCCTTCATATCCTATCTCCAAAGCAAGGCTCTCACATAAAATGCACCTCAATCACAAATGGGATGATTTGCATCTAAGATCTGCCATCTCCATCTGTGTCGTCCTTCTATAGCTAGCTTGCAAGCACTGTGAAAAGATGGGAAGAGAAAGCTTAGCATCATGTCCTAAGTTCCTGGGTTTCTTAAAAAAAAAATGTTTTCCTCCTCTTCATCAAACTCTACCCACTTCTTAGTTAGCTCATCCCCAAGGGGAATCAAATTATTGATAAAGACAGATGCCCCTTAATATTCATTGAGCTCCACTTAAGAGGCTAACAAGGCTCACTGAATGATCGTCACAGGAAGTTGTGTGTCCTGGTTAGTTTTAGCTGTCCACTTGACACAGCCTATAGTGATGTTAAGTGAGGAATTTATCTGGATCCTATTGGCCTGTAGGGACATATGAATGGGGGAGTATCTTGATTATCACTTGATGTAGGAGGGCCCAGTCCATTGTGGGCACCTCTCCCCCTAGGCAGGGGCCTGTGCTGTGTTAGAATGGTAGGGGAGTGAAAGCCACCTGGGAGCCAGCTAGTACGCATCCTCCCTGGTTCCTACTGTATTTTTTTGGCTGGAGTGACTACTTTGACTGTAGATAATGCTGTGTGGAATTTTACCTCTGGCTAAGGAATTCTCTTCATGAGGAGGAGTAGGCACATGAGTATTTCACATTAGTAGAAACGAAAACCTAAAGGATCCCTGGCGCTTACTGGTAATCCTGTCTCATGAACTGGTAAGCTCTAAGATCACTGAGACCTTGTCTCAAAAATTCAGGTGGGGAATGAAAGTGGAAGATGCTCAACATTCACTTCAACCCCCACATATGCACTCCTTCCCATTAACACACACACACACACACACACACACACACAATCAATTACAATTATTTTTTGGCTTTGGACAGAAGGTAAATACGGAGTCCTATGTGCTGCACACCACACTGTTTCTAACACAAAGTACAACAAGCAGTTGCTAAAAGAAGGTCCCCACCAGCTGCCTTGCTCTGTCTTGGGTGACCCAGGCTGGGGCATGCCTGGCTCTTGTCCTCAGCTCTCCAAGAAGCTAGTGGGCATGCTAAGCTATTTAACTTGCATAATATAATAGTTATGACATGGCACTAAAGAATATTACTTTATTCAATTTTATGATGCTTAGTGCCATAAGTGGGACTTAACTGTAGATGGGTGCATGGAATTAGTTTCTTTATAGATGATTAAAATAAAAAATGTCCTAAATTTGTTCCACCCTCCTGAAGCCATCCTCACAGTCTTAAGTGCCACATCCTAATATTTCTACCGCTCTTTCCCTGGTGTTTCTGGAAATTGCTTTCTGAGTGTAAAAATAGTATGTGGTGCTGTAATTGAAATGACAAATGGAGAAATACCAGGGAGATGGCAAGAAGGAAAGAGAAGAAATGGCTCTGGGAGAGAAAAAGAATTTCCAGCAAACTCAATACAGTTGCACACAAAACATTCGAAGCCAGCCCACTCCTTGCCAAAATGCTTGGTACCTATACCCACTTGTTTCTGAATCCTGTGTTATAGTCACAAAGGGAATGGGGTTCAGAGGGACACACAGTTTTGACAGCAACACCATGTTTTGCCTATTCAACCCTTTACTATAGTCATTCCTATGTTTAGGGTTGGTATGATGACTCTATTTTTTATTCAGCATAATTTGAAATAAAACTGCTCAGAGCAAAGTAGTGATTAGTTTCCTTTTACTTAATAATACATGCTTAGGAAATTTTTGCTAAAGGTAACTCAATAGAAGAATCATAATAAAATACTTGGTATTTATCATTAATCTGTACTCTGAACACGCACTGCCACTTGGGGGCTATTAACACACTATCTGTAGGGATGAGGATGTAATTTCTTGATAGCACGTTCGTACAGCATGCAGGAAGCCCTGGGTTCAAATGCTAGTGACATTCACACAGAGAAACACACAATGAGACATGTCATTCCTATGGTGCGATTTACACTCCTTTTAAAAAATGTACATGGGAGTACCCGGCATACAGTTCTGAGATTAACTGCTCTACAACAGCTCAGTCTACATTTTGGAGGTCCCTGGTGGGTCAGTTTTAAGAAGGGGTTTACTATTCTTGACCCGCTCCCTAGACCTTCTATGCAGAAGGTCCCATGCCAGCTATGATTCTGCCTTGGAAAGTCAAGCTTTCTTTGGAAAAGTCATGAAAGAAGAACCTATGATAGATACTTCAACTCCAGGAAGGTGAGTTCCCAGCTGTGTGTAAAGACCCTGGTCTGTCACCTGCTTCTAGCCTTTTACCAATGCTATTGGTGGAACTTGTCATGAAGTGTGTTCACAGCAATGTTCAGACGGCATCCTTTCTCTCTCTCTCTCTCAATGTGAGAGAAACAACAGGAGTACTAATTACACTTAATGTAACTTGGCACAATTTCTCAGGAGGTTGTGCTCATCGGCAGAAAGTAACACTTTAGATTTGCTGACAAAAACCTGGGGATCCAAGGGTGGGTGTGAAAGACGGGGAAATATGTATTTTTTAATCCAGTAGTCATGGTGGGAATAACAACATCTTTCACACTATAAACACACCAGTGGGAAGCTTACTTTTATTATATATTTTATTAAGAAGACGTGTGGGGCACAGGGCAGTGGAGGGGAGCTGCTGAACATGCCTATGAAGGCAGCAGATAATTTTGATGGAGCTGGCAGGATCATGGTGGGAAATCTATTGTTGGGTGTAGATTCATGTGAATATGGAATGCTTGGTTGGAACCCCAGGAACTCCAATCTGAAAATGCAAATTTCTAGGAGTGCTAGTTAAGTAATAACATCTGATTTGCATGTTTATTTTTATGGGTGAGAACAGTAAAGTGCACAGTGAGGCTTCTGACTTGTCCAAGGTCATGTGCATCCTGGGAAAATTGAAACCAGAAACTGGCCTCCATGGCAGGCGGAAGCTAAATTTTTTTCTACCACATCATGCAGCCTGCCAGCAGGCACTGAATCCTGAGCAGACAGCTTCCTTTGGGAAATGACTCTCTGTGGGTCCTATTCTCACTTAAGTGGCTCTCATAACGGGAGATGTGTCTTGGTTATCAGCCTGCTTCAAGCTATATGTTAAGCACAGTTTAACAGATAAAGAAAGACACTGGCTAAGGCAACATTCAAAGGACCCAGGAGCTTCAATGAAGTATGGAGACAGACTGATAATGAGCTCATATAGTTCTGAGGCTCAGCACTCAGAAAACACTAGCCGCTTGCTTACCATCTAAAGAAACTCATTTACAATGACCCTGCTCTTACGGCAAAGTAAATGGAAATGCTTGCTTTCGTGTTATTGATAAAGACACTAGAGTTCAGAACACAAAAAGGGAAAATTATGTTCAAATGACAGAAGCAGTCTCTTGGCCACAGGTCTATACACTGTGATGAATTCTGTGGAACATTATGGACCCACTCTGAAAGAAATCTTTTTTTGTATAATAATCCTACAGTTTACTTAGGGAGGTAAGGCATGCACACAAAAAGTAGCTGGAGACCATGGTGTACAGTGAGAATAGGATATTAATGTTGGCAGCAATTTCTCCAGGATGAGATAGGAATGAAGATCATCGGGAAGTGTTTTCTTACTGGATGTTCTGGGTCAACCAGGGATTGTTGTAATAATGTCCTCTTTGGTATGTGGATAAGGGACTTGAGGTTTCTGGGAGTTTCCCCTGACAGCTGGAGTTTATACTACCCTAAGGAACAGACCTGAAAATGAAACATTTTGTCTGGTTTGCATCTTCTCCACCCTCTGCTGATGTGACTCCCATGAGTGCTTAAGAGTCTGCAGAATGTGGTCCAGTGCCCAAGACAAGGGCTGAAAGTGACTCTGAGAGGGTTGTTTTAGAACAGTACTGAAGGCAGAAGAGTAAGCCAGGTGCAGAGCAACAGGATGGCATTGACCATGACCATAATAAGACCAAGTGTTCCATAAAAGCAGAGGCAGTCATAGGGTTGGTGGCGCATGCCTTTAATCCCAGCACTCGGGGGCAGAGGCAGGCGGATCTCCACGAGTTCGAGGCCAGCCTGGTCTACAGAACTAGTGCCAGGACAGGCTCCAAAGCTACACAGAGAAACCCTGTCTCAAAACAAAACAAAAAACAAAAACAAAAAAAGCAGAGGTAATCACACCCACTGGTTCAGTGGGTACAGAACTGGGACCATTTAGGGATCAGCTACAACACAGGTCCAGTGGCAGCAGTAGAGATTGTGAGACCCATCACATGGATTTGAGTTTATACCATCATCTCTAAAATTCTACCATTAAGTGATTCATCTAATCAACATGTGTGGGGCTATGCGCTATTTGAAGCATCCAGGACCCAGGAGTAAACAGATCTTGGCCATACTACACAGAGTTAAAGATTCTCACAGCATTTGTCATTTCAATGTGGAAATGGAGCACATGGCTCAGGCAAGTCCTTCCAGCTACCAAACAAGCAGCACTCAGTATGGAGTGATAAGGGATGAGATTAGCAATCAGGGTATTATTTAATTACTGTTATTGCTCATTTTATAATTATAATACACTTTCTAGAACTTGAAGTTATCTCTGAATAAAACAAAAATACTATTTAAAATGGACTGGAGAGATGGTCCAGCAGTTAAGAGCATCAGTGCTTTTTCAAATGACCAGAGTTCAGTTCCTAGAACCCACATGGTGGCTCACAACCATCTCTATTTCAAGTTTCAGGGGTTGTGATGCCCTCTTCTGGCCTCCAAAGGCATGGAGATACATGCTGTGCACATACACATATGTAGGCATTCACCATAATGTAAAATTAAAACGTTACTACTCATTGCCACAAGCACATATGTCAAAATACTATGTCAAATCTCTTTCTTTCTCTCTCTCTCTCTCTCTATATATATATATATATATACATATATATATATAGTTTAGAGTTTGTTTGGCCTTGAAATCAGAGATCTATCTTCCTCTCGAGTGCGAGTGCTGGGACTAAAGGTGTGTCCCAGCACCATCTGGCTAATTCTATCTATCTATCTATCTATCTATCTATCTATCTATCTATCTATCTATCTATCTATCCATATCTGGTCTCTGTGTAGTCCTAACTGTCCTGGAACTCACTCTGTAGACCAGGCTGGCCTCAAACTCAGAGATCTGCCTGCCTCTGTCTCTTGAGCGCTGGAATTAAAGGGAAGTGCTACCTCAGGCTAGCTTTAACTCTATATTTTTTAAATCTGAAAATACATACTGAAGAAAAGATGGTAGATGGATGGATATTTAGAATTGTCTTATACAACAAAATAGCCATGATATTGGTGTGGATGTAAATACTGTATAGGATGTCTGGGGAGATGACTCGGCCATTAAGAATACTTTCTGATTTTGCAGAGTACTTGAGTTCTGTTCCCAACATCCATGGTCAGGTGCCTCATGATGTTATAGGTGACCTGTAACACTACTTCCAAGGGATATGTTGCCTTTCCTGGTTTCTGTGGGCACTTGTGCACACACGGCAACATACATACATAAGCACAAACATAAACACACACACACAAATATAAATTAAAATCATCTTTAAAACCTACTTAGAAGTTTGGTCCTGCCCTTTGCTCCAAACTCCAGTCTTTTCCCTTAGAAGCACAGCTGTAGACATACATAGCCTGCAAGAATACTTTGAAAACAGAGTCGACTATGCATGTGAGCCGGTCGCAGCTGAGAGATTTTATCTACTGAGGGTTGGGGGCTAAGTCTGTAGATATAGTGTGTTTGTTTCTTGGAGTGAAGAATCAGGTGTTACTGGAACCATGAGTAAAAATTAGTAACGGAATCTTGGAACCCCTCACACACATATATTTGGCAGCCTTCCCTCCCTTCCAAGCAATCATCTGACCCAAAATAAAAATAATATCAAGATTTGGAAGCTCTGATATAAGAAAAGCCCTTAGTGCAACAGCAATGTCAAATGTCTCATTGTGAGTCATAAATTACTATTGTGTCATGTATATTTTCACATATAATTATTATTATTTAATTATTAGCAGCAGCATAACCATGCTCTCCATATAGAAAATATGAGGAAACCATGGCCTCAAATGTTAGCAGAACTGAAACAATTGTTGGCACTGCTGTCTTATTAGGTGAGAGTTACTCATTTTAATCACTGAAATATTGGATGACTTTCTTCTTCCTCCACCTCCAGACTCCACGTCACTCCAACAAAACTCCATCTAACTCTGATTCTGTTCCCATGCCATGACTTATTTCTTTTAATTGGAGTTTTAGAATTAGTCCCCATGGAGTTTCCCCCTCAGGCAGGGCATCACAAAGCCTTAAAAATATATTAAGTTAAAGGATGGAGTGAAAGACTAAAATAGAGCCACATGCCTCCCATTTGAAAGTATATTTGTTCATGTCAGGAGAATGAAGGCTGCATGAATTATTCATGAGAATAACAGCTTATTGGCGAAATTGTTGTCTTTGGATGGTGTGCATTAAGGAGTGAATAAATAATGTGGGGTGGATATTTTTAGGGACTGAAGAGTAAATCTGGGAAGAAAATTTGTAACAGGAAGGAAGGGAAGTTATGGCTAGAAGTGGTTGAGAACTCTAAGTGAAATATGCAAAGAAAATAAAAATGGCTTCCACCAAGATGCAAACTAGAAGCACACAAAAAGACCTGCTAATGGCTTAGTGTGTGTGTGTGTGTGTGTGTGTGTGTGTGTCTGTGTAACTCACTTTTGTCCCAGTAAAAACAGAGCTAAGTTTATAATCAAATCTCTTCTAGCAGCTTCTGGTCAGCCAGGTGCATGGACTGTAGGTGGAAAAACAAAAACCACGAAAGACTGATGTCAACTGAGTCCCAGTCTTGCCTGACTTCACCTAGCATACTTCAGACAGAGAGTGGCCTTTTCCAGTCTTCCATACAAATCAGACTGTGCCCAACTTTCAGGCCAGAGGGAGGGACCCCATGCATTCTTTATACTATAATCTGCATCTGGAATGTCCCCAAAGCCTCCTGTGTGACAGGTCTTATATCCAGCCTTGCATTATCAGAAGCAGAGTAAGCTTTAAGAGACAGAGCCATGTCAGCGATCTCTGGGTAATGGAAGCATTCTCATGAATCATGGAGTTGACCCAAGTTCTTCCTCTTCCTCTATCTCTATCTCTGCTTTGTCGCGTCCACTCACCATGGCATGTATAGCCCCTAACCAAGACGACCAATCAGCTAGAGATGATTTCCCTGAAACCATGGGGCAAAATAAACATTTTTCTCTATCAATTTTCTTAACTCAGGTATTTGTTCCAGCAACAGAAATCTGACTGGCATGCTCTCTAAACTTTCTAGAACAAAGAGCTAACAGCATTTCTCTGGGTGAGTGAGTCTTATCTACGGTAATAGGAACACAAAACAGTCATTCACAGAAAAGCTGTTCCTGAGGAGTGAACTTGAGTGTTGATCAACACAACAGAAAGCAGATCAAATTGCATCATCATATCCCTAAAACATATTAATGTCTCAGACTTTGTTGGAAAACTTTATATTTTCATTTAAAGAAGAAAAAAAAACAAGACTTGCTCCCTGAAACATTGAAATCTAAGAAAGAATATGTTGGCATATGCTTATCATTTTAGAAGCTGAGAAAGGAAGGCTGTTTCATGGTTAAGGTCAGCCTAAGGCGAAAGAGAGAAAGAAAGAGAGAACCAGAGGGCAGTGCTTCAGGATTCGCAGGTCAGGTGCTGGCTGCTGCACACTGCACACTCGCTCGCTCCTCCCCTAGGAGTACAAGAGCACACTCATTCAATACACTCAAGGCTGTGTCTTGTAAATAGAATCAAGGCTGTGTCTTGTAAATAGAATCTACATCATCAAGAGGGAGCCTGGCTGGATTGGGTCCTCTAGTCTTAGTTTGAATACCCCCTAATGGATTGGATTTGCTGGCTAACAGCAAATTAGCCTCAACAGCTAGCAATAAAGTACAGAAGTGTATTCTCGCTTAGTTCTCATGACCAGAAGTGCAGAATTGAGTCATTGGCGCTTTCACAATCCTTCATGTAGCTTGCCTTGCCCCATCTTACTTCTGGGGTATAGCTTTCCCTTGGTTCATGGCAGCACCACACTCTGGACTTTGGTCATCATTTAGCTTCCTTGCTGGCATCTGGATGTCCAGATCTCCCTCTAATTCTCTTATAGAGGGCTGACACTTGAGTCAGCACCCTCTCTGATCCCTAGATGATTTTATCTCAAGATCTTTAGCTCATTACTTCTGCAAAGACACTGTTTACAAAGCAGGCGAAGCAGGTCCTACTGTGTGGCTTCAGGTTAGGTGAGCTAGAATGTAGTACTATTCAACCCATAACTTTTGGTCTAAAAATACCAAGTACTTGGAGCTGGGAATATGGCTCAGTTGGCAAAGGGCTTGCCTGTGTAGGCATAAGGACCTGCATTTGGAACCCCAGAACTCACATGAAAGTTGGACACAGCATCCTGTGCTTATAATATTAATGCTGGAAAAGCAGAGATAGGCATATCTCCAATGTTTACTGGCCAAATTCATAAGGTCAAGTTCAAAAAGCCATAGAGTGATAGAGGGGGACACTCAATATCTATTAACCACAGTACTCCGCATGCATATGTGACCCCAGGTACACACAACCACATGAACATATATTTGTCTAGATATCATACACACATACACACACACACACACACACACACACACACACACAAATCCACCAAAATAAATTCAAAGGAAATACAGAAATCAGGCAACAGAAGGTAAAAGGAAAAGTAACAGAATGGCCATGGCCGTGATGCAGTTTTGTGGTTAGTTGAACACAAATCCTGAATCCTGACTTCGCTCTACCTGCAAGGAAGACTAGCAAGTTCCAGGCAGAGAACCAGGGAAGGTACAGATGTCACAACTTGAGACTCTCACCATAATGTGCTCAGAACACAAGACAGACTCCAGAAAGACTGGCTGCCACTCTGTGAAGCCTTACCACAAGTAGGTACTAGACAAATAATGAGATAAACCTCATCCTGGCCATGTGGCCATGCTCCTGGGGTACCTGTCCTGAGTAGCCCTGCAACTGCTCGTTAGAGTGGGTTGCTGATGTGGTAGATGGTATCGTCCTGAGATACTGCTGAGTCATCCTAATGCCGAAGCTCAGACGAAGGGGGTTCTTCACTCCTTTTGCACATGACTCTTGAGATGAGTCTTTACTCATGTGTGGCTCATCATAATGGCAATGGGAAATGAAAACGATAGACTACTTCTCAAGGGTTCCTTAACACCCATTAGCCGTGTGAGCCCTGCGTCTTCTCCCCAGTCATTTTTGCCAGTCTCTAAGCTCTGATCTCCCTGCATGCACATTCTCTTCCCATCCACATTATATTGCTCTCTAATTCAGTCCACAAATGCCCTTTCCTCTAGTTTCCTGGATTATTCCAACCTGTGTCCTTAGAACTCCATATGCAACTGCACAGGCTATTTGTTGATCTGAGTGTTTCCTTGGATGAATATTACTCATTCCCGCCTCGTGAGCCTGATCTTGGTCTTTCTCTCTCTCCTTATCCTTCTGCCCCCTTTTCTTTGTCCCCCTTTTTCTCTCCTGCTGCTGCTGCTGGTGGTGTGTGTGTGTGTGTGTGTGTGTGTGTGTGTGTGTATTGAGGAGAAATTATAAGTTATTAAAAGTTTCTATCTTGCAGCAGAGGATTTAGGTGGGGACCTTGATATATGTTGCTCATTCTTATTCTTTTGTGACTAGGATTTTTTCCCCCAATGCACACATACTATTTGTCATGGGAAAAATGAAAGTAGGAAAATTTCTTCCAAATATTTTGATGTGTGCAAACTGTTATCCTGAAAAAAACTTTATTGAGATCTGAAGCAAGTGAGGAGGGGCAGAGACCAAGGCTGGAAGAAGGACTAAATAGAACAAAAGGATGAGATGGACAGATCGCAGGGTGAATGCAGCCATTAGCCACCTGCAAGGCGAAACCAGCACCAGACCAACCTTTTCATTCATAGTCACAAAATATCCTCATCTGTGTGCCATTTTCCAAAGCCAAGTCTCTAGATACGTCTCTTTGCTCTGGATTGATAAGGTTACTAATCACCAGGGGACAAGGACTCTCCACAGTGACATTTATACAATTCCCTGTCCCTTCATCCAAATCAAACAAGGTAACACTCAAAAGAAATTAGCTAGTGAACTCCTTGATGCTTCAGCACAAGCAAGTCAGAACCTTTCCAAAGCCCAGTTGACTGCTGTTGACATAAGCAAAATAAGACTGAAGAGGACCAAGCTGCAGATGCATGTGCTGCTTGAGGAATTATTTGTATGTGCACCACTGCGCTTGCCAGATAAATACAGTGGGCACTTTCCCTGTTCTGGGCTCTCACAGTAATACAGGAAAGTCTGCAGAGGCAAGCACTAGAATGGAATCATAAAGATGCTGGCTGACATGCCCAGGATCATCAAGTAAATGGTGGCCAAAATGGAAATAAATGCAGCTGCCTTGACCTCAGTGTGCCTTTTGAGAATGACCAGACAGCTCCCTGCACGCTACCACAATGTTTAAGTCTGTGAAGAAGAGGAAGGAGAAAGAGTCAGAAAGAAAAAGGGAGAGGGCGAGGAGGAAGAAGAAGAGGAGGAAAGGAATGAAGAAGAGAAAGCAAAGAAAGAAGATGCAGAAGTAGAAATGAATGTGGAAGAGGAAAAGGGGGAAAATGAAAATGAGTTTCCCATCTCTCCTTGCCTTTATTAACTTAAGAATCATGATCTCTAGATTCCTATATATGTTTTATCATTGGCACAATGAGGTATAATAAAATCTGCTCATTAATATTTATGGAATTGGAGTGATATTATAATAAGTATATTAATTTTAACCACCATCTCTCTCTCGTGTGTGCTCTCACTATCTTTCCTTCCCTTTCTCCATCCTGCTCTCCAAATCTCTCCCTCTCTCTTCACATTCTTTCTCCATATATATATATCCAAACCATTAAGGACATAGGAAAGTGGAGGAGCACCCGACGTGGTGGACGACTACAAGGAAAGCTAAGCTTCTGGGCATTGCAGAGCAGCTGCACATGTGAACCCACAGTGGTTGCGACAGCATGTACAGAACCTGTGTAAGCTCAAGCCAGACCTACTCCAGCATGGAGAGGAGAGATAGGCATACAATTCCCACCCCCTGCCATGAAGTTATAGGCAACTACTAGCTGCTGGAAGAGAGACCATTTTCTGTACAAATGTATCCCCTTGGCAAGCAGACCATTCTTCAGTGGAATAGCACATACACAAGTATATGTTTTGAGCACAAATTTATCTTAAAGCTTTCCTTTAAAAAAATGACACAATGGTGTGTGTGTGTTTAAAGAAGGGGGTGTGAATTGGGGAAGAGTTCAGAGAGCGGGTGAATATGATTGAAATGTATGATTTTTCTATATTGGTCTCCATCTGTTGCAAAGAGAAGGTTCTTTGATGAGCAGCGAGGACTACAGTTATCTGTGGGTGTGAAGATAATATTGAGAATGAAGAATTGTGCTGGTATAGTAAAGTGGTGGTTGTAGATTCACCTCCAAGATACAGGATTTTGCTTGCCTTGTGGAGCTGGCCTCAACTCTGTACAAAGTACTACAGGCTACTAAGGGATAATGAAAGCAGGAGTTGGGGATTTTCTTCTCCAGGGAAGAATACATTAGTTGGTTATCAAAGACCAAATAATCATCCATGTAAACACAACTAGTAACATAATGTAGCACTATATGGACTGAACACATTGTACTTTTAATTTATATAGATATATATTTATCTATATATATATATTTATATATCTAAATATATATTTATCTAAATATATATTTAAATAATTAAGAGGCTACGAATTTGAAAGAGAACATAGGGAGGTACATGGAAGGACTCAGAGGGAAGGAAGGAAAGGGAAGAGATATAATTATAATTTAAAAGAATAAAAAGTTATTAAAACTGCATGCATAAAACTTTCAAAAAACCAATGAAATTAATATATATCTGCATTTTAACACATGTATATGAATGATGTATGCATGAATAAGTGAAAGGATGAATGAATGGGTAAATATATTGACAGATAAATAGATGACAGACGGCATTTCATTTTGTTAGTTTAGTAACTAGACACCAGTGTCCCACATCTGGACAACATCAGGTGGAGTGAGAAGCACTGACTTTTGCTGACGTTACTGGCACATCTTGTGGGGCTTGGCGGGGTTCCTCTGGCAGAATGCCCACTCCCTTATGAGGAGCTGGCTGCTCGTCTAAGAGAAGGAAACAGACACTTGTTCTGATAAATGTCGGCACCGGTGGGAGAAGCATGGCTGGTTGGCTGTATGCTAGAAACAAACACTTCTAGTGGGGCACTGCTTGGAAAAGGAGACTTGGACAATCCTGAGCCACTGAGCCTGGCTCCGGGGACACAGAACCTTTCTCATTTGGGCCGTTCAAAACACAAATCAGTTGAACATGCTCCATCTTTGCAGCTTAGGACTGACTAAAAGTTTCAGATATCCAATCTTTTAAATTGCCACTATCTTTCCAAAAGCTAGCCTGCCTGCCTGCAAGTGACTGGAGAGAAGATTCTAGGAGCAGCTGCTAAAGCTAAGGGCAGGCAAGCTCCTTGGAAAAACTCACTCATTTTTGCAAGTTTGATCTGCTCATTTTCAGCACTGTTGTGAAAAGGTCTCTGGAATTGTGTGGTCCAGGTTGAAATAAGCATCTGATGCTTACTAAGCAAACTGTTCTGGTAAATGACTTAACTTCCATGTCTCCAGCTTCTGTATTTGTAAGATGGGCATACATACTCTCCCAACTCACACATCCCAGTTAGTGGAGGGCTTTCCCACATACTCTAGAGCCTTGGGCTTGATCCCCACATCACATAAACAGGGCCTGTTGTGGTATGCACTGATAATTCTAGCACTCAGAAGGTGGAGAAAGAAGAATCAGAAAGGCAAGGCCAGCCTAGGCTGCATGAGACCTTATCTCAAAATCACTGTCATCATTACCATCACCATTATCACCATCATATCTTATCTTCACCATCACCATCATCACCATCTTCATAATCATTAAACTCCAAAGCTAAGCAAAAGATGGTAGACAATAAAGACCCATCAGCTTTTAGAGTGCCTTACACCAGGCAGTAACCGTGTCTATGACCATCATCACCATCTTCATAATCATTAAACTCCAAAGCTAAGCAAAAGATGGTAGACAATAAAGACCCATCAGCTTTTAGAGTGCCTTACACCAGGCAGTAACCGTGTCTATGAGTATCAGTGAGGGTCATAGTATCTTTAGGAGACAGATGATAAATTTTTTTTTAATCCACTCTAAAGTAACACAAGAAGCACCAAGAAGTACATCCTGTTAGTTACATAAGTCCACAAAAAGGAGAACAAGGCACTGTAATTATCTCCAGTTCCTGATGAGCTATGGATAAATGGGAGTGGGAAGCCACAGAACAGATAATGAAAATCCCCAAACATAGCTCTTAAACTGCCCCATCAAGTCTCCCAACGCTCCTTTCTGAAGGAGGGGGCATAGGAGTAATTATGCTTCAAGATGCATGAATAATAGAAAACTCTGAGTGTGTGTGGTGCTTCTAGCTTGCCCTCCAAATTCCACTCCACATTCTTATGCACTACCTGTTTGAAAGTGTGGAAACGAGGTGAGTATCCAAAGTGCTGAAAGGGTAGAAAGTAAGAGGGATCAGCAGTCAATTCAGACAGGAGAGTTGGCCTCCTGGGTTGAAGCCAACATACCTCAGCATACTGTTTTCCTATTCCACAGCTGTGGCAGGCATTACTAATTGATCATGCCGCTCCATCCTCTATGCCTCCCTCCTGAAGACAGCCATTGCAAGTTACCCATAAAGTCACAGATAAGCATTTTAACATCTGACAGTGGCCTTGATGATCGGCAGTGGAGGTCTGCAAGTGATACAGGCACTGGGAAGCCAGGAGCAGAAAAGGATGAGGGGGAAACCTGCGACAGGCCCAGAAAAGGAGTGAGCTTACATGTCATAAGTGCTGAATGCTTGTGAGTGACAGAAATGTCACACAAGAACAAGACCAGGGAAATGACTTCATAGTGTGAACTAAAGGGACATGAAGTTCAAGGTCATGTGAGGTTCAGAAACCTGGAAACAGTCAACTTCCTTAGACAGAAACAGACTTTTAAAACTGATAACATTTCAGATATAATGAGAAATCCGTTTTATAATCTTTACAAATGCCCCAAATATTCCTAACAGACGCATGATCACAAGTGCACAGATAGTGCTGAGACATGTCAAGAAAAACACAAAACAATTAATTAGTGTGACAGCGCCCCTGAAGGAAGTAATTCAAATATTGAGTGAAAAACAAAAGTGAAATAAAATGAAATCATGAGATGCCTACATTACCATAAATTAGTGAACATGATCAAAGCGAAGCCACAGACTGTATTCCCGTTCCCAGTGTGTGGGGTACCCACAATCTGTTGTTGCACCTGGTATTTACATGTTGAGAAAGTCCAGTTGTTCAATGGGAGAAAGGTGAGCAGGGAGTTCATGGGTTTCTCAAGCTGCCCACATCTTGAGCAAAGATGCTTTGTGTGAATGGCATTGCCTCTAGCAGAGGAGAAGAAGCTACAGCCACAGGAGATGTCTGTGACTCTAACAAGGAGCAGAGAAAGGAGGAACAAGTGGATGGAGGTTTGTGATCAAGTCCTGGCCTGCATCTCTAGAGCATCAGTGCTCACTCTTGAATGTGACAGCCCAGTTCCCACAGCGGCTCCATCACTTTGGGCCCTGAAGATGCTTCTGAATCCTGGATTCTGGGACTGTCCTTTGAGGTGATGTGTGCTGTTTCTCTCCCATTCCTGGTTCAGTTTAAACTATTTGCAACTTTATCCAGCAACTACATCCAAGAGCCTGATACTACTTCCTCATCTCTGGGGACACATTACTCAGTGACAGCAGCATTCCTTCGTGCTTGACTTCAGGATTTGAGCAAAATTCCTTACAGTGATGGGGCTGAGTTGAGAGTCTGTATGTCTGGCTGAAGACCACATGCAGGAAGTCTTCTCAGAGGCCTCGGGCTTTTTTCTTGAGGCCTTCAGCTGTGTGGGTGGTACCCATGCAGTTTAAGGAGGGTAATCGGTTTTACACAGATTTTAATGTTAACCATATCTCAAAAATGATTTCACAGTAATATCTAAATATTGTTTGACCTCATATCTGGGAGCTGTGATCAAACATAATTATTGGAAAACAAAAAGCCGGACACAATCCCCTCTTCTCTTTCTTCGATTCTCCTCCCTTCTTTATTATTCTCTCTGTCTTTTCTCTCTCTCCCTCCCTCCCGCTCACTCCCTCCCTCCCTCTCCCCCCTCTCTGAAGCTTTAGTTTTTGGACAAGGCCCCCGTATTGCCCAGACTGGCCTTGAACTCACCGTGTAGCTGAGAATGACCTTCAGCTTCTCCTCCTGCCTGCCCCTCCCAACATGGAGTGCCGACATTCTAAAACAGCAGTGCATGAATTTCTGGCCCTAGGTTTTCTCTGGTTTCAGCACAGTCCTGTCTCCTCCCTGTGCTCTGCACGGGCCCAACCTTCCCTTTGCCTGAAATTCATTTCCAAATTGAAACAATACCTTGCATAAGAAACATATTTTCTCTGGGTTCATTTAGTAATGAAGCAGAGAGCCTTTCTTCCCACCTTAGGATCCCAGGTAGAATTCTCAAGAGCAAATAGTAGGCAGTGCTGATACCCAGGGAAGCGATCTGGTTGGCAATGCTAAGGCTGAAAGGATGCTTGGTGAGTTTGCCTTCATTCATCTGTGCTGAGGAGAACACCGTCCCTTCCTTCCAGGCTTGACGTAATCACTCAACCTTTAGCAGCATAGTCAAATAGAACATGAGCTGCGTGGGAAAGTGACTTCTACCCCTTCAGCCCTCACAGTCGGACATAGAGGGTGTATGTTGCTTATAGGGAAAATGTTTACTAAAATTTATGTTTTTGTTGTTGTTGTAATAAAAACAGGTTATCACGTACATGGCAGGAATGTTAAATGGATGGAACCTTTTGTGGAAAGCAAATCTTAGCAAAACCTATGAAGCTAAATCGATCTAGCTACTATTGACTCCACAGAAAATTATTCTACATATATACATGTACAAATACAGAAAAACAGAAGTATAAGTATATGCAATTTCTCAGACAGAAGAGAACAAAAACCAACACAAACCAAATCAGTTAATGTACACCACTGAGGAACACAGCAACTACATATGTGGAACACTATGAATCTAGTAAGAATAGTTACTTCTAATACCCAATATGGGGATATTACATAAATGTGTATGTGTATATTCACGTGCACATGTGTGTGAATGTGTGTGTACACGTGTGAGTGTGCATGCACAGGTATGTATGTGTGCATGCCTGTACGCATGTGTGTTGGTGCTTCTGCATGTTAGTGCAGCAGATGAATAGCTAGGTTTGGATGGGTTGGATGGCCCAGGCAGGCAGGTAAACATTTTATGAGAGGAACCAATCACAGAGAATATAGCCATATCTTTCACTCCTTACTCCTAATTTCTTTCACAAAAGCTGCTACCTCTGGGGATTTGATGAAGATATGAAGTTCATGATTTTGTAATTCTAGGAAAATACATCCTCAACTTCCTTTCAGCTTTAATTACAAAAATAATATAATTTCACAGTAGCCTCTTCCGATACATGCATGCAGAGAACAATTACAGAACTGCTCCAAAGCAGCGCAATCCATACGAAGTAGCCACACCTAGTTCAAGTCAGAGTACTATTTTGAGAATAAAGTTATTTAAAGCAAAGATACTTCCTCTAACACTCACCATTTAATGCCAGGCAACTAACAACATTCACGAACCATAGTTGCACCGTCTTTACAGCAGTTTTGATAATACATACTGCATCACTATGGACATACTGAATTATATAAATACTGCCCATAATGCCTAATGCTGATGTTTAATTAGCATGCATATGTGCCACTTACAAACAACAGCCCCCCACCCACACACAGCAGAGGATTGTGTCATTTTCAGCTTTTCTCTCCCCATTTTCTCACAATTGCTCAATTACAGTCAGCATCTTCTAGATGCCTCATTAACCCTGAGCAGGGACAGCTAAACATGAAGAGCAACTTCTAGAACTCAAAGCCATGTGGAAATGGCAGTCTCTGCCAGGATTCCATCTCTTGTGAGGAAAGCTTTAAGAAAAGAATGTTCTGGGGTGTCTCATGCTGGGGCTTTATAGTTTAGCTTTCCATCTGTGTCATATGAAATGTCTGTAACATACATTAGCTGTGCTTCGTCTGATCTCTAGACACAGAGAAGGGGTGATTCTTTCATAGCATGTAAGCAGCAGCTCACCAGCCTCCTCAGAAGATCAAGCTTGCACCCGTATGTATACCCAGAGCATCCTTTCTTCCCACCTTAGGATCCCAGGTAGAATTCTCAAATTCTCAAAAGATGGAGGGCTGTGACTTGTAACTTGATTTGGTTCTTTTTCCTTTCTTTTTCTTTGTGATAGAGACCCATGTAGCCCAGGCTGGTTTCAAATTCAATATGAAGGGGAGGATAACCTTGAACTTCTGATCCTCCTGCCTCTACCTCCTGAGTGTCATGGTTATGGTCAGTACCATGCCAGGTTTTATGCTGTTGCTGATCAAACCAGGGCTTCGTTCACGCTGTGAAGATGCTCAACCGACTGAGCTATACCTCCAGCCTAACCTATTTCTTAATCTCATAAGAGTTGACACATAATTGTGTTCAGGGAATGCCTTTTGGATGTTGAAATAAAACAACTAAAAGCAAAATAATCTTGAGTGTTTTTCCACCAACAAAAAATGTCTGCATAAATTCTAGTTCATTAAGTCTCCTGGCAGAATATTTACACAAGTCTGCTGTTTAAATATTAATAATAGAAGCAATAACAATGATGGCAATGACGGACAAATTGAAAGGTGAACCCACAGAGGTGTCAAGACAATGCTTCTGCCTCTTTATTTCCATTCTGCCTATTTGAGAAGGGACGCTTTTGCTGGCGTTAGTGCCTAACCAGGGTCATTAACATCTATCTCCTTCAGTCCTGAATTGAGAGTAACGGTGTCTGATGATTGACTCTTTCAAATAATTTTCCTTGTACTTTTCCAACTACAGTGACTTTTACAAAAAGCACAGCAAGAAAATAGGCACTCCTTCCATCTACTAAATGCCCTTCCTCACGACCACCAGCTTTTCCTGGAAGGTGGCACAGAGTGGAAAATGAAAATAAAAAGGTTACACACATACTCTGGCTGTAGAGACTAAATCAGATCATGTTTATTGATTTATTTCAATCAATAGACATGGGAAAGTTCAGGAGAATTGACCCATGCCTCCAGGTATGCATTTGGTAGAGGTTTTTACTTTTGTTTTCTTACCCAAAGTTGAGTTACTGGAAAAAAAAAAGAAAACTATTAGGTTCACCAAGTGACACAGATAGAATATAGTGAATATGGGAAAGGAGAAAATTCTATGTATCTATGTAACTATCTATCTATCTACCTATCTTTGTTTCTTTCTATTTTACTTTGTGCGCTTTAAGAAGAGTAGTATGATTTTAAATAAAAAGTTTTGACAAGGTTTTCGGTAGCAACACATTGACAGGTGAAAACATTTTAGAAGCATAAGCCCTCCCGAAGATCCCCTAGGATGCATGAATCATTATGCTTCTGAAAAGCCTGCCCAAGCATTCTGGCTCCACAGCTTGAGCCCTAAAGTAAGGGCAATGTCATGGTGACACAAGCACGACATGGAAGAGACTGTGCACCATGAATGCCAGGGAGGGGGAAAGAAAAGATCTGGCACAAAAGATACTCTCCAAGAGCACATTCCCAGTGACCCACATCTCCCACTTCCCAAAAGCCCATCACTGATGTCATCATTGGGTTAGTGACCAATCCTCCCTCCCCTCCTTTGCCTGTATGAATTAGGTCACTGAAACCATTTCCACAGAGGCATTGTGTCAGCTAGAGTCTTCAGGGGACTATAGTCTTCTCTGTGATCCTCGATTTTTGTTGGCTTTTCTTGAAAAATAAAAAAAAATGTTAGCACATTTGGACACAACATGTCATCCCTTGACTTTGGAAGAAATTCACCTAACCTATTTTCTGTAGGAGCTGAGGCAACAATTTTCTGTGCTAAATTCCTTCTCACTAATGTACAAAGTCACAAGACTCCTGTCTTTCTAATGGCATTGTCACAAGAGAGAGGCCACTGGCAATGATGCAAATGGGATCCAACGAACTGTGTTAGATGCCATTCCTAAGACTACAACACCAAAACTTATGGGCACAATTCTTTTCTAATGTTAGGATTTGAGTGGAAAACAAATCTGTAAGAGGGTGTTGCTCTGTGAGGGTCAGGAAAAGTTGGTGGCTACTGCTTTTTTTTTTCCTTTCTGCCATCAAGGAGACTAAGGGCAGAGTAAGGTAATGGACATGGTGTGGCAGACAATTCAGATTTTCTTTCTTGTCCATCATCTTTGTTCTGTCTTTTGATGGTAATGCTTCTCTCCGCCATTGACATCA
>JAQHUG010000014.1:3222451-3241355 GCA_028555095.1 Dicrostonyx torquatus | reverse complement strand
GCGCGTGCGTGCGTGTCCATCCAGAGGAGGGGATCAGATCCTAGAGAACTGATCTCGGGTCCTCAGCAAGAACAGCATTTATTCGGAACTACTGAGCCTTATCTCTAGCCCTCTTACCAGTCCAATATACTTTAACATCAACTCACTTAATTATGATTTATGCATGTACATATGTGTGTTAGCATGTTTTGTGGGGAAGGAGGCTGTGAGCACATGGAGGTCAGAGAGCAGCTTGCAGGAGTCTCTTCTTCCACCACGTGGGTTCTGTAGACTGAACTGAGGCGGCTGAGCTCGGTGACAAGTGTTTTACATACTGTGCCATCTCACTGACTGAAACATGTGGAAGCTCTCTAAGAGACTATGTTGCTGTGTGAAACATGAGCTATTGAGAACATGGCCTGGAGCCTACGACTGATCACATATTAAGAATTTCCTAACGAATAAAGCTAGAACTGAGAATAGGTTGTAATGGTTTGAACTGTAATGCAGTAAGCCCCTCGAAGGCCCATGTGTGGAATGCCTGGTCCTGAGCTGCACTGCTATTGAGAGAAGAAGCATCATGAAGGCATCTTTCTCATCAATGGATTAATCCATTGATTAATTCATTGTTAAATGGCTGCAAGGAAGTGGGGCCTAGCGGGGGCAATGCGTTACAGGAGAAGCCCTTAAGGCAACCTCCCAGCCCTCAGGGACCTTCCTCACTGTATGGCTCCTTCCTAGTTGCCATGGGGTGAGTGGCCTCTGCCACCATATGCCCTCGCCACCAACATGGTCTGTCATACCTGAGGCTCACAGTAATGAAGCTAGTCTCTTTTGACAGAAACCTGTGAAAGAACGCGCCACACTAAAATTTTCTCCTTTTAAGAAATGATTTCTCTCAAGCACAATGGCAACCAAAAGCTGAACAACATGGGGACTCAAAGGATGGAGAATGACATAAGACGTTGGCCATCCTGGTTTGCTTGGCTCTAGAGGAACACAAATGCACTGTAATTTCTGACTCTTAGCTCCATGAGCCAGTAAATTATACTCTTTCAAAGATATATCCATACACTGGAACCAGGTTTCTGTTACTGGAGATGAAAACATTCCAACTCCAAGGAAAACTGAGAGAAACATGATCTAGCTCAGATTCCATGGACAATGCCACCACCAAATTCACCTTCTGGGGAGGCAAGATGCCTCAGAGGGTAAATGTGCTTGACACCAAGCCTGGTGACCTGAATTTGGCTTCCAGGAACCACAAGTTGGGAAGAGAGAACTAGTTCCTGCAATTTTTCTGTCTATTGACTCTACATGTTTACACACACACACACACACACACACACACACACACACACAAAACAAACCATGGTTTTTGAAATTTGCTTTCCCAGATAGATCTGATTTGAACCAATATCGTACCCAATATCAGCAAAAATCTGTGTTTTCTTTGCACAGCTTCCCAGATGACATGGTCAGCCAGGACGTATCCAGAGGGTTCCTGAAATTGGAACAGGCATTGTAGCCTCTGTCGTTTGAGGGAGGACACTTCTGTGCTAGCATAAAAATAATTCTGGAAGGAAGTGTATCCACTCTATGAGAGTGTCTGCCAAGATTTGGCCTGATGTGATTTGAAATGGCTAAGACAATCAGCTTGAAAATTGAGGTTTCTAATGGGAACACCTACTCATCCCTAATAATAGGGGAACTACCATCATAATTACAATGTGGTGCAGGCAGGTACATCATTAACTAACTTTTCTCAGCTACTGCAATTAGTGAGCATCAATAGATCGAGTAAATTATTAATAACCCACACATGCTTCAGTGCACACTGCTGGGTCTGTTTGCTTCTTTTCATGTAAGGAGCGGAAAGTTCACAGCTGATACCCAAACAATCTCTGATTGATTTCTGCCTCAACACCACCTGGACTTTAAAATGCTACTTCTTGGGTGCAACAATAGTCATTAAGAGGGAAGGAGTGAAAAGAGGAGGAACTACCCTGGAAGTAAGAGTGTAATCTGCTGGAGCGACCTCTTAAATTGATCAACGACTGCTGTCCCCCACTTCCTCTCTGGTGCAATCTCTTATGGGATTGTTGCCAGCACTGTGTGATGGTCACAGTGGGAGGTGATGTGGCTGTCACTTACACAGCATGATAAGAATTGATAGTTCTTCAATAGAGCCTAGAGACCCATAATGTCTATGGGAGTCATAATAGTCTCGTCAAGTCATAGGACATTAATACAATGAGAGCCATCCCATAGTATTATGTGTGATCAAGAAGAGAAAGGGAATGGAAAGGAGGAAGGAAAGGATAGGAGGGGAGAGATGGGACTGGATAAAGAGAAAAGAAACATAAGGGGAGGAGGAGAAGAGGGAATGGAGGGGAGGGGGAAAGAAAGGAAGGGAATGAAAAGAAAAGGGAGGGAAAGGTAGTCCACACAAAACATTAAGGGATAAGTCAGTAAAGTGTCTTCTGTCTTTTGCTCTTAAACTGCTGGGAAGCAGGAGGTAAAGAAATGCATTCCTTGTTCTTAGGGATGTACCATAGGAGTTGTTGATGTGAACCGTGACCAGCCATGAAAGTCCAGTGTTAGAGGAGACATAGTAGAAAGAGGAGCTGGACCAAGCAATTCAGCCCAGGGATGGAGGTCCCTAGACAGGTTCCCTCAAGAATTATACTGTCTACTGGATTTTCTAAGTGTCACAACTGGGTTGTGGGGAAGATGAGGCAGAACAGGGGTAAGAGAAACACGACGTACAGAAGTTTTGCTATGAGAAAACCATGGACACCTTTGGAATGACTACTATCCTGTCATTGGCAGCCCAGAAACAGCTGGTCCCTGCCAGAGGTGACAGTGAAACACACCGGACTTCACCTGGAAAGTAGGTCAGCATGGCTGTGCATGCGCAATGGAATGGAGAGACACACAGGAGAGAAGGAATCATGGGAGTGCGTACTGATCCATTCAAAGACGAGGTGCTCCTCACCCAGGACTCTGACATGAAAACAGGACAGTGAATCAATAGACACATTTGTGGGGTCACTGGGAAATAAAACCCGAAGCAGCACTCCTTGTGCTACATCTGGAGGAGTGTGAATCTATTGCTAACTCCTTAGCAGGCAGATATTCACAATACTACTGGGTGGGGCGATATGTACCAGGAAAGGCAAAAACCTATGGTCTGTGTAAAACACAGGAGGCTGGCACTGGGCATGGTAATACAAGTCTGTAATTCTAAAACTTGGAAAGCTGAGGCAGAAGGATTATTGGGCTACCTTGTTAGATCCAATCTCAAATAAAACAAAAATAAATACAAAATAAAGTGGATATTTGGGGGTTCAGTATGAGAGTTCTGCAAATTGAGTTTTCAGGGCTTGGAGAGAGTCCCCTGAGTAAAGTACTTGATTTGCAAGCCTGAAGACCTGAGTTCAGATAGGAATAATCCATGTAATGTTGGGCACATTCGTGCATGAACATGTAATACCATTGAAAGCCAGACAAAGGCAGATCCCTGGGACTTTGCAGATCATCTAGTCTGCCATATTCGGCAAAAGACCCTTACACAAACAAGCCACAGTGTAACGACCAAAAGCTGACACCTGCAGGTGTGCTGTTTGCTATGGCACAGGTGCATGTATGAACTCAGAAACACACACACACACTGAGAAAAGAATGCTTGTATTTTTAAATACTGTCTCCATTGTAAGAAAGGGATTCTTTCAGAGAAAAAGAGAAAGTGTAGGGCTGGACCATAAGCTACTTTTTCTGAAAACAATCCATGAACCAAGAAAAGTAGCACGCAATATGGCTCCAGGTCTGCCTATGTTCCTTCCTCCTTCAAAGGAAAACAGCAGGTTGAAGTCATTTCAAGCACATGCGGAGTTGCCGACTGTCTACCTGTGAGCAGAAGGAGGAATGGAATAGGTGACCCTGGGTCGCTCTGCTACAGCTCTCTCAGAGCCCGGCTGCGGCAAGAGCCCGAGGCTGCTGAATTCAGGATCAGTCTCAGGCAAGCTCTGCCTTCCAGGCCTCTCCGGGTTTCTGCTCAAACGATTGCCTCATTTTGAGATCATTCAAGCATGTTAAAACTGTAGACAGCAGAACTGCACATCTATTCAATGACCACTTAAACTATACAACTGGAATTTATCACAAGTACAAGGGAAAGGGTGAGTCGTTAGGAAATCAAACTTGGAAAATCGCATCTCCATCCAACAAGCATGCTTTGTGCTCAGGGACCTGGGCACTGCAATCTTAGACATTTAATATGTGCAGTTTTCTCTCTAGGTCGAAGAGAGATCTGACGTAGAAATGTGCACAGAAAAGGAAGAGCCTGAGCTAAGGAAATCAAAAGCATAGGATTATACAAAAATGAGTTCTCTAGCAGTCTGCGTATCACTAACATGTGGCTTCGAGGAGTACTTGTACTAGCCACTAAAAGGAAAACACTGGGGTGGGGAGCTCTTGGTTGGTAAAGTACTTGCCATGTAGACACGAGAACACGAGTTTGAATGCCCCAGAACCCACATAAATAGCTGGCATGGTGGTGCCAGCACTTTTTCTAGGACTGTGGAAGCAGAGACAGGCTCCCTGGACTCACTGGCCAGCAATTCTAGCCTAATTGGCAAATGCATGCCTGGGAGAGACCCTGATTCTGAAAACAAGGTAGAAGGATCTAGAGAAAGGCTGACTTCTGGCCTCTACACACATGTGCACACACATGAACACACACACACACACACACACACACAACTTCTATAGACAATAGGTATCATCTCTTCCAATGTCACTCATCTATTTAAGGTTCTGTTTTCAAAGCTGTTGCTCTGTCAGACATTTTGTTTTCTTAGGGTCTGGATCCTGGGAGCTAAAGATGAAAGATAGTATGTTTGTTGTTTAGGGATTTGTTTGTTTGGCTAGTTTGTTTTTCTCTAAGCTGGTTCTGCTTGTTTCTTAAGAAATGGCTGTGGTTACTTTCTCTGGCCATCAAACAGAATCCTTTGTTTTAACCTCTGATTTCATGGGGCAAGTTCTTCCCTCGTCTGCCTCCCAGACGACTGCACAGTATTCAGCTGAAAACTGTTTCCTGAAAGCTTTACCCACGGCCAAGCCTTCACCCTTGCCTTATTCCAATAATCACTCCTAAGGAGCACTGCTGCCATGTCACCCTTGCTTTGTTTCAACGAGGAACTTAAAAAGACCCAAAAAGAAATAGCTAAAGCTAATTCCCATGGCCTATGCAGCATGTCTCTCCCTAGCGCCAGAAAGGACCCTGTATTCAAGATCACTAGCCAGCTTGCTCTGCTGGCGGTGAAAGAGCTGATGGGCTGACAGGGGCTCAGGGCTTTACCTCTGCCTTGGCCCAAGGAATGCCTTCTCTGCAAGCTCATTGCAGAGGTGAGACACTATAGTCCCCAGGCGCTATCCCTGTCCGTGCTAGAGAAACAGTTGCAGCCTGTGACATTGGCAATTCCTACACAAGAGCTCGGGCTCAGTCTCTCAGTCTCCAGGCAAATGGAGATGCAGTTTGAACTAGCACAGACCCTTCATCTTCTCAGGTGCATCCTACTCTGCACCCCTGCTCATGAGCTGCAGGGCTGAAACAGGCAGAGCTCATTTTAAAAGCCATCTCCGGTCCTTTGGAATTGTTCGGACACTAGCAGAGCAAAGCTCTTAGGCCTGTCAGGTGTGAGCAGCATATGGGGTAGATGGTGGAAGAGGAAGAGGGAAAAGCGGCACTGCCAAGCAGCTGCAGAGATGAATATCTGGTCGCTGCTGCTGCACATCGAGTCAGCCAGCGACTTCCGGGGTGGAGCTTTGGAAGATCAGTGTGTCTATGAGAGGGTCACAGGCAGGAGCCGTGGAGCAGAGTGAGGAGGGAAGAGATAGAGAGGGGGACATGGATATGGAAGGGAGGGAGGGAGGGTCAAGGCAGAGCAATTGGGAAAAGAGCAGGAAGGGAAACAGGAAGAGAGAAGGGGAAAGAAAAGAGGGAGGAGTGGGGTACAAAAGGAAAGAGAGAAGGCTAGAGCTGTTGAGGACTGATTTAAACATGGCCCTGACGCAATCTTGTCAGGACTTATTTCACTGAAATGCCAAGCCTTAACTTTCATTTTTTTTAAATTTCAAGATCCTCCTGGGTGGGCACGGCTCAGCGGACAGTTGGTAGAGTGTTTGCCTTACATGCAGGAAGTCCTGGGTCTGATCCACAATACACATAAGCCTGGCACAATGGTGTACACATCCATGGTCCCAGCACTTCAGAAGTGGAGTCAGGAAGACCGGAAATTTAAGGTCCTCTTTGGTAGCACAGTGAGTTCAGTATCAACCTGGGCTACACAAGACCCTGTCATAAACAAACAAATAACCTTCACTAACACCAAAGAGGCAAACAAGAGCCTCTAAGAAGAGTGCAGATCCTGATCATTCTCAACATTATAATCCACAGAGCATAGAGCTACATACAGGTCTTGATTTGAATTCCTCTTACAGTCAGATAAATATGCATGGGGATGAGGAACCTGGAGGGGGCCTCTGGTTAAAACCACCGGGTGTATAGGCGCAGACATTGGGCTGGGGAGGGCTGTCTGTAAAGTTACAGCTGCTAATCTCAGGGTTTACCAGAAGGCCTAGTTAAAAGAAAAGATGCTGGAAGATGCATTGCAGAATTTGTATCTCTTGCCCTCTGTGGGATAAGTTGGAAGGGGATGACTTTCATGCAGGCAAAGGCAGAGAGACATTGCACTATGGGGCCCCCAGGGAGACACACGCCTAACGCTGCTTAAAGGCAACCTTCAGCGATCACCTTCCTGGGCCATAAAGACTCCTTTATTCCAAGGCTTGAATTGCTATTGATTTAAGGTTGTTTCATAGCAATGCAGGAAAACCTGTTATGCTCTCACACGTAAGTGGGAGGAGTTTAAACAGAGACAGTGGAGGGAGTTCCGTGTCCAGTGACACTATCATTGCTAGAAGTCTCCAAGGACAGGACAGGCTCTCCCTTGTCCAGTCACTAGGTCTATTATGTTGGGAGCATTCCATGTGGCAGCAGCACTGGGCATGCGTCAGGATAAAAGTGTCAACTTTGTAAACGGTTCTGGCAAGGGCCAGAGCTGTTTCTCTTCCTCTCTTGGTGGAGGGTCTTTGCTTTCCTTAATTGTTCAAAGGCCCCTGGGACATTTGCCCTCCGTAGTAAGGAAACCTTCAAAATGAGAAAAGGACTCCACCCCTGTTTATCCTACAATGATCATCTTCCCAAAGGAGAGAGATCCATGGACTATCACCAGGACAGGCAAAACCTACCAAGACTGTCTTCCCCCAGGGAAGAAAACTCAAGATCTCAACCGTAAGCTCTGCCGTTATAGCCACTGAATGGTGCTCAGGCCTCTGAAGGCAGTATGGCACTTTAGAAAAAGTAGGGATTTGCCTTCAGGAAAACCTACCAAAATCTTTCTAATTTGCATAAATATATGCTATTCTGTGAAATCCCACAGTGTGTGTATGGTGCACCAGATGTTGTGTGCATGTGTCTATGTAAGTGTGTGTAAGTGTATTTGTATATTTGCATGTTTGTGTATATGTATGTGTGGGTGTGTGTATAGATGCAGGTGTTTGTAAGTGCATAAGTATGCATAGATATGTATATGTAGATATGAGTGCCTAGGTGCCTGTATGCTTTCATGTGTATCTAGGCGCATTTGAGTATCTATAGCAGCCTTCCCAGACGTATGAAGTGCTGATCCACAGTGTTGCTCTGTAAATAATGGTAAATAATGAAAATAAACAAATAATCCCATGAAGGAGCATCCTATGCAGGAAAGGTCTTCTGAGAAGTTGTTCAATGTGTGCAGAGGGATGTGTCCCAGTCTCTAGATGCTTGCTCCCCTCCAAGGACAAAGAAAAGATTAAAGGGCTGGGTGAGGAGCAGCTCTGGAGAGAAGCGACCCCATAAATACAAGGTGTTGTTATTTTTATTTTTATTGGCACTTCTGCTGCCTTCAGGGGAGGGAGTAGGATATGGGAATATGGCTAATTTTCTGCTTGACTCCAGACACATTCTAAATTACTCAGCCACATTTTATTTTAAATTGACTAATAAAGAAACCCTGCGCCCCACACCACCTCATATTTCCTTGGGTCATTTAATGTTCCCACCTTCTCGAGTGACTCAGTTCTGACAGTGAGGTTGGGGGTGTGTATACACCCAGGAAAACTGCCTGATGCATCATCCTTCATCATGTCTGTTTGTCTATCTATCTTCTATCTATCATCTATCTATCTTCTATCATCTATATATCTTTATCATCTATCTATCTTCTATCTATCATCTATCTATCATATATAATCTATCTTTATTTTATCTATTATCTATCTTTTATCTGTACCTCTCACACAGTCTCCTCACCTTACACTTCTATATTTGTCGCTTCCTATCATCTCTCCTTTTTTGTGCATACATTTTCCTGTATGTGTGCACATGGATGCTCATGTATGAGCATGCATGGAAAGGACTAAAGCTGATTAGCTGACGTCAGTATCTTCCTTTCGTATTATTTTTGCATTTGTAGTTGCATGGGGTTCCATTTGTATGTGTGTTTAGGTGTATGGGGGTACATTTGCTGGTACATGTGCACATGTGCCCCTCTGCACATGAATGTGTACAGGCAGATGTTGGATGTCTTCTTCAATTGTTCTTCAGTTTATTTATTGAAGCAGGGTTTCTTAATGAACCTGAAACTGGACAATTTCAGCCAGTCCAGTTAACCAACTTGCTCCAAGGATCTCTTATCTTTACCCCCTGTAAGCTGAGAGTCCAGGGAGTGGCCTTACCTGTCCAGCTGTTGTATGAGTTTTGGGGAGCCAAACTCTTGTTCTCATACCCGAATAACGGGTGTTTTATCCTTTGAACCATCTCCGCAATTGCCTTCATTTTATGTGTTGAGGGAGTTTCTCACTGACTCTAGAGTTTATTGGTGGAGCACCAGGGATCCACTCTCCTCTGTCTTGCCATAGCTGGGGTTACAGTCGTTTACTGCTGTACCTGGAATTTCAGGGGGCTTTGGAAGCCTGAACTCAGATCCTCAGCTTTGCACAGCACTGGGCCCCTCCCCAGCCTTCCAGTTATCTTTCCCCATACCCATTTCTCTTGTCCTCTTTTGCTCTCCATTTGTCCAATTGTGAATGCAAAGCCAACAACCAGAGTCATCCTGAATCAGACTCTGCCTTTATGCTTTCTTAAGTGTGTGTGTGGGGGGTAAAAAAATGGAAAAAAATGTGTGTGGCTTTTTCTTTTCCCTACATAAAATTAAATGGAAAACATTTTGCAAATGTCAAATGCCATATAAAAAGGAAAAATATGAAGGACATTGGGCACATAAACAATGATACTAACGACAAATTTTACCTCTCTGAAACTACTTGCAACCACCCAGTTCCAATTTGGAAGTTTTATCTCAAGGGTCAGTAAGCAACTCTATCACAGAAAGAGTATATTCTCAAAGAAAAATGTATTTCTCAGATATGTCCAAAGATGAGGTTGAAAAAAGTAGAAGAAAAATAAAGAAAAAGAGCACACGGCTTGGGCATTTTGTTTTAATGATTCATTCATCCAACAGTATTTTAAGCAAGCCTATATATTCCTGATACCATAAGACATTGTGCGCACCATGCACAGAACAATGGAGGTGGCCCTGCCTGAATGCAGCAGGCTTCGGAAAGGTGGCAGATAATTGAGGAATGTTTATGCAAACAAGATAATGGCTCATTATGGCATTTCCAAACAGAGTGCTTTGATGGGCTGTCCAGAAGGTATGAAGATAAGGGGCAGTCTCCTTGGAAAATAATACTGTAGAGATCAAAAGCAAAAGGAGGACCAGACACATAGAGAACAGCATTAGAGAGAGCAAGTGTGACTACTCAGACACACAAGACAATTTTGGAATATTTCAAAAACTCCCAAGAAGCTAGAGTGGTTTTCATTCAGGAGTTGAGAGAAGCACAACACAAAATGAGGGACCTAAAGTATGGCTTTGCCTTGTGGGCCTGCCTGGCTCTTCTGTTTTAACATTTATTTGATTTTTATTATGTGTGCATGTGTTTCTGTGTGGAGGGATGTTATATGTGTGTGCCTGTGGAGGTCAGAAGAGAGCTTTAGATCCTCTGAAACTGAAGTAGAGGTGATGATGAACTGTCCAGCATGGGTTGTGGGAAAACTGGTAAATGAACCTGCCTCCATCTTTGTTTGAAAGTCATCTTATAGTAAGGACAAAATAGGTTCATTTCTGTTTATAGTTAAATCCGTTTCTCAAGAATTGGGGAATTCCCTACCTTAACTACAAATGTTTCTGACTGTCTATTCCAGGAAATGGCATCCATGTCTTTGGTTCAAAGGTTATTATGGCCACCTGTTGTTATGACTACCTTGATATGACCACCTTGGTATGACCACTTTGCAACCATATCTTTATTTCATGAGGTTGTTATGAACAACTTGTTATGTTTATGTTCTGCTTCTGTAACCCTGCATATTTGCTTACCAAATTCCCATTTGGAAATACCCTACTCCTAAATTATAAAAATCCTTATCTTGCCCATTCAATGCTGATTCCTTGAACTCCACTTTTAGGGATAGCCACTCCATGCACATGAATAAAGAAAAGTTTGCTTTAATTAATTTGGTCATGATGGCTTGGGTTGGTGGTCTTTCCCTTCACATTTGTGGGACTAACAAAAATAACTTGGGTCTTTTGGCAGAGCAACAATCACTTTTAACCCCTGAGCCATCACGACAGGGTCTTTCTATAATAACACTGAAGCTTCTGATGGCAAAACTGGATGGGGTTGTGGTAGTTTCAGCAGGAGCAGCCTGCCTCCGCCACCAAGCAGTTGCACATTGCCTATTGTCACGTGCCTTTCCAGCCCACTAAATGCACCTGTCAGAGCACAGCTCTCCCTCTTGCCTCTCTTGCCTCTTGCTCCTCTCTTACCCCTCTTGTTCTTCTCTTGCCTCCTCTTTCCTCTCTTGCCTCTTGCTCCTCTTATGCCTCTTGTTTCTCTCTTGCCTCTCTTCTTCCTCTTGTCTCTCTGCCTGTCTGTCTGCTTCTCTCATTTCTCTACTCAGACATGGCCTTTCACTCTTTTCTTCTCACCCTCCCACCAATAAATCCCTTGCATTAATTCTGGTGTGCATTTAACTATGGCATGTTTGCTTAGGGGTGTACCTTGACAGAGTCCACCAAAAAGTACCCACTTGCCTTCCTTTTTTATTTATCATTACAGAATGGCATTGTTGTAGCTATCATCACAGAAGTATATTCAGGTTTTTGTTGGTTGGAGGCTTGGTCTCATGATGGCACTGTTGAGGTAGTGAAGCCTTGTGGGATGTCTTTGGCTGAGTGGAATCACATACTCAGCAGAGACTGGGAAATTCCTTGTGGGACTCAGGTTAGTTCCAGTGACAGTATTGTTATAAAACCAGGAGCCCAACCTCACCCAAGCTCCTTTACATCCCAGTTCAGGATGGGGGCTTGATGACTTGCAAAGGTTGCCCTAGCTAATGTGTGAAAAATATGTGGTAAGAGACATCAATGGATGTTAAGTGTGTAGCCAGGAAGCTAAAAGAGTTATCACATGAAAAATAGCAGTGCCTGTGATCAGGTTGATGACAAAGGAGAGAGAGACCGAGCCACACAGAGACACAGAGAGACAGAGACTGTCTGGGCTTACTCATGGATTAGATGACAAAGTGGAAGAAAGCAGGATCCAGAGACAATAGAAGTTCAGAAGCACACTTGTGTGTCTTGTTCTGGTAAAGCCCAATCACATAGGAAAGTCAAAGTCAGATTATTTTACCTCATTCTATGGAAGAATGATGTTGACCTGTCTACCATCATTCCTTTACCAGGTCTGAACTGTTATAAATCTCCCATCCTCCCAGAAGACCAAAAAAAAAAAAAAAGTGATGTTTGACCCTGGTCCTAAACAAGACTTTTATATCACCTCCTCTAAGGTTCAGAAAACATCATGGAAGAGGGGCCAGAAACAATGTATGAGCTGGGAGATATGGCAGCATGCCACCAAAGGACATCTGGACATGAACTGGCTGTTGTCACTGCAAAATCAGTGCCCATGAGGTTGACACACGTGACCAGAACCAGCAGGAGCCTTCAACACTGTATCACAAATGGGGAGTGCATGAGCTCTATCCCTCCCTGACATACTGACTCTTGGCACTTAGTCAGGGCTGGGGGAGATGCAGTATGTGACCTCCTACCCATGAGAATGCAGGCAAGCCTAACTAAATTCAGTGGGTCACCCACAAGAAAGGAAGGACATGGAAGTCGGAGAGGACTCCTTGGAAAGAGAGAAGGCATCGACAGAAGTGGAGAAGTGTGAAAGAGGGTAATGGGCTGAGAACAATTGGAATTCATCATCTGTGGACAGGAAACTGCCACGGCAAAACTAAAGAAGCAAGAAGCTCCCTCTAACAAAGCAAAACCCCGATGCCTTATGGTTTCACAGATGCTTGCATAGACACCTTAATAACATCCCCACCGTTTTCATTAAACTATCGTGTGACAAGGTGCACTCCCTCTCCCAAGCAACATTCTGTGATTCATCAGAGAAGAGTCAATCTTGGTCATCTCTGTATTCACAGAACGAGACTCTGTGTCTGGCATCTTGTGGGCTCCATGAAACCAATACACATCAGAGCAGATGACCTGAATTAACTCTCTGTGTCTCCCAGATATGAAGGACAGGAAGTAATCTGAGCCCAGCACCAACACCCACCCATCATTTCCTGGTCTTCTCTCAGGATCCTCCTACTCCCTCCCCAGCAGACTGTAAGTCTAGACACACCATTCAGAGACATCCGCAGCCTGCTTGAGTGAGATGACTCATAGCTGGCTCACAAAACACCCGGAGTTCCTGGGGTCTGCTGAGGGTGGCTTACTGGCAAAGCTCTGGAGGGAGGAGGCTCCAGCCTGACTTCCAAATGAGCTTCATCCTGACACCCTCCTTTACTCTCCCACTCCTACCTTGGGCTCTGAGTCTTGGAAGCCATGCATGAAATGGCAATTTCCTATGGAATCATTTCACAAAAGAACTTCACAGGACTCTGTTCATGGAAAATTCATAATAGATGGGGTCAGGGGGAGGCTTGAAGCCAACTGTGAAATGCAAATAAAATAATACATACTAGGCACTGGGCAGCATCATGTCGCATTCCCTATAGTAATTTCTGAGTCACCTCCTGATCCTCTCACTCCCAATTCGGTAATTCTTGTACAAGTTATCACTATGAATTTGTGCTTTATACCTTTGAAGACAGGAGACATTGATTCAGACACTGACAGAAAACTGACATAGGAGCGGGAACGAGCTCATTCATTCGTTCATGAAAGATTAGCATGGTGCCTTCAAAGAAGTTTATATATTCATTCATTCACAGTTCTTAGCCTCTTTAAACAAAATAATTAGCTTACAAAGGAGCAGTGTCCCTTATGACATTTTCACACATGTTGAGTTTTAGTTTACCGACACCTTCCCACTCTGCTCCATCCATCCTTCCCCAGCATCCCTACCAAAACCCTCCCACCTCTAGTATTTCCCCTTCTACTCTCATATCTCAAGTCTTTCATTAACTCCCCTACTGCTCTTTTAAAGTCTCTATCCCAAAACTTCTGGGCTCCTTTCAAGTTTCCTACATGCACTCACTTTCACGGGAGTGTACAAACACCTTCTAGAACCACCTATTTATGAAGGTAGACAATATAGCAACACACACATGGTTAAAGGACATATAAACACACATGCACACACACGTGGTAAAAGACATATAGAAATGAAGACGCCTGTAGTATAGAGTCGTGGTGAGGGAGGGTAGGTATGAAGGTAGGGCGGTCAGAAAAGGTGACAACAGTGAGAAGGTGTGGCCTTTAAAATATTTGGGGAAATTGTGAAGGAATCCGTACTCAGAGAATGAGAGCAAAGGAGGGAAGGAAAGAAGGGAAGAAAGAAAAAAGTGGGAACAGAGGGCAGGAATGGAGAGAGAAGAAGAAAGAAAGAGAGAGAAGAAAGAGATCATGTTTCCTTAGACTACACAAGAGAGTCCATTTACTACTAAGAGGATCAAAGTGTGCAAATTTAGTCATCAGCAGAAACCTTGCAGTGGTGTGAGTATAAAGTCCCAGTGTCAACTCAGTGTTTGAGGGACCGGGAGGTGCCTCAGTGGGAAATTCCTCATTGAGCATGCATAAAATGCTGATGCACCAGCAATGAAAAACGAACAACAAAACTGAACTAAGTATTTGGGTCTCAGAAAAGTGACTTGCAAAACCTAAGCCCAGTCTCAAGTACTATGCATAGTCTCCTTCCTTTGTCCCTCAAGCGGTTCCTGACCAGGAAATAGAAGTACCCATAAGCACAACATTCAAATTAACCTTGCTTAGAAATGATGTAGAAACCGAGTTTCTGGATTCTTACTCTTTTGCCTTTTTAATCCTTAGAAGAGTTGGAGACTGGGCATCCTTGCCTTTGTGCTGTCAATAAGAAAATGTCCCAGAAAAATGATGTAACCTGTATACATGACAGAGTGGCAAAGCCAAGCTTTCCACAAGACTGAAAGCCTTGGCCGTGAGCACTGTCTTATTGTCAGAGAGTTCTTGGTGCAGCCTTTTATGTTTTTTCTCATTTTCTTCCCCTCTCTCAGCCACCCAGTTACTTCCCTTCACTCCAGAGTTTCGCCTTCATGTTGCTTCACCTAGTCTGGTTCTCAGGCCCAAATTTAACATCTAAATTATCCTATTACCCTTCTAGTGCCTGCAGCATTCCCATTTCCTCCACTGCAGTGCTTCAGACCTCTGAGTCTTCCTTCTTTCTAAAAAATCTCCTTTTAAAAAAAATCAAGACCGTGATAGACGTTCTGTTGTGCAACCTTGGAAAGTGTGATGGTTAGCTTTGTCAAGTCAACACAACAGAACTACCTGTGAAGAGAGGCCCAGTGAGAGGCCTCTGGGCATCTCCATGACGGATTGTCTTTGGTTGATTAATATGGGAAGAGCTAGCCCACTGGGTGACACCACTCCCTAGGCAGGGGCTAATGACCTTTGTGATAGTGGAGAAGTTACACTGAGCAACATAAGCAAACACATGAACAAAAAGTAGGTACTCACTCTCTCTTTCTTTCACTATGTGAAGTAACTAGAAGTTGGGCTATCTTAACTGTCTCAGAATGCTTGACACTAGTCTGAAAGTGTAAGCCAGAATCAACCTTTCTTTCTCTTAAGTTGCTTTTAGGCAGGGTGCTTTAACATAGCCACACACATAAAATTAGCACATTACTGAGCCTCTCTTTTCCTTCACTTCCTCGTTGCGGACCAGGAAATCAGAAGCTACCTCACTAGGATGTCTTGAGAGAAGCATTGGGTATTACATATCCAGTTAAACCTTCGGCTCGGCCTCAACAGGCAGTGGGTGTTTCACAGACATTAGCTAGAAGATGAACTGAACAGCATTGCTGGTTATATAAGAGTTTCCGTTCGAGGTCCTTGCAGTGGATTTTTCTACTCTGCTGTATGCCATGTTTCCAATAGCCTGTCCCTTGGGTTATGATGTCAACAACCTTCTAGACAATCAACTGTCCCAGTTCTGAGATTCGCTTGTATTTCTGGTTATGGTGAGAGTGGATAGTAGAAAGTCTCTGGTGACTTCTGTACACCAAATAAAGCAACACGGTTGAGTAAAGATTGAAGTGGTGCAGCTGACTTCCTATGTCCCCCCTCTCTTTCTCCATCATCCTTTAGCTATTCAATCTTGGGGACATTCTCAAACCTCTATGAGGCTGAGTTTCTCATTGGTAGGGAAAAAAACAACTCCCCTATCTGGTGATGTAAAGAGGATAATGTTCAATTGGCCCACAGATCACAGAAGTCTTAATTCTCCCAAAGGACTGTAAGTCAGCAATGACCAGTTCCCACAAACAGAAGAAGGAATGAGCCCTCCAGCTACTTCTCCCCCTGCCCTGGCCTACAGAGGACTTTTGGGTGTGCAGTAAATATCTGCTATTGAGCTCATTCCTGGGTCCAGGAGGGGCACTGACTATCAGCATATAGCACATGCAGCACTGTCCTCTTGTCTAGCAACACCTAGTGCAGCCTCCTATTAAGGGAAACTCTACGGGCATCCTATGCAATGTGGTGGCGATCAGACACAAGGGACCACACAACACAGTCATTGCAGCCTGGCTGAATCTAAGTGATGAGTTTCATTTAAATTAAAATCATTTTCCATTTGTGTAGCCACTGTGACTACCAGCTGTCACATTGACAACACAAAAAGAAGACAGGTATGGGTACGTTTAAATGTAATATCAGTACTGGGGGAAAGAGACTAGGGTTTCCTGGTCAAACAGCCCAGTTTAAAAAAAAAATCATGAGCTTCTGCTTCAGTAAGAGACCCTGTCTCAAAGTAATCAAGTGAGAGAGATGGAGGAAGACACAAAACAACTGGCTCTGGGGACTTAGGAGAGGATACAGACAGTGAGCTCATGTGTAAGCAGCACACACCTATATAAGACATCTATAGTGTACATGTAACACACACACACACACACACACACACACACACACTACCATCACCACCACCACTACCTAAACCACGTGCATCACACACTCAAAATTCTTCTGCTTGCCTTTGTCATTGAGCTCTTACCCTGAGGCCCCAGTCAGAGGGCAAATAATCTAAAGAGACATTCCTGCCCTTGCTGCAGCTGTCTGATCTTTTTTCACTTGCAAAATTAGTGTGTTTAACAGGCAAGCAGGAGCTTGCAGCTTGCAGCTCACATCCGAAGGAAAGACACAAAAGGCTTCCTCGCCATCTGCCACAGTTGAGAAAAAGCTCAGGCAGACCCCAAAGGATAGAGATCTCACCCCCAAATTCCTGGTTCTTCTTTCTTTAAAAAGTGGAGAGATTTGAAGTCCATTATCGTGTAGCCACAAATTAATTTTTAAAAAAACTGAAAAAGTACCAATCAAAGAAAAACAGATAGAATGGCATCACTCTGGGTACAGGTTCTGCTTCCTCCCTGGAAAGCACCAGTTGATTCAGCTCACAATTCAGCTCACATCTGTCTCCAGCATTGACTCACTTAAGATAACAGACATGGCAGGGAGGAGTTAGGCTTCTTCCTTCCATGTGTCCATTTTGTTCAAAGTATAATGAAACCCATTTTTCTTCTCCAATTTCTGTTTCCTAATTTCTTTGGACTACCATGAAAGAGAGAGGGCCATGGGATGCTGTGCATAAGAGTCCAGGACCAGACCAGCTTCAGCATCTCCTGTCGCTGACATCCTCATCTGGAAGGTGTTTTGTGTTACACAAAGCTTAGCCACACATCCTGCTTTGAGAACACTGTGTGTAGCTGCCTTTGGGCATCACTGAGCAGTGCCACACTTTTCAGGAAGTTCATCTCGCCAAAACCACAACGGCAACAAGGTAGCTCAGTAGAGAAAGGGCTTATAGCATAACATGAAGGCCTGAGTGCCATCCCCGGATGTCAGACAAAAAAGCCAGGGCATGGTGATGCAGGCTTGTAATCATAGCAATACACAGGTGGAGAAAAGGGGATCCCTATGGCTTGCTGGACAGCTAACCTAGCCCAGTAGATGAGCTCCAGGACTCAATGAGAGATAGGGAGATGGTTAACAGTTAAAGGTACTTGCTACTGAGCCTGATGTCCTGGCTTAAATCTCCTGAGATCTACCTCACAGGCTTGTGCACACATATACAAATGATAGATAAATAAATGCAATCTTAAATTTTAGGTGAGATGCTCGGTGACTAGGGGAACCTGTCACCAGGTCTGATGACCTGAGATCAATGCCTTGAACTCATGGTAGAGAGAACAGACTCCCTCAGGTTGTCCTCTGACCTCACACGGCAGCCTAGCATGTGTCCCCTCCACGCATACACAAATGCACAACGTGCAGGTAAATACAACAGCAGCAGCAGCAGTAACTCACAATGGACAGGAGAGGAAGAAGATCAGTACCTGAGAGTACCCTGGCTTCCACATGCCTTCACACATCTGGGCACTCACACAGCGTGAACACATGGGGAAGTTCATACTCTCCGTCTCTCTCATTTTGGAGAAGGGCAACTCCAGTAGTACTGCAGATGAAGCCGTGGGTCCCGCACAACAAGCAGAGCTTTCAGACCTGGGTTTGAATGACTCTGGGTCCACAACCTGAAGAAGAGCTCTGCTCTGTCAAAGACCAACATAAGCAGCGTGTGGGCTCGTGAATGACTGCGCACTGTGAACTGAACCGTGTTAATCATGTCACGTTAGGAGGGAGACAGGCTTAAACTGGGGAAAATTTCAATTCGCTCAGGCCTTATCGCCTGTTGCAACAATCCAGGTGATTAATCCCCAATATTCTTCAGGGATGCAGTGGACAGCCGCAATTAAATTAACAACTACAGGGTTTATGCTCAGAGATTCAAAAATGAAAGCCAGAAACACTTTAATTTTTCACAAGTTGTTACCTTAATTATCTTCTTATTGCTCTGTCTCTTTCCCCTCATTACAAAAACACACCCCTTAGAATTTTCGGGTCCCTTTAATTTGCCAGAGCTCAGAAGCAATGTAGGAAATGTCATCAAAGATACAGACCCATAAATCTTACTTTGTGTCTGCCCTTGGAAAACAAATTGTTGTGCTGTGCCTAGTCTCAGTGCCCACTCGGTAAAGGCAGGAGTTTCCACTCACTGGCAAGGACAGGACTGCCTGGAAGCCCATGCCCAGGGCAGGGTTACTTTGACTTAAAATTATCCTAATAGTCTCTCTCTCTCTCTCTCTCTCTCTCTCTCTCTCTCTCTCTCTCTCTCTCTCTCTCTCTCTGTGTGTGTGTGTGTG
>JAQHUG010000014.1:3194181-3213137 GCA_028555095.1 Dicrostonyx torquatus | reverse complement strand
CACACACACACACACACACACCACATTAAATTGTAAACAGAATAAAAACACACCATCACAGCCACACTGGAAAGTCGTGGGAATCAATGTGTAATATTTCTAAAGGGTCCATCCTTTGTTACAGTAATCCTTGGAATGAGTTAAGTAGAGAGACAGAAAACTTGTGTATAAGGACCTGGATAACATAATATCTACTGATGGGGCTATGGCTAAAACTCTTGTCCCTGTCTTGTCCCCCTGAAGCTTGTGTGGTGTGTGTGTGTGTGTGTGTGTGTGTGTGTGTGTGTGTGTGATCTTCTTAAGACATAAATAGGTTGTAGTCATCACTTCTCATCCTATGGGAAGACATTGGTGACCCTTTAGATCACATATTAAAAATATTAAACAGTATAATTCATAAACTTCTAGTTATCAGTTGCAATGTGTCATTAAATATCAATACAAAATAAATCCCTTAAGCCATGCATTCTCAACTGATTTTTGACCAAGACTATGTCTTTTTAAAAAGTATCCCCTTTCCTCTTGACATGAGTTGGTTCCCTAAATAATATAACGTACTGATAAATGATGCAAAGTTTCTATTTCTTTAGGTGTCTTAAGAATTTCAGATATTCAAGAGTGCAAAAAGATGCATGCATGGGATACAGAAAATGTTGCTCCTTAGATCATTAGTACATTGTCATTAATGTTAATGTATTCCTAAAATATTCTATAAAAATGGCATGAATGATGTTGGCTACTGACATAAACACTATTTATTATCTGTTAGCTTGGAATGTGTTAATATGTCCTGGAAATAAGTTACTATAGCCAGGCCTGGTGACCATACCTTTAACCTCAGCTCTGGGGAGGCAGAGACAGGCTGATCTCTGAGTTCGAGGGCAGCCTGTTCTACAGAGTGAGTTTTAGGACGAAACACTGTCTTGATAAACAACAACAAAAAGTAACAGTTATATAAATTAATTAAAATACATTAAAAACAAAATGTTTCAGGACACTTGCTTCAAAATCTAAAATATGAACATGCCTTGTAAACTCCGGCACACCCCGAACACCCCGTGCTCTCCCTACTTCCTTTTTGATTGTCTGTCTGTCTCACCTCCCTACTGCCCACTTCAAACTGTCTCTATCAGTGACATTGGGCTTGCAGAGTTCTTCAGACACTTCATGATTTTAGTTGCTTTTTAGCTCAGGTTTTGATAAACTGTGCTCTCCTTAACCCACACCTGCCAAACTCTTCATCGGTTGATAGTCTCCAGTGAGACAACTCCTCCTCCCAGAAGCCTTTTCTCAGAAACTCTTCTCCGAGAACCTCACATTTCCTTTGTCTACTACACTTCATGGATTATCTAAATCCCCATCAGCCATTCCCATTACACCCACCATGCCTTGAGGTGATGGTCCTTTGTCATGTGGGGAATAAGCCTAGTAGCAAGCCTGGCAAGGAGAGGGTTATCAGTGACCATCAGTCAAAGGCATGGTAGGCATTCCCAGAGTCCTCTTTGTCTTCCTTCACCCTAACAGTGAGTAGAAAGCTGCTTAATGACCCTTCTAATGGAAGCCCTGCTGGATTCCCATCATGTCAACAGGAACTGCATTTTCCAACTCTGCGGTCCTTGACTGGTGCTAGGGGTTTTATTCTTCTTTTCCAAAACATTCAGTTTTAAGCTTTAATAGATTTGTTGAATGGAAATGTACAGTAAGCTGGAGGAGCAACAAGCCCAGAGCTCGACTATTTATGGCTTGTTTATTTGCTTGTGAAGTGAGGATTCAGTCCAATAAATCGGAATAAAGTTTATTCATTGCAATAAATTGGTTTGAGAGGGGAAATTTGGAAGAGGAGAGATGCTGGTGCCTGTGACTGCGAGGCTGCCAACCCCGCTGGGAACCCTGACCATGAACTATAATACATTTGCCTCAAAAGCACTCTGGAAAAGTCCCCAGATTCATGCTCCCTTTGAGAGAACGAGATCTCGCCCCTCCCTGTCAAACATATCTATCAGTGGTGATGGCGAGTGTTGGCCTGTATGCATAGACATCCTCTTTGTCTGTGTTTGAGAAGGCTGAAATCATGCTCTAAAACACAGTGGATATGGCAACAAGAATGGGCCAATAGTACATTACACAGAGAAGAGAATTCCAAATGGTTGTCTACGCCTCTGTTTCTTTATCTATAAAATAGACATATTCTGGTACCCGCTGTGAGAAGGTTGCTGTGAAACTAAGAAGAGATGTACATTGAATATTTGACTCAGTTCCTGAGCATCAATTCTTGTTCCATGTGGGTGAGATTTATCATTATAACTTAACATGAAGCTGCTCCAGCATTTTGTCTTCAATAAATTTCATTTACATTTCTGCTTCTCGGTGCATCTCAAAGTAGGTGTTGTCCTCTCTCTCTCTCTCTTTCTCTCTCTCTCTCTCTCTCTCTGTGTGTGTGTGTGTGTGTGTGTGTATCTGTGTGTCCTTTTGAGTTTCATGTTCTTGTATATGTGCATGCATGCTCATATGTGTGAGAGCAGGTGCACCATGTCTTCCTATGGAAGTCCAGCACATCTCTGGGATTCTTGTTGATCATTTGCCACCTATTCATTGAGGTAGTGTCTGCACTGAACTTGGATAATGTCGATATGAGATATGATGAGGGTAGCTAACTTGCTTGCTCTGGGGATCTCTTGCTTCTGCCTTCTGAGGATTGAAATTATATGTAGGTTGCCATGGTCCCCTTGAATTTATGTGGGTTCTTAGGGTTCTGAGCTGCAATCTCCCAACCTCCTTATTTTAACCACCGAATCCTATCCCTTCCCTCAGGATAGGCATTTAAAGAACGTAGTGGGTAGTCTTTATGGCAGTCCTCAGTGACTTCCACCCTGGGTCAGTCCCTCCACTTAAAAGTGAACTAGATTAATTAATTTAATTAATGAACAGAATGAAGCATGAAAGAGGGAATTCCATTGACAAGATCAGATAATGCAACAATCATGTTTCCTCTTTCATTCTCTCTTGAACCACTTAGCTAGGAGGAAACCTGCCTTACAAAAGCATTCTAGAACGTAACAGTAGAAATTCCAAGTCATGTAGCAGTCGCAAGAGAACACTTAGAGGTGTATCTTAGCCTAATTTAGTCTGGACAACCTGTTAGCCCCAGCTGCAGCTATCAAAATCACTCAGCAAAGAGGACTCACATTATTGGCTCACAGTCACTAACCTCAAGCTTGTGATCTGTTTGAGGCCACCTTTCAAGTGCTGGATCATGAGTATGTACCACTAGACCCAGCAATAAAATATTAGCTTTTTATTTTTCATAAGAAAATGAACTTCACAAAGGTAGGGCTTTGTGCATCATTTTCATGGCTGTATAGCTAAAGCCCAAAGACGACCCAGGAAATGACACATTCAACAAGATGTTTCTCTACAAACGATCAGAGGTCTCTGAAAAGGTCCACTGTGGCCAGGATGTCCAACCCTCACCTAAACCTTTCTCATGAGCAGTAAAAAGAAAGCAAAGCGGGCTGGAGAGATGGCTCAGAGGTTAAAAGCATTGCCTGCTCTTCCAAAGGTCCTGAGTTCAATTCCTAGCAACCACATGGTGGCTCACAACCATCTATAATGAGGTCTGGTGCCCTCTTCTGGCCTGCAGGCATATACACAGACAGAATATTGTATACATAATAAATAAATATTAAAAAAAGAAAGCAAAGCACAGGGAAGGATGGCACACACATTGTCCTAGCAATGCCAGAGACTGAGACAAGAAGATTGCAAATTTGAGACTAGCCTGAGCTACATTGAAGACCTTCCGTCTCTCAAAAATAAAACAAAAGCAATAAAGAAATAAACAAAAATCAACTGGAGAATAGTAAAACCAAACAACTGTAACAACTCCAGAAGAACACAAACCAGCTCTCTGTATTAAAGCCATGGAACTGAACGCAGAACAGATCACCGGAGAGCACCAGACTCAGATGTGTCATGCTTCCTCTAGTCTACAGAATCCAGGTTTAAAGGGGGAAAAGACTAGCAAGCAGAAAGTGCTTTGTGAAGAGGAAGGGGAGCAGAATTGAGGGAGGGAAGGATAAGACAGAGTATTAGGGGTGAGTATGAACTGAGTATAAGCTCTGTATGTGTGATAATGTTATTCTGAAACCCATTATTGTGTGTAATGGATATATGCTAATAAAAATTAAAAAATAATAAAAAAGTATATCTTTTAAAATCCCATCGGAGGAACATTAAGTAAGACGATTTTGAAACAACTAGTTCAGAATGCTGGGGCACTAAAGAGAAATTCTTTACAAGCTAATGTGTAAAGTCTTCTCTAGATTGCTTCAAAGCCAACCCATCCTCCCTTATCCAGACAGTTTCCCACACTCAGTTTGCTCCACCTACAAACTCCAACCAGCTCACGTGATCATTGATCACTTCTGCAAGCCCTGACATTATGCAGGCCACATGGGTGATCACAATTGGGTCTAAGACAGCCAGGAAGGGAGCCATAGATGAACATCAGCATCACGCCAGGCCTTCTCCCCACCCCCACTCTGTGTGCACATGTGCATGTACGTGTGTGTGTGCTTATACATATGTGAATGAAGGCACATTTGTATGTTTACAACATGTGTGTGGAAGTCAGAAAACCTCAGCTGTTATTCCTCAGTTGCCCTCCATCTTGGTTTTGGAGACAGGGTCTCTCATGGGTCAGTTAGGTTAGGCTAGGCTAGGGAGCTAAAGCATCTTCTGCCCCCAGGAATTTAGGGCTGGGATTACACCACCATACCAGGCTTTCCCCAACCCCCATCTGGATTTTCAGCGTAAATCCAGGTCTTTCTTGCCAACAATGTACTGGCTGAGCAATCTTTCCTGCCCCAGGTCAGTGCATTTTACATTACAAATCTCAAACTCAGCGTGAAGTGTGAAGGAACAAACTAGGGAGCCGAGAAAGCTCATTCTAGCAGGGAAGGGAAGGAGGTAGAGGCTCCTTTCAGCTTTGAAGGGATTGTGCCCAGAGAGGATGACTGGGCTGCAGGAGATGCATCAGTGGCACTGAGTGCTCAGTAGACTCAGGCTGTCATTTGCATTTGGAAGCATGCACCAGTGCTTACTTCCATATCACCAGTGGGGTTCTTCAAATGACAAGCACTCATGCATGCTTCCATGCAAACTGCATGGCCCTCTGGGGTACCTTTATTGAAGCACAGAGAAAGAACACACTTCTGTCCCAAGGGTAGGAATTTGGAGCAACAAGAGACCAGAGACCTTGGACACCCCCTCATAAAAATGAGTGTGTGTGTGTGTGTGTGTGTGTGTGTGTGTGTACTCCCCCCAGGAAAGAGTCTATGGAGTCTGGAGAAGGACACTAGGTCCCTTCTTTTATCATTTTTTTCATTATTCTGTTGAGACAGTCTCTCACTCTGCCCAGAGCTCACCATTTTTTGATTAGGTGAGCACCAAAGATCCACTTGTCTCCATCCTTCTCCCAGCCCTGGAGTTACAGACATAAACAGGTGTACCTGGCATTTACATGGGTGCTGGGAAACTGGAGTCTTGTCCTCATGCTTACGTAGCATGAATTCTTACCCAACTGAGCTATCTCTCCAGTCCTTAGAAAGACTCTTACAAAAATAGCCATATACACAGGTATGTATGAGTCGAGTGGGTCCTGAAATACTACAGATAATTGTCAAAACATGGTAGTGGGAGCTCATAAGTTTTTTCAATATGAGAACAAATGTGAAAATAAATGATGACTCAGTCGAATATATAAGGAGTTTATAAAGGCTTAAAGTGAGCAAAATATGGACTGAAACTTAGTAAAGCTCTTGCCTTGCAAACATAGGAACTAAGTTAGGTCCCACAATCTGAAAGCAGAGCACAGTGGTGCGTGTTTGTGATCTCAGCTTCCAGAGGGGTAGAGGTGGGAGGACCCCGTGGGCTCGATGGCCAACCAGTCCAACCTACTTGGTGAGATTTTGACTAAGGAGCGAGAATCTGCCTAATAATCCAAGGTGGACAGCATCTGAAGAACAATAACTGGGGTTGACCACTGTCCTTCATACACATGCACACACATATACACACACAAACACACAAGCAAAGTATCTCTCTAGATATTCATGTGCAAGTATCTCCAATATGCAGCTACTGAAATTAAGAGAGGAGAAACAGTAGTACAGTATTCAGTATGGAAGTCATACACGTTCTACATCCTCAACTTGACTTGGGTTTGAAGCAAAGCCAAATGTTGCTTTTCTGGGCTCACATGACCAAATGTCAGCAATAACACAAATTCTCTCCAACATACTACCAGACAGAGAGCTGCTGGATAGCACTGTGAACAGGAGAAGGGTGCCCAGCACACAAAGAAATGTAACTGTGGCGCCTCGCTTTATAAGCATCTTCACTGTTGGATACTTCACAGGAGTCCTCCCCACTGAGCTGTGAGACAAAATTAGCACCAGAGTGCAGAAGAAATCTAAGGATGCAGAGCATCTCTGTGTGGGTCGTGAGGGAATTTGTCATCTCCTGTCTCTCTGAAAGTCAGTTCCAGGAATGTCTCTACACAGGGTTGGTCTCACCGGCAAGAATTAGGATTGTTCTTTGCTTTTACATAAACAAGTAAATATTGTTTATGTTTATAGAGAGCTAGCTTTGAATTGGGGGAGCCAGTAGGTACATTTTAGCATACACCCTGTGCAGCTCTGGATAACGTTGCTATATGGAGTCAGGTGGGTCTAAGTTCCTGTTTATGTGAAGTCATCATCAACAACTTCCGGGCACCGTAGGGAAGTGCAACTATCAGCAGAGAGGGCCCTTTTATTCCTTCCAGGGAACATCAATTAAATCAACTAAGCAGCATAAGCAGCTTCGTGTCACACTCACTATCGGTTCCTCTCACCACAAATCCTCTCGATACACAAATAGCAAAACAGATCCCCAGAAAAGGTGAAATGATTTTCCCTTTGTCTCACAGCAAACTGATAGAAAATACAGCCCAGAGCTGGTGTTCTCCATCAAGCTACTGAGAACTTAATCCTCTTCCCGCCTTGTGTGTGTGTGTGTGTGTGTGTGTGCGCGCGCACACACACATGTGTATGTGCTCTACCACATGCAAGCACAAGCACAATTGTAGACAGAAAGTAGATTTAAGAGAAGCTTTTCTGTAAGCAGAGTAGAGCTTTTAGGTCCCACACAGACATCCATCAGGCTTTGACTCCATGGTCACCATGTCTTTGGAAGATCATTCTGCTAACTGTAAATGATATATACCACATAGAGATATAGAAAGCTAGGGAGGTTCTGATTTCTTCTCATCAGTGACATTAATAATGAATGACTTGGACTAGTGCATAAGAGCGTAGAGTACTTTTTGTTTCCATTGAAATGCCTCTCTCCTTTGCTTCTCTCATTTTCTCCTCTCTTCTTCCTCTCTCCACCCATCTGCCTGCAATCTGTCTCTGACTATCATATATCTATCTATCTGTCTATGTCTGTCTGTCTATCTATTCATCCATCTATCTGTCTCTCCTTTCCTGTACCCTACCCGCCTTCTTCCTATATGTTTTCTCTCCTCTTCTTCATTCCTTACTGTGTCTCACGGATGTTCACTGTGTATATACAAAAACATATCTGCCCTTCCAGGGTTAAACCTGCGAGAATGCAGTGTAAGATTCCACTCTATTAATTGTGAATGAGACCACCTGCCATAGCTGAGAGTCCACAGTCAGCAGCTTTTCAATTCAGCCGATCAATCTATGTGTGGATGATGGTGCTGGAATTAAAAAGTTTATTTCCCTCCTTTGGGAGAAGAAAAATCAAATAAACTAGCCAACACCTTGAAGATAAAAAGGATTCAAAATAGCAACCAGAATAGTTTTATAAATAGTTTTATAAAGATCAAGTCCTTTTGGAATAATCTAATCTTCCACAGGGAAAGTTTGATACGAGGCAGAGGTAGGAATCATTTTTACCCAGCACACACTCAGTGATTTGCTGGGAAGACTCCCTGGACACAGGGGCCTTGCTTCACCTGCTTTAACACACAAGGAATGAGCTGATAAACCTGATATATTCAGAGAGTCTTCTCTTTCTCCCCACCCTTCCCCCAGCAGCACGCATTCCACACTTGCACGCATTTAAAAATATAATATAATCAAAGGAAGCATTATTCTTACAAAGCCTATTAAAAGAGCCAAGTGAATTCATACAGGACAATAAAGATGATTTATTTACCGGGAGGAAAAATTGGTAGGGGAAATAGTGTGGCTGAACCTCATCTACAAAATCAGGTTCCCATAGAATATTAATCTTCATTGATTAGCTGGGAAGACGCTCAGACATTGACTTGCATGGCATAAGTTAATTCAGATGCTTCAGTTTGACAAAGCCCCATCTGATCACATTGAACTCCTTAATTCTGAGCATTGCAGAATATTCTATTTGCTTCTTGAAAACATCAATTTATGTCCAACAACATCTGTAGGAAAATAAGATTTGCCAAATGTCTCCAAATAGGAAACCACAGCTCTTTGACTTTTAGAGAACAGTGGATTTTATTAATCTTTTTCTTTCTTTCATTGCACAATGGCATGCAAGAATAATAAGAAAATACAAGGAATCTAGGCTATCTCCTAAAAAAATAAAAAAAGTACCATACAGTATCAGTTCCAGGGATCACATGGATATGCCAGTGTCTTTCTATGACCTCAAATTAAACATTCTAATTTCATATCACAGATGCCTCTAGGAGAAACACCCAGTCTTCACCATTCTTCACTTCTCTGGGGACTAGAATAAATATGGACATTTTAGGCATAAGTCAACATTTTTCTCCTATGACATCATCTGTGTGTGACATGATTTTCGCAATGAACACAAATATTGCAAGTTTTCTGTGACTATTAATGCTAGGTTCTATTCTGTTAGCTGCTGCTTCATGTAGTTTAGGTTCCTTTGTATCCAAATTAGTACCTCAAATGTCACCAGAGAAGCTGCAATGATGCCTGTAGAGAGACGGCTCCTTGTTACCTACCATGCACTTGGGTTTTAAAGCCAAAACGAGGAGCCATGCATTCTCATGTCCCTCTTACGTGTGAGCCTCTCTGTAACTGGGTTCAAGTCTTAGTTCCACTCACAAGTCCTGTCCCAGAATTATTTCACTTTCCCTCATGTTTTCAGCATATTTTGGTGGGTAGGTGTGTGTACTCTCTGTGTGTGAGTGCATGTACCTGTGTGCTTGAATTTGGAGGCCATGAAACAACTTCAGGCGCTGCTCCTCAGAAACTATCCAATTTGTTTAACTAAGACAGGCTTTCTTATTTGCTGGAGCTCACCGAGTAGGCAAGACTAGGCATCCAGTGGGTCCCAGGGATCCACCTGCCTCTTTCACCAGCACTTGAACTACAAACATGCAACTGAGCCTGGTGTTTGCACATGGGTTTTAGGAAACTCAATTTTTCATGCTTGCAAGGCAAGACACAGCAATCTCTCCAGGCCTTATAGATGATATTACTAATGATCTATTTCAGCAGGTTTTCAAATAAAGAGGTGAGTGGGAAGCCATCTGCCCTGTGAGAAGAGCAGAGCTATGTTATTGACTAGTTATTCCTCTCCATCATTTTACCAGCGTTTGTCTGTGGGGTTCTATGGAGACAAGTCTCTGCCACTTGTGTGACTTCAGTGGAGCAGTCATGAGCATCTTTACCCCATCACAACATAGTGACTCTGACAGAAGAGTGTTGGTCTGACATGTTTGGACAATTCATTCACTCACTCATTCATTAATGCACAGGGAGAATCTTCTTTCTTCTACATTAAATATTTCAAAGCTTAAAATCACTGTCACCATTAAACAGAAATCCCATCACTGCACAGCTGCCGTTAACTTTAGCCTCCTATGTCTTTTGGCTAGACTTGTGCTTCCTCTCCTTTTCCAGTCTCCAACCACACGGACTTTCTCATGGCTTAGGCGCTCCTGGCCCACAGGCACCCACCCTCATTCATAGAGCATCACTCTCCAGGTGAGATTTACCCCAGGGCCTCATTTTCCCTCAGATATACAGATTTTTCTGAGTGCTCTGAGAAGCAAGAGGAAAATCACCAATTTATTGGCTGGAAGCAAAAGTGATGATGGAGGGGCAGCAATTGCAAGGCTTCTCCTGTTCTTTGTTTAGGGGCATGATAATAGAGAGAGACCCAAGAGCAAGTTCAGGAGGCATTTGCATAAAATAGACATAAGAATCCCAAGATAAACAGGAAAATAATCCACCTGTGTCCTTTGTAGACCTATTTAATAACTTGTTTTCTAACCAAACACCCAAAACTGCACCGTGTAAATATTTAAAGTAGGAGGTCATTGTCTGACCACCCTCTCTGCTTAGAAACAACTTTTCAAAATGTAATAATGTTGCCATTTCTTCCAACTGGTGTTAAGTATTGAGGTAGGAGAGAGAGAGAGAACACTTTTTCATTCCATTGACAAATGGAAATTTGCCATTCATACTGTTCCTTGTTATGATTCTCCCCTCCATCATATGTCCAAGAATTACTTCAATATCAGTGTAGCTGAGCGACCTTATTCTGCTTATAGCTGCAGAGTACTCTATCACAAATATACATCTTGTGTTGCTTCAGTGGTCTCTACCTGGTGGGCAGAACCAAGTAAGCAGCCGCAAGCCCTATGACATCAATCTCTAAGGAAAGTTTCTACTCCTACAAAGGACGTACACATTCATAATTGCAACAGATATTGCTGGATTTTATGAATTTAACCTCCTATCGCATTATAGAAAATGATGTGTTTAACAGATCTCAGGGTATAATGCTCAAGCATTCTAACACAAAGAAGCAAGCAGGGGAGATAAAGGGCTCCCCTTGTCTATCACCCTACACCACACACCTAAAAACTTCTCTCAGAGACACTAAACACTCATCAAGTGCTTACTGGAAAACAAATGCACCATGAAAGAAAAGTTGGTCTCAATCTATCGTAATATCTAAAAGTCATATCTTTTACCATGTTCAACTGTGAAGATCTTCAGAGAATTTGCCAAATCAGATTTACATATATAAAGACGCTCTTCCCTGTCAATGTAGAGGGCAGTACGCATGTGTGGACACCTTCAGCAGGGCTTGGATGTTAACCCTTCTCTCAAAACCTCTGACTTCAGAGACCAGGCTCTCAATGACCCAAAGTTGTTATGAGTCATCAGAGATTAAATTATATTGAGCAACCTCTGGTTAAGTGCACCTTTACTGTATACTAACTGGTCATCCATGCACCTTCTTTCTGGGATCAGAGTAATGACTCAGCACCTTTTCTCTTCTCATTCCTCCATCACTCTCCCACAATCCTTAGTCACTGCCACCCTCATTTCATATGTTCTAGGTCAACTGTAAGTTCTGAAGGACAATGCACAGCCATGAAGAGATGAGGGGAACTTGATGTTTCCTTTGCTGGAAAGATTTTTCACCCCTTTATAGCCATGCAGACACGTTCTAGCCTTTACATACAGAAAATGTGATTATTATTAAGTAATTTTGTTGATACTTTCTAGGCACAAAAAGACAAGGAGGAGAACCTGGTCTGATTTCCTTTACAGACAGTTCCAGAAAGGGAAACTAAAGTCTAGGGACAGGACAGCAGATCTACAGTGGTTATGTTAGGAAAGGTGAAAGAAGAGAATGTGGAATCTAGAGGGTCACTGGTCAGGAAAAGGTGGGAGCAGTGGAGATCGTCAGGGTCCCAATACCATAGAAGGTTGTGAGGATGTGCAAGACACTTCACCACCAGCTGCTTGTTGTCATCATGTCTCAATAACGCTGTCTGGAAAATATGCTGACCCTTCCAGGTGTGCTACATTTCCATAGCAACATAGCTCTTAAGATGTAAAGAAGAGTTGAATAGAGCAAATAGGTCAAAATATTCTAGAACTTTCTCTATCCCATGAAAACCAGAAAGTTGTGTAATCAGAAATATTAAAAAGCATGGATTTGGAGAAAAATAAGAGTCATAAAGACAAATACTAGCATGGAATATTGCTGTCCTTGCATATGCTGTGCACCAAGCTTCCTGGGGAAGAACCATGCATCCTCATCTCTGACCAAATGCGTGTAGCTAAGAAATTCAAGGTCTGGGCTGGATGGCACTCATATACCCTAGTTCTGGTGAATTGCCATACAATTCCTAAAAATGGTGACTAGTTAATAGGCAGGCATAGGCATCTAATCTAATTTGAACCAGTGATATGCAGTCCTGGGACTTTTGCTTCAACTCCAAAGCTATTGGCAGAGGAGCCGTCTGAGTTTGACATGCCTAGTGAGAAGAATGTAAGTCTGGAGTCATCTGTGCTCAAAGACGATAGCATTAAAGCCGCCAATGAGAGGTACTTTCAGATGTGCAGGGCTTCTAGGACTGGATCCGACTCTGCAGCAAGTTCCTCTTCCTCCTCCTCCTTCTGCTCATCAGTGAACTGTCTTCTGTGGGTGTGTTTTCCTCAATGGGAATTTCCCCCATAGGGGCTGTGGAGAAGGCTAAGTAGGGGAAGGCTGGTCACACAAGCATGAGGACATGCCTTTAATAAAAGGACTCACATCAGAAAAAACTGGCATGTTATCACAGGATCATAATACCTACGTAAGGAAGTGGAGGCAGATGAATGATTATAGGTCACTAGCTATCCAGACTTGCCAAATTAGTGAGTTCCAGGCATAAGTAGAGACCTTGTCTCAAAAACCAAGATGGAGGGTGACTGATGGATGTACACTGTTGGCTTCCACATGTACGTGCACATTTATGCACTCTCACACATGTACTCACATCTATGAACGTTTACCTACATGTGCACACACACACACACACACACACACACACACACAGATCAAGTGGTTGAAGGGAGTGAAGAGTAAGCTTCCTGGGTTGATGGGCCTTATTCCTATTGGTCATGAGCTTATATAACATACAGAAACCACTTGCCTTTCTGATGTCCCTAGTCAGATACCCATGCTACATTAGCCTCAACAACGTAGCAGCAAGTATTTATTTGACTACAGAGGCCCAGCATGTCCACCCACCTTTATAATGTGTATTTCTACAGTCATGGGTACACCATTGTTTCTGAGGCCAGGATCATGACTTGTAATTTTATTTTTCTTAATCCCATGTCTTTCCTCAAGAACTGAGATCAATTTTCCTTCACTTTAGGAGAAAAGCAGTCTATTTTGATTTAATGGTCACCATCGCCTGACACAGGGATTCAGAGCACGGGTCTGGGTTAATTTTGATGACTTTTAGTCTGCATTGTCTCTTCCCTATAAACAGCTTCACACTTCAACAGCACAGCTTATGTTGGAAGGTAGATGCGGGAGGCGAGAAGAATTTGAAATCCTAGGCGACTCAAACATTCTTACTAGCCACTACCCATACTCAAATGTTACTGTTGTCAAAACATAAACTTGGCCACGCTTTTTATATAGTCGTGGCTAGACATCTTCTAAAATATTAGGTTCTCCTCAACTTATGCTGGGGTTATAGTCTGATAAACTAATCATAAGATGAAAACATGAGCAAAAAAGACATACCTAGCCTAACAACCATGGAAGTTAGTCTTGCCTAACTCAAATGTACTCAGAACATTGTCATTGAGCCACATCTGGGCAAAAATAACCTAAGGCAAAAACCTATTCCATGATTATTTAATGTGAGTTATTGACTATCGGTAGCCTCAAACACCAGGACTCCATGGAGGATCTATGTTTACCCCCATGATTTCAGAGGTGACTGGGGGTCACTAGTCATAAGAGAGGATCATGTTCGGTATGGATAGCCTAGGGAAAGATAAGAACTCAGCACCTAAATTGCCGTGTCCATGGAAAGCACATCACTTAACACCATTACAAAATGAAATGAGTATCAGTTAGCACAAGTAAATGGTAGGCGATCTGTAGTATCCTGTATTTGCAAGGGTTGATTCAAAATTGCTTTATTTATCTACTGGTTTTAGATTTTCCATGTGCAAAACACAAAAGGAAATTAAACTCCATTTTTACTATCAATGCTACTAGTAATAAAGGGCAGTGTTGGAGATGTTTTTCCCATTTTGAAAGATTTATTACTCGTGTGTGTGTGTGTGTGTGTGTGTGTGTGTGTGTGTGTGTGTGTATGACCTGTATTTGTGAACCCATAGGGACCAAAAGAGGGTTCAGCTTTCCTAGGGCTGGGGGCATAACCGGTGAGCTGCCCAGAACTGAACTTGGGTCCTCTGCAGGAAAAACAAGCATTCTTATCTGCTGAGTCATCTCTTCTGCCTCCTTTCCCTCTTTTACAACTAAATAAAATTCTTGTTGGAGAATGGCCAGATTTCAATTTTCAGATTACTATTTTCTTTGCATCCGACCTCCTACCAAGCATTTTCAAAACCCAATCCAGTTACTGAATGTTTCTTCCAAGCACTGATCCATCTGTGATAGCTTTCACAGGTAATGAATGCAATTATTATATTCCTTGCAAAACTGACCTACAGAACAGTTGGGAGATTCCAGTCGTGCATGTGAGTCCTAGCACTGAAGGAGGGCATTTCAAACACTGTCTTTGGTCAATGATATTTTCTCATGGCTCACATTTAAAGGTACTTTAGGGCATGGATCTGGGGATTTCTGAAAGGCCGTTTGGCATCTTAGATGTTAGGATGGATAATCTTGGCTGCAATTGAAGGATTTATAACCATACAAACCAATCTCTGGCCGTGTCTGGGAAGGTTTTTCTAACTGTGTTAACTGAGGTAAAAAGACCCAACCGAAACGCGAGTGCTGTTATTCCAGAGGCTGGACTCCCACTCTGAGTGAAACTGAAACAATAAGCTGGGCACCAGCCCTTATCTCTCTCTGAAATCTGATTGTGGGCATGTGGGACCCACCTCAAGCCTTCCCCACAGTGATGGATTACATCTCCTGGAACAGTGAGCCAAGATCAATCCTTCCTTTTTAAAACTGCTTTTGTCAGGTGGTTTGGAAGTTCAATGAGACAAGCAATTAATGCAGATATATTTCCGCACAAATTTCAGTGCCACCATGCTTACTGGTTATATCCTGAGTGACACATAATGACTTTTATTATTTTATATTAATTATTATCTAAGCAATACATATATACAATGGAAAATTGAAGGGCGGTATTGGGCAAAAATCATCCATATTACCAGTTGTGAACACATGAGCATGAGGGCATGGGATGGTCTGTGCAGCTGCTTCTTTATGCATATGTCAGTACTTAGGTTCATGTTCATATATTTATAAATATATTTATTTACATGTGGAATTAAATAGTTACAAAGCCCTAGGTCTGAAGAGTGACTTGTAGGTTTTAAATAATACAGTCATACATATCTCTGTTACTCAATAGCTCAGCAGTTTGGAAGCTCTGTAGACTCTAGTAACATCACATTCATAATAGACATATCAATAACCACCTTCTCAGACTTTTACTGGGTCTTAACTATATACCATGTGTCCTGGTTAGCAGTAGCTGTCAGCCGTTCATGGCCTAAGAATCATGAGAGGAGAACTGAACTGAGGAATGACTTAGATCAGACCAACCTGTGGGCATATCTATGGGTGACTGTCATCATTGTTAATAGATATAAGAGAGCCCAGTCTACTGTCGGTGGCACTATCCCTAGGTAGGTCATCTTGAACTATATAAGAATGCTATAAACTGCCCTTGGAGTCTTATGGCAAGCCTTCCCCTCCATGGTTCTGGCTATAATTCCCTGGTTCTGAAGTTGGTTAGGTTATGAGGAATAGCAAGCCCCTGCCTGATTTCTCTTACTGACAGGCTGTAGTCTGAAAGGGTAAACTAAAAAGAATTGCTTTATCCCTAACTCACTTTTGGTTAGAATATTTGTCACAGCCACAAAAGTGTAGCCAGAGCACTATGTGGGCTGTGAGCAGCCATGTGATGCAGGTTAGACATCATTCTTTTTAATGTGATTTAAATGGCAATGCAACCCGCTCTCCTTTTTGCTATCTGTTATCTGTCAATTCATTAGTTTTTTATGAAATTTTTTCCATACCAATCACACATATCCTGTATTTCTCACAGGACTGAGTACACCTCAACTTTGTCCTCCTTGCTGGAAAAAGGTCACGTGGAAAAGAACCACACCCACCTCATGTATTCTGAGTATCAGGCCAAGAGCCTAATCCTGAATAAGCAAATCTATAAATGGTTATTCTATGCCAAACTGACTGGAGACTGGGCACATCGCAAGCTCAAGACAGAGAGCATCACAAAATCAAAGTGGACGCAGACATGGGAGAATGAGGTCACTGGTTTCTTTCTTCCCCACCCTGAAAAGAAATGTACAAAGTCTTGCATGAAGTAAGATTCACTCTAGTCTGGGGCAGCCTTGCAAAGCACCTGCATGCAGCCAAGGCAGACATTTGCAGGATTTGTTTGGGCACAGATGGAATTAAAGAATAAAAGACAGCAAATATAAATGGTAAATAGGCAGGTTGACAGAAAGACAGACAGGCTGATGAATAGAATGACTGTGTCTGCACATGAACACATGTGTGCCTGTGTCTATACATACAAATAAAGCTAGTCTCAACCTTATAATGTATTAATATTATTTTATTTATGTATTTGTATGCATTCACATTTATATGGTTGCCTGCCAAGATTAGAAGGCAAAGGGTTTCCTGCAGTATTTGACGGGTCACTGTGAGCCATCCAGCATGGGTGTTAGGAATTGAACTTGGGTCCTCTGCAAGAGTAGAACTGCTCTCAGCCGTCACTCCAGCCCCTTGACCACACACTTTCATGCTCTATGAGAAGACTTGGTTACTTGAATACTTTCAATACACTTGTATCAATCAGTGGAAGTGCCTACAATTTTTTGTTTGTTTGAAAATTCTTTTTGAAATTAGACTATGTTTTCTAATATCAAAAATATTGTTACTTGGATGATTTTCATTTCTTTGTAAAATGACAAGTGATACTTTATTTTTTTTGCAAAAGGTTAATGTTATGTCTCCAAACTTTATAAATTGTACTTGCTCCATAAAAATAAACTGTCATCTGCTGGTGTGCAAGATTAGCGAAAAATGTTCACACTGTCTAAAATAGATGGATTCTGCATTTCAAGGTGACAAGTGCAATGTCAGACCCAATCAATCGATCACAGCATAATTATTATTGCAAATGATCCTTATCCATGCTGCAAACCTTAAGGGGAATTTAATGAAGCAGCAAGCACATCAATAATAGGATCCACTTTGGTCTCTATTAAGTCTTATGATTCATAAATACCCTGGCGTGCTTGGCTTTCTTTAAGTCCCCCAAAGATATCTTAATGTGGCCCCAGAAAGCAGAAACTCAACTCTTCACCAAAGACAACCTTATGACCTCACCCTCCTCTATTTCCACAGAGGCTATGGAGCCCCATAATGGAAGGACACAGAGAAGAGATTTCCTGTGCAGGGCTAAAGACAATTTGGTGTTTCCTCTTTTCTTTTCTAGTTTGAAGTTTTAACAGAGACAAGAATCCCAACTTATGCACCATTAGACAGTCTGGATGCAGTCTGCCATCTTTCCCTCCCTCTCCTTGTCTCAGTAAAATACCTTAGACTTGTAAATTAACTTGTAAAAACGTTTAGTACTTTGGATTCCCACTCAAAAACCTGTGAGCAAGTATTCTAGAACCTAGAAAACACTCAGCAAATTACCCTACTTACAATTTCTCTCAATTCAACAAAGCATACTGTTTTAATTTGCATTCGTTTAACATTGGGAAGATACCCAGAATACTCTGGCCTTTGATATATTCCCTTCTGAAGTGTCTGCTTTCTCTTGTTTGTCCACATTGTATATTTTTAAGTTTTTTTCTCTCATTAACATTTATTATAGACTGTGTTTCAAAACAAATCTAATAGTAGATAAACTTACAACTGTATCTATCATGGTATATCCGAATACTAAAATTGACACAAAATTTACAAACTATGTCAAAATGAGTACATTAGGAAAGTTTTATGCAACAATTTCTATATGGATACACTTAACAGGAGGACTCCCGAGTTTTCAGAGTAAATGGTATACAAAGATGCAAATATTGAAACTATATTTAAACTTGCATAAAATAATAGCAGAATCAGAAGGAGAAGCTAATAGTGTGAGAACATTATTGCTTTTAGTTTTCTGTTTTTAAAAATAACATCCAGGTATTGGTTTGACTTCTTTTGAGGGCACAAAATATCCATCATATTTTCTTTACAAATTTTTATACACTTATTTTATATTGTGTGTACAGTATGTGTGTGAGTGTGTACAGTACTCCTGAAAACATGAGCAAATCAGTTCTCTCCTTCTACAGTTCAGGTCCTAGACCTGGTGACTCAGTTGCCCTTATTGCTGGGTTAACTCGCCAGCCTGCTCATGACACTTTCTGCTACCCATTTTTCAGATCCCCGAAATCCTCCATCCTCTCTCAGTATCAATTGCTTTAGAATCTGTATCACAGATGCTTTCTTCCTTCAGGTCTTCTGTTTTGCTTTTTCCTCTCTTCCACCTAGGATTAGTAAGAAGAGAAAAGAAAAGTACAAAATCGCCCATCTTCATTACTCAGTAGGTGCCGAGCTGGGGCCTATGGGCGGCTGCACCCTGCTCACTCCTTTTCAGGTGCTGTGCTCACTTAAAGGCAGAGCTAAACAAAACCCCCAGAAGCACATGCCAAGGGCTTGGTACAGAGTGTGTTGGTACCCATGACTGGCCATGTACTAAACCCCTGTGTTTTGAGCTACTTAAACTCTGCTAGAAAGAGGAGCAGCTGTTCCCTTCCTCATCTTACACCCACAGACATGCTGAGGCTACATGAACTCATATCACTAGGATAATGACACTGATGGGGAGAACTAATCTTTATCAAACAACTACCTACCTTCTATAATACAAAGTAGCATTC
>JAQHUG010000014.1:3111587-3192858 GCA_028555095.1 Dicrostonyx torquatus | reverse complement strand
TACATACTCATCCTGATCCATATGTTTTAAAGAATCTTTGTAACTTTATTTTAGTATTTTGTTATTGTTCTATTTATTATCAGTCTAATTTATTATCATTCTATTCACTAACCTCTTAGATATTACATTTATATACGAGTTTGAATACCAGTGTATAAGACAAAAACATATCTAAAATCTAATATGATCTGGTGTTTCAGGCATCTATTATGGGTCTTAGAATGTATCCTCTGAAGGTAAGAATGTTTGTACATTCAAAGAACAGAAGATACTGATTTAGAATACAACATTGCTGTGATTTTAACTATTTAAATGTATTGTAATGCCTCAAAAGAAGCCTGAACATGATAGATGATTGTATATGTTTCAGAGAACCTTGCTTCTGTGTGTGTATTGAGAGATAGATAGATAGAGAGAGAGAGAGAGAGAGAGAGAGAGGGATCACTCTTTATTCTTTACACAGGAAAGTGTGATAAGAAATGAACAGTACCCCATTTTCCCCTTTGCATTAGTTGAATCCAATGAGGGAAACTGTGAAGCAATAATGTATATGAGAGAGAGAGAGAGAGAGAGAGAGAGAGAGAGAGAGAGAGAGGAACCTCTCATATTACTCTAAACCCTCCATTAACTAATTGTGTTCCTGTTCTCATTTGTAGCCTTGGCCTCTTTGATTAGCCTTTTAATTTAGCACATTAACAACACTGTCTTCCTTGGCTATTCCATCACTGAGCTCATTGATGTCAAATGCCCTTGAAGACACTTAAAATTTCCAGCCACGTTTGCTATTATGAAACTGCTTTGTTTTCCTGAACTTCAACCTTAAGTGCTTCACAACTGAACAAAAGCAAGGCCAGGAGTGGGCCGCTGCCATTATTCAGAGGTCCCATTCATGTCCCCCAAACTGAGAGATCTGTTGTTCTTTTTCACTCGTCTCTTTCTTCCCCTCTCATTGGAGATCTGGGATGAATAAGTACCAAACTGGTGCTGACTTAGCACATGTGAAGGGCTAAGGAAAACGCTTCCAATACTGAGTTTAGGACGTAAGACAGCCAAGTCAAACTAGGTGGGGGCTTTGGTTATTTGGAACATACATAGATGTTCTTAAACTCCTAGTAGGGAAGATGCCTGTTCAGTTCTCCAACACCATTGCAAGAGGAAGAGGAGTGGCCTGGAGATAACTTAGTAAATAAAGTGAGAGGAAGAGAACTGGACTCCTATCCCCAGCATCAACACATGCAAATCAAGATTAAGATGAATAAGCATTATATAACGAGTGTATGTGAGCTTCCAAAGCAAAATATGAGCTGGAGTGATACCTCAGTCAATAAAGTACTTGTTTTTCAAGTATGAGGACCTGAATTCAATGCCCCAGAAACCAAAAGCTGGACATAGTGTTCCATGCTTATAATCCAGCACTGGGAAGTCAAAGACTGGAAGGTATTTGTGGTTTGCTAGCTATCCAGTCTAGCCTAACAGGCAAACTTCAGGTTCTGCTGAGAGATACTGCTCCAAAATCAAAATGAAAGGGTTCTGAGGAATGACATCAAAAGTTGACCTTTGGCCTCCACACTCACATGCACATTTACACACCCAACTGGATGATAGAATGAAATGATGGATGGATGGATGGATGGATGGATGGATGGATGGAAGAACAACCAAGGAAAGGAAAGTCTCTCTCACCATTTCCCAACCTAGGTTCCAGGACGCTGTGTGAGAAGTAAAGCTCTTGAATATAAAGAAGACACAATGGGTCTCTAGCCATCTCAGTTGCTCAGTCTTCTGACATGGCAGAACTTTCCCTTAGTGCACACTCCCTTTCTCGTAGAGCTGTGACCAACCTAGCCCACTGGTCCTTCTTTCCCACAAACATCTTCCTTACCAAATCTCCCAACACATTTTCACCTCACGATAGCTTCCTTACTCTCAGGTCCTAGCTAAGGGGCCATCTCTTCAAAAAAAAAATGTACCTGGATTCAGTGTTACTAAAACCTCCCCAATTGATCTAAACCCAAGCGTCTGCTTTATTTTGAGTTAAGTCTCATTGCAAGCAGTCACTGCAATGTTTATTTGTCTGGGCAGTGTGCACTGTTCTTACCTGATTGTCAATCACATCTCTGGAGAAATCACCCTTTCCTCAACTTCCTCAAACTTTAGGATCATATCTATTCACAGCTTTCCCAACAGTGAGTTCTTAACTTGGGACTGAATATTAAGTCTCAACTCCTAGTTCAAGGGCACAGAAACCCCCAACCCAAGAGCACAATAACAGACAGCTCTTGGATGAATGTGATCAGTCTCTGTAGGTTTCTGTGCCTGTGGTAAGGCACAGAAATCACCTTTTGGGGGCAGTAAAGAGAAAACTAAGTCATAGAAACTGACTCAGACTTCAGTGCTGTAGTCTGGCCTGGATGTGTCTGTTATCTTGAAAATTCTCAGATGAGGGAATCAATATACTTCCATCTTGAACTCAGCTTATTTCTACAACAATGCTCTTTAGGTGTTATGCCACAAATGCTTTATTTACTAGTGCTGTTCCTTCGTTTCCATTTTCATCTTATCTGTGTCATATCTGATTCCTCATCTATGCACAAGTCTATCAAGATTGGGATCATTTCCTGCTTCCTGTGTCTTGAGAACGTAGGATATACAAGATCTGATATACTGGAAACTGTCAAGAAGCATTTTATCAATTAATAAATGCATAAGCTGAGTTCTACTTGTACAGTTATTCACTAAGATAATCATCATGGAGAAACTCTGCGAGCTCCCACTCAATTACCTCCACCTCCAGTGACTGACTAAGAAGTTGCTCCCCTCTGCAAAGATTCCCGGCATGATGCAGAGTCAGAAGTAACAACTAAAGGCAGAGCAGAATACAGCTAAGACTTCTATAGTCGTGAGTTCTATCAGAACCTTTAACCGAGAAATCGATATTGTCTCTAAGATAGAAACAACTTGAGTGTGGGAGACTTGCAGATCATGCTTTAAGAGTGATACTCCAGGGTTGATTCAGATGGCTCTGTCCATGAACCCCTTGCTACAAAGGACAACCAGCCCATGCATTTGGTGTGTGCTAACAATCTCAGGGCTGGGATGACAGAGGCAAGCATGTCACTAGGGGTCAATGACCTGCCAGCCTAGCCTAATTAGTAAGTCTCAGGCCAATGAGAGATCCTGCCAAATAATAAAAGGTATTATTTTCCTAAGGAATAACATCTGAAGATGACTTTTGGCCTCTATATACACCTGTACATGTAAGTTCACCCACTTACATATGCACAAAACATTAATTGATAAACTAAGAGAAAAAAGAGAATTCTACTATAAGCATTTTAGAAAGTAAAAATTTCCCTTACTATGGTCAATGTTTTAAATATTTTATTATAGAGAGTCCTCTTTCTCTCTGTCTTTGCTTATCTCAATGTATGTATGTACATACACACTCATACACACTTTCATATTTTATTCTTATCTCAATCCACCTCCCATTACTAACTCCCTGGCTAGGCAATGCAGTGCTGTAAACAGCATTTTTAACCACAATGAGAGAATCAGAGAGGTTGGCACATCAAGGTAACAAGAGCTGTTAACACAATACACCAGAGTGAGGATGTGACTTCAAATGTTAAGATGGCTGGCCTCTGAGAGGCAGAATCCAGAGGTTTCCAGCTTACTGGAGGCAATACCCAACATCACCAGGAGTAGCATTAAATTTCCCCACATCACTTCCCCATCATTTTTTTCCCTATACCTGTCTCTCAATTGTGTTCTGTCTCTCTAAGATATCTGAGGATAATACAAGGGAAACATAATGTGTGATTCTCTCTCAACTTGTCCTAAAAGCTTCGTGTTTCTTGGTTGTCAAAACAATGCTTTATCGTATCCTCAAATTATCTCCTTGGTATTGAACATCAATTTTTCAATTTGTTCTTCTCTGAATGGGGACACAAGTTTGAGGAGAAACTAATTTCTGTATGTCGTTCAAATCAGCATTTGATCAAGCATTTGTTTGAAGGTTTGAAAAATTTTCTAAAGGAATGTGAGATGCCACTCCAAATGTAAACTAGAATCAGAAGGAACACTTACTTTATAACAAGCTCATTTTTATTTCCCTCCAAAGAAAACAATACAAAACATAAAAGCACACAAAGTTGGCCATTGTCTATGTGTAAAATGTGAAGAGAAAGGATGTTTAATCTTTTAGATTAATACTCCTTAGGTTTTGTCTTAAGATACGACAGATATATGTATATGTGTTCATGTATAAAGAAAATTTGCCTTGTTCCTAGAGCTCCCGACTTTCACTAGATGACTTTTTGCCTCCTCTGATGCACAGCTTTCTGCCCTACAAAGTTGAACCATGATTTTTTTTTTGGAAGAATCTTTAAACACAGAATTCAATGAGTTTGGTGTCATTATTATATTGGGAAGAAAAATGGACGAGACTTTATGCTACAAGTCACTTTACAGACAAAGAAGAATGTGCATGTAAACAAAATTTCAGAAAAATACAAAAAAGTACTGATCAATTTACATCAATGGCTCCTGGGTGCTGAAGCAGAAAATAACATATTCCTCCCTCTGCCAGACAGTCTGCAGTGAGTAGAGGCCAAGAATGGTTAAGTCGGGGGAAGACATAAGTCACAAAAGCACTCCCGTTCATTCTCTTTGTGTCTGTCTAACTCCCTCCCATCAGTCTGCAGGTGAAGAGGATCATGGGGGCTTGGCATTTTTTTCTGCACGTATAAAATCTGGACTAGTCTACTTCTGACCTAAAAATGCTTGGGAAAGTAGCCTGTTCCAAATGTGTAAGAGGCCTTATAGGAAGTGTGGTGTATGCTCCTATGATGTCATCTTTTAGTCTTTATTAGGATATATTAATTATGCACAATTGATTTCATGATGACATGCTTCGGCATGTATAGAAAGTATTTTGATAATATTTGTCCACATTACTCTCTTTTATCCCCTCACACTGCTGTTGATTCCTTTCTTCTTTATCTAGGTACCCTATAATTTCCTGTCTTTTTTTTTATATGACTCAATGTGTTTTCTTAAGTGACAGAAGCATGAACACCTTACCAGTGGCTACACAACTAAAGAAAAAGTCTCTTCCTTCCACAGCTACTATTAACTGTCTATAAATCCTCAGGAAGATAAGGCTCCATGAACCCCACCCCATGAGAGTTTGCTGACCCAATGTTGTGAGGGTCTTGCACAGATAATCGGAGCTGAAGAGAGAGCAACACTGCAGTGGGCATGCCCCGACAGAGGACAGCACTCAACAACACTCCACTGTCCCCTCCAGCTCTTATATTTCGGGTTCCTCTTTCATGATTTTCCTGAGCCTTAGTGTCAGGAGACAATGTAAATGTGTCATTAATGGCTAATCACTCAACAGTCACTTATTCTCATTAATCTGAGTAGTTAGTTATGAATCTCTACGATTACACTGATGATTTTTTTTGTTCAAGTGCAAAATAAAAAAAAATGGGTGATAGAGGGGTGTTGTGGTGAGTGTTTGAAAGCATCAAAGATACTTGCGCCTCCGATGATGTGGAGTACAGAGAGGGGAACTGAGCCAGTGCAGAGTCAAGAGCAGTAAGGTGCCTCTTCGTTCTGCCCCTAAGTCTGTTGTTTCCATTTTCCTTGACCCACAGCTAAAGACACATAGCAACAAGTGTGAGTGCCAAATGAGCTGGCTAGGTCAGTAGAAATGTATTGTGAGTTAGAAGTCAACAGGAGCCATCTGTGTGCTTCTTGGGGCATTTTCTACAAGACACAGAAAATAGAAACTCTCAACTTGGCATGAAGGACTGAAATTGTCTATCTTTGATTTGAGGGTTTATGCCTAGTCTTATTGCATCTTGTTATGCCATGTTTGGCTGATATTCCTAGGAGGCCTGCCCTTTTCTAAAGGGAAATGGAGGAGGAGGAGATCTCGGGGAGATAGGAGGGGGGAGCTGAGAAGAGTGGAGGGAGGAGAAACTGCAAGGTCCGAATGCAGTGTCTGAGAGAAGAATAAACTTTTAAAGAAAATTTTAAAAAATAAAAAAAAGAAGAAACCTCTTTTACCCAAGAAGCTATGCTTCCTCTGCTGCTTAGCACAATTTTAAAGAACTAATAAACCAGCTTACTTGTCCACCAGTGTAGCAGAGTGGGGCTGGAAACTGAAATGGAAGGCAACCTCACAGCGAATTTTGCAAAATACAGTATCAAGTCCCAAACAAGCCATTGGCTAACTTGTATGCTGCAGTCAACAGATAATAAATATTAACAGTCAAATATCTTCACGATTTCAGCAACTTTTGAACTACCTCTATAATCTCCCCATGGCCCAGCAGCAACTTAGAATATACAAGCAGAAACATTTTAAGGTTGAAGACTCAATTGAGCACATGTTGGAATGGCCACTGCCTGGATCACAGTCTACCTACCCAGGAATGAAGGAAGCTGTTGTAGGAACAAATATTTAATGCACTAATTTTACATGCTAAAAGCAGGTTCGTTCTGAAACACTGTGATCACCCGTTATGTAACAGAATTACCTTCTCTGGGTTTTACGTCCTCATTCTTCACGTTTTAACAGAACAGAAGCTGAGATGCACTCTGGTACTCATGTATGCTTTTCATGGGCTAGCATCCTGCCTCTCCAAAGCAGAAACACATAATCAGCCCTGCTGACAGAACTAACTGCACTTCCTAATCTTTACTTTCAGTGCTGCTGTTTCTCTAAACTGAGGAAATAATGATACATGTACACGATTTTAGAAAACTACCTTCAAGAATACAACCAGTTTTCATACTGAGATAATTTCTATTTTGGGGGCTAAAAGAATTGGTGTTATTCATTTTTTAGCACTTACTAATTTTTTTAAGTAGAAAGGAAAGTAAGAGAGTATAAAAAATATGGATGCCAAAGAAAAACAGCCTGTGGAGATTGACAGGTAGGGTACGAAGGAGGTACAGAGCCTGGGCATTGCATGAGGGACTGGAGGGGCAGAGAATAGGGCAGATGTGTGGGAGGTGAAGCTATTGACACACATTTGTTCAAAAACATCACAATGATATCTCATTCCTTATTTGCTAATCTAAAACAAAAGAAAAAAGACATGTATTGTTTGAAATAAAGATGAAAAACAAACGTCACACTGAACACTAGGCAAGCCACATCTGCCTTACAATAGCATAAAGAGCACGCAGAGTGACCAAGGAACAGAGAACCAGCTCAGTCTACCCTTGCCGTCCATGCACGCTCTGGAATGTGCGATCCACAAATCTCTTTGTCACGCTCAGTTTATAAACATGTTCTAGAATATACTGAATAGAGCAGGGGAAGCTGTAAGTGTTCGGGGAAGAGGAGTCAGCCTGCAGAGGACAATTCTAGAAACCAAGGAAAGGGTAGAAAGGCAGGGCCGTGTATGGGTCACTGGGGATCTTGGGGAATTCATGCACAGCAGGAGGAAGACCTGAAGAGGTGGCTGGCTGGGTTGTGCCAAGGGTGACAAATTGGAGGTTCTCAGGGTCTTACGTGAAGAATGAAGTCCTATAATCCATTCCCTGTCAAAATGACTGGACTACAGCTGTCAACACACAGATGCTGTGTCTGATCCAACTGTCTCCCACTTCTCAGTTCTTTCCACAGTAGCTCTCAAATGTTCTACCTGTTGTCTTGCCCTTTGGTTTAAAGGACAGAATTATGGGTTTAGAAGCATGTTTCCAAAAAATAAAGTATTTCTAAAAGGGCAAGGATAGCAAGCAACAAAAACCTAAAATTCAAAGCAAAAACAAAACCGTAGTTGGGTTTGCTAGCACATGCCTTAGGAGATGGTGTCAGAATAGAGGTCATGCTGGGAGTCACAGTGAGACCCTGTCTCAAAAACATAGCAACAACAAGAATAGAAACAATGAAAAGAAAGAAGATGAAAATGAAAAAAAAAACACTACACATTATCTATGTATGTGTATATATACACATACACATGTATGTATGCATGTATATATATATACACACACACACACACACACACACACACACACACACACACACATATATATATTGGGGATGGCACACTAGCTCACCCAGCAAAGGGGCTTACAGCAGAGTAGAGCCTGAGAACCTGAGTTTGATCTCCAGGAACTGCATGGTAGAAGAAGAAAATTAGCTCCCACTGGTTGCCCCCTGACCTCCAGACATGTGTTGTGGCATGCAAAATTCCTCCACACAAAATAAGTGAGCAAATATAATAACTCTTTTAAGGATCAGAAGAATGGCCTTAGACATAGAAATGAGGTGTGAAAAGAAAAAAAGTAGAAATGGTTCTTTTTTACATAAGGAAGAAAAAAACATTAAGCAGAGACCCATTTCTCTGACAGTCACATTACAGACTCTGTCTAAGGATGTGAGGAACCACACAGAATCTATAGTGTCTTATCTCCGAATTCCATGACGGAGTCTCCGTTTCCACTCTCCATGCCAGTGCTTGAGGGGGCAGCTTATCTCTGTTTCAGAGAAGGCCTCTTGTGGAAGGGAGTAATCAGAGCATAGCTCGGAGCTGCTCTGATCCAGAAGTATGTATCTACTCAGCTGTGATAATATATACCTGTCAGCTTACAACTTGAGAAATTGAGGCAGGAGGATGGCCAGTTGGAAGCCAGGATGAGCAACATAGTGAGGCCCTGCCTTTAAAAACGAACAAACAAAACTGTTTTGGACTTATTTTCTATAACCTGGTGCCCAGCACAGAAGCGATGGAATTCAATATCCTGGAGTCTTGTTGGGAACATCCCTCTAGCCTACCAAATCCAAGTATGGGAAGTCAAAACCATCAGGGCATCAGGAGTAGAGCAGCCAAGTCAGCTTTCTTTGCACTGAAGACCAACTTATAGAAAATGAGGTACAAGGGAAACAACTACTGGTATCTGTCTTTGAAGGAAAGACTTCTAGAATCCTAGGAGTATACATACCAACGGGCTGTATATTCTCCAACCCACAGGTAGCTCGTCGGTCCAGTCTGGGGATGTGTGTTCCTAACCCGCTATCTGAAGAAGCTTTGCTTTTTCTGTCATAAGTGGTCAGAGTGAGTAGCACTCCCTACCTTGTTCCCACAGGCCCCAACAGGAAGTTCTCAGTCTTCATGGGACAGTGGTCACTGCAGTGAACACGGGTGGGTAGGGTACACTTGTAAAGACTGCTTCACCAATTCCAGAATCAACAAAAGACATGGAGCTGATGTGAAATCTCTTTCAACTGTCTCTCCCTAACTCCTCATCTTCATCTCTGTGTCCATGAGAGAAGAGCAGAGTCTCTTTTCACACAGTGATGGAGCTGAGGCTCATTTTCCTAAAGCAAGATGAGCTTTTAAACAGAAATATCAAACATATTTAGAGTATCTGTATTTACACACTGGAAGGCAAGAGCAGAGACCGCACTTCAAACAGAGAGAAAAAGAAAAGAGCAAAAATTCCCTGAAAGCTCCCCGCACTCATGCTGGCCTGCTAATTCACATCTCCTTAAACAGCACACATCCAGCTGTTCCAATTTAAAGAGCCTGCATTTCCCGAACGCACAGTGAAGATGAAAACAACAACCACAGAATTAAAGATGTAAATAGAAGAGTGAAGTTCAGGGGCAGACAGGTAGCAACCATTTTTCAGCTTGATAAATGCACTTAGTAAAAATGTGTGGCACCCAAAAGCAGGGGTCAGACGGGGAAAACAGGAAGTGAGAGGCATGGCTTCGAGCAGGCCGGAACCAATGACCTCAACGAAGTCAGCAAGCCTCCGCCTTGACCCTGTGAGCAGGTCTGAGGCTGTCTGTGGTTTCCCCTCCTTAGCGTTGCAAATGTGCATGACCATAAGAGCCAGCTGACCTCATAAATAAAATCAGCGACACCGCCGAGGCACTCAGAGTAAAGGGCTGGCTGGTCACTCCAGAAGCAAGCACAGTCTTAAGGCATTGAAACAAAATTAATTAACCAGAATCCACTCATGAAGAAAAACCCCAAACAGACTCCTTTCCTTAAAAACACAGCTATGTTATGAATGACTCAAGCAGTGATTCCCTGCAATGACTTCATTTTTAATACTTAAAAAGTCAACATTTGCAAACATTCAAGATTTTCACTGTAGCAACAGCAACAACAAACTGATGCTATTAATCTTGGATTAATCAGAGGAAGTGGGCGGGAACACAGGTTAAAACTACCTCTGTTAAGTTTATTGAATTTTTCTCTTTCTGAACACTTCTTACAGACAGGCATGTTTAAAGAAAGATTTTGTCCTGAAATTCAGACAAACTGATATAAAGGCCTGTTTCAAATGGCCAAAGTTGATTATATTCAACTCTGTAAAACTGGGGAGAAAGGGAGTGAGTGAAAGTTCCCATCACAGAACACAAGCAAACAAAAGGGGAGGGGCTGAGCAATGCCTAATTCACAGGAGGGGTCAAAGGTCATAGGTCAAAGGGCAGAAGTGATTAAGGAGGAATCCAACAAAGAGGCCCTTCCCTTCCCAGCAAGGAGAAGTTCAAGGCTGTGACTTCAACCAGAAAAGTGGCTGGAAGACAGGGAAATAAAGGTTTTTCTAAGTCTTCTGAACAACCAAACCCAATGATGGCAGCGTTAACATAAAGGGGTGCTACTTCTTTTGCATATGTCCCCCTCCTTCCCTCTGCAAACCTACGAGTATGTATGTGTCCCTGATGTGATCCCACAGAGCTCAGCCCTTTCGACTAGGAAAATTCACACATGTCCTTTATTGCTCTAAGTAAAATACGATGTATATATTTGTCCTCCCAGAAGATAGCTACTTTCCTAAGCCATTCATGTTAGGACACTATTTTTTCCAAATTACTTACCACTTAAATATTGTCATCTATAATAATAGGCCAGTACTTTTGTGTGTTTATTTTAATGCCATTTCTTAAACAGATAACTCTATTTATTTATCAATAAGGCAGAAAAAGTACATCTAAATTCTACCTATGGCCAGAGCATTCTCATAGTGTGTACACACACACACACACACACACACACACATACACACACACACACTTAAGGCAAAGGAAACATTCGGCTATCAGCTAAAGCACTCAAAGCCAACATGAGGAATAAGTAGTTATTCACACAGGAAAGTGTATGTATATATACATATCCAAAGCAGAGCCATCATTTCTCAGCACCCTGCTTTGTAATTAAATGAAATTCTATGCAGCTACAAGTGAGAGAGAATTTGCTCCATGCTTAAAACGGCATTCCTAGATCTGTTCTTTACTCTGAATTCACCACCATCAGTGTCTCAAGAAAAAAGAAAGCAACACATCCCTCTACTCTCCACACGCACACGTACCCGCATGCATGCGTGCGGACACACACACACACACACACACATTTTTTTTATTTCCTTTTGCACATGAAAATAAAATTGCAGCTCAGCGCTAATGAAGCAAGTCTTGCCTAACTCCCACTGGAAAAGCTTGCACATGTACCGTAGCCATGCAAGATTATCCTGCATCGGCATAATCACCTTACACGAAATGCGATTACTCTAGGCTGCAATCTTTATCCCCGAAGTCAATTTATTAATCAGAGAAAGACAGAAAGAATGAGAGAGAGAGAGAGAGAGAGAGAGAGAGAGAGAGAGAGACTACCTACCCACAAATACATCATCATCTTGCAAGAGAAATCAAAGGCTCTGTCAGCAAACAGAAGTCTCCTCACTTCACCAAGAGTATCTGGAAGCAAAACTGAAAACCACTCGGTAGAGATTCTTGCCTTTTCCTGCAAGTCCTCAGAGTCCCTCCTATTTCCTTACACCAGGTTTGCTATGCTTGTTTATGAGTTTATCAGGACAGCATTCCTTCAGTGCCAACGTGTGTGGAGTGACTTGCTCCGGGGCTGCTTGCTTCTCTCTCTCTCTCTCTCTCTCTCTCTCTCTCTCTCTCTCTCTCTCTCTCTCTCTCTCTTTTCCTCTCCTCTCCTCTCCTCTCCCTCCCCTCCTCTCTCCCCCCTCTTTCCTTTTCCTTCCTAACTCTTGCCTTTTCTTCTCTCTCTAGTCAAGACTGCTTAGGTAACAATTCTTGGTGTAAGTGTCTCGTGAGCAAATCCCAGGACTTTAGGTAGCGAGTAACAGTGGCAAGACAGACACTGTGGAGACTGGCAATGGTGACGGTAATAATAACAATAACAATAATAGTAACTGCTTAGTTTGATCACTAAAGGCAGGTGCTACGGCAATTCCTGACAGCCAGTAGGAGATTCCCAAAGTCCCTGCTGGAGAAATTTACTGGAGGACTGATCCTCCTGAGGCAAGCATATCAGCACAGGGCTGGTGACTCTGAGGTTTTTTTTTAAAAAAAAAACAAAACAAAACAAAACTCAAAGTAAAGCTCCAGCCGCAGAGAAAAGAACATGTGCCTCTCCCGGCTTCCCCTTTATCTCTTTAAATGTACTTCAGATAAAAGCAGCATCCAGTTAGGTCAAGGCCTCCCCAGACTCATTCCTCTTCAGCCCACATGCTCAGCACACTTGTCTACAGCCATCTACCGGCTCCATGGTGTCACTGCGAGCTCAGAGGCTGCAGGTCTTGCTGCAGCAGCAGCTGCCTATCCATGTCTGCTTGCATGGCTTTCAGCCTGGGTGTGTATGGGAGTCTGGGAGGGGGAGAGGAACAAATGGCCTTGGAAGCCTGTGTGCCAGTCTATCAAATCAAAAGAAAAGCCAGCCCTCACCAGCCCCACTCGGCAAATGGAAAGCTCCAAGGCTTACTGGCTTTACTTCCTAAAGCAAGGGAAGGAATTATGCACATATCCCCGGAGCAGAACAGATCTTGATGCATGAGTGTGTGGAGTGTGCATGTGTGTGTGTGTGTGTGTGTGTGTGTGTGTGTGTGTGGCCACATGGGCTTGTGTGTGTGTGTGTTCTTTATTTTTTGTCCCGTATCCTTTATAATTGCAGACCAGGGAAATTTTGCAGGGGGCATAAAACTTGACCATGTTGACAAGCTCTCCTTGGAAAATCCACAGGCTAAACGCACAGTTAAGATTTCCTGAAATTATCCAAAAAATTTTGCCCATGAATCAATTCCCCTTTATTAGTTGTTCTTTTTTAATCCATTTTAAATTGTATACTTTATCTTGAAAATTATCTCCATTACTGAAATGCATCGTGAAGGAGAGGATGGGGAATACAATTTGCCCAGCATATTAATTGATGCAGAACTCAATTATTGATATATGGATAAGGGAGAAATGAATATTAAAACATATGGTAGCCTTTAAGGAAGAGGGAGAAGATGAACTTGTGCTCAGAGTGGAGTCTTGGTCATTAGTCACATCTTTATACATCATACAGAGGAAACCGTAGAATTAAGTCTCTTATTCATTTACATTGCTCCTTAAAACTACATAAGGCAAAATGTCACCTAAATAATTAAGGCGCATTAGCTAAATTGCGGAGTCATCTCCAGAGCTGAGCAGGTGGTGAGGCACCTGTTAAAGCATCCCACAGACAGTGCCATCAAGAGGGATAATGGCCAAGGATGTGGGAGGAGCGAGGGGCACACACTCTTGTTAACTAGTGACCAACAGAAGCACAGCAAGGGCAACTCTGGGCAGAACCAAACTTAGTCACAAAGTCCCCAGCTGGAAAATATGCAATTCATGGGGGCTGGGATGATGGGGCAGTCAGGGACGTGCTTGTTTTGCAAACCAGAGGACCTTACTTGGCTCCCTAGAACCCATGTAAAACAGTTGGGAGTGGTGACTCACAATTTCAGCGTTGGGGAGGTAAAGACAGGTAGGTCCTTAGGGCTAACTAGTCAACCAACATGATCAAATCAGTATGGTTTTGGTAAAATTGAGAGACCCTTTCTCAACAAATGAAAAGTAGAATAACTAAAGAAGACACCCAAGGTTAACATCAGGCTTTCACACATGAAGACAACCTCCACACACACATGCAAATATGCATGTACACACACTATGCACATGCACACACATGCAAATCACATGTATTAATGAACCTATCTATGTTCGCAATATTCAAATCCCTCAAATACAGTAAACACTGTGAAGAGGAGAGTGGCTAAGTGTCTTGTTTGGACAAGGGTTCCCGAGTTACAGGACATCCAATGTGCAAAGCAGGACATCCCAAGCCAATTGTGGGTGATTGCATACACTCTTTGTCATTATCATTATGAAGAGCGATGAGGGACTGCAAAGATGGTTTAGGGGCAAAGGCACATGCCCCAGCGACTAAAGCCTGAAGACACCAATTTGAACTCTGAGACCCACATAGTAGGAGAAGAGGATTGATTCCTGCAAGTTGGCCTCTGGTCTCCATGTATAACACGTACACACACACATACATACATACACACAAATAAAAATGTAATAAGACAAATTTTTGTGGGGAGAATAAGGGAGTCCCTGTTCCCTGTTCCTGCTCTTGATAGAAATCTCCATTGCACATGAGCACCATGACTATCCATGTGCTCCAAACCCGCGTACATAAGGTAAGTGGGGAAAATATCCAAGTATTCCATTCTTTTGCTTCTTGCATGCATGAGCTCATGTGTCAGTTCTTCCCCTTTTCTGGAAGCTGTTGTGTCCCATCTCTCTGGATGCACTCGATGGCAATGGTGGTGAGGAAGGACACAGAATCTCAAATCAGTGGACAACAAACAGTCAGAAGACACATTTTATTTGGGTATCTTATATTCTTAAAAATATAATAGGATTATCAATATTTAAATATCCAGGACACTTTAAAAGGAATTCTGGATGCACTCTTGAGAAACATCAGATATTCCAATGATGTCAGGTTTGCTCTCATAGCTATAACTGTTGGCTGGTACTAAAGATCAGCTGTGCACAGTGATGTCAGGATTACTTTCATAGCTATGACTGTGGGCTGGTACTCAAGATTACCTGTGCACAGCAATGCCAGGTTGGCTTTCATAGCTGTGACTGTGGGCTGGTACTCAAGATTACCTGTGCACTGTGATGCCAGGTTGGCTTTCATAGCTGTGACTGTGGGTTGGTACTCAGGACCACCTGTCCGCTGATGCTGGTGAGCACTGAATAATTTTAATGGACAGTGTCTGCTCCTCCCATTTGCTTCAGATCGGGTGTTAGTTGGCATAGATTTGCCTATCAGTCTGGCCTCGAGGGTAGTTAAGTCCTTGGATTTTTTGGATGATCCAGGATGTGAGCATATGCATACAGGCAAACACACTACTTTAGATGTAGACTGCTTACAGAACTCACAAATTTTCCTTCAGAGTCCCTAGATCCCATCAGATTTTTATCTATCTATCTATCTATCTATCTATCTAATCTATCTATCATCTTTCTATCCATCCATAAATTTATCTTTCCTTGCTTCCATATAACAATCCATCTAGTTATACTTTAAGTAGATAGAGAGATATGACCCACTGATGGGCAAGATACTGTGTTTTCTTTAATTGTATTTGAATTTCCTTGAACTCCACTTATATTTTCTTGCTCACTACTCTTTATGTGACTTGATATCATCATGTCTTGGTCATTCACTTTTTAAAGTTTTCTATGTTTCTATGTTCATGATCCTTGGATCATATGTTTTTTCATGGGCCAAACTAGGGTTAGTGACATTTTAAGTCCTTATGACAGTATGTGAGAGATATTATAGGTAGAAGAAAGAAACAATGAAGACTATAAGTGGGCAGACATTCCTGGGTCCCAGGAAGATGGCTGCATGGTACCCCTAGGAAAGTTTGACTTAAGTAGAGTCATCAGCTGAATCGCCAACCAGAGAACTTGCACGGACTGACCTCTGCTCTCTGCACATATATGTGTAGCTTGGTCTTCTTGTGAGACTCCTAACAGAAGGAGCAAGGGTTGTCTCTGACTCTGGTACCTGCTTTTGAGACCCTTCTACAGTTTGCCTTGTCCAGCCTCAGTGGAAGAGGAGGTGCCTGATCTTACTGCAACTTGATATGCCATGGCTGGCTAATATTCGTGGGAGACCGTCACTTTTCCAGAGAAAAAGGAGGAGTGGGTAAAGGGATTGGTCCTACCTCAACATGATGATGAAACCCTTATTTTAAGCTGCTTTTGTCAGATATTTTGCACTGAGAAAAACTAATTATTACAACCATGATGGCAGAAGGGCACAACAGAGCAAAGCTACCCACTCCATGGTGAACAGGAAGAGAAAAAAGAAGAAGCCAGTGGCTTCTTCCTTTCTCTGGCTCCCAGCCTCGTGTACAGTGCTGTGCCACCTTAGCTGATGTAGGCTTTTGTAACACCCTCATGGACACACCGAAAGGGAACTCCTAGAGGCATCTCTCATTCTAATGAAGTAGACAACCAAGACTAACAATGCAGCTCTCAGACCCTAAAATATCCTTAGCAGAAAGGAGTACGAGAGAGCTTAAAGTAACGAATCTATCTCATGGGTGAGATGACAGGATTCAAACTGAACCAAACTGATGCCGGCTCAAACACCTGTAAGTTAACACGCTGAGCAATGCTACAAGCCCTGAGACACGCAGTATGGAAAGAGATGCAGCGATGGAGAACCAGTGCACACGGGACTCTGGTACCTCTAACTCAGAGAGGGCGATCAGCACCTTCTGCTTCTTGTTTTTTTCTTCCAGCGAACCTTGAGCTTCAGTTAGCCCACATGGCACCCCTGCTTCTGCTTCCTCTACCTCTTTAGATTACAACCTCCTCCCACCTGCATGAACATGTGGTCCCTCTGTTAGAGATGAGATTCAACCCAAGATGATGAGATGGGTTATCACTGTGACACAAGCAAGAGGCGGCTGTTGCCCATAAATCAGGTTGTCGAGGTGTTGCCATGCCCAAACTCTCTGGTCCAAACGTTAAGAGACCAAAGGCAACATTCTGAGTGCTGCCCCTCAGGGGGCATCGGCAAACACTGTCCGGGTTTGAAATTCTGCTCAGAATGGAATTGACGATACAATCAATTCCTCAAGCCTTTTTCCTTGAAATGAGGATAACGACATTTTCTATTTACTGCGACCTCCAAAGCTTCACTTTTAGTGATTTTAATAACAAAATAAACATATGCAAATATTTCATTGGAAACCATTTCCCCCCATTGGCTGCAAGGCGGGTGGGGTAAGAAGCTGTTGCTTTAGTGGGTACATTCAAAGCTCTTTATTCTCATGCTCACATCGGAGTTATTTAAAAATAATTAATCCAGTTATCAGTTATCAACTCAGTGGAATAATTAATCAATTGCAGAACGATGGCTTACCCAGACACTGATTAAGCTGCCGGTGGCCGGTCTGTGTGAGAGACTTCTAATCTGCTATAGAAATTGAATACCACTGTGAAGTGTTGAATCCTACATAATCGGCATCAGAATTTGAACTTCATGAAAGTCTTCATTAAAGAGCTTACTATTCACTGTCTAAATCTAGAAAATGATTTGAGGGACTCTATTTAATCAGTGTGGGGACCTTGATGCAATGTGCTTTAGTTAGATTTGGTGGCTCAGGACTGTAATCCTAGCCACTTAGGATCACAACTTCAAGCCTACCTAGGGCTACAGAGCAAGTTCTGGGCCAGCCTAAGTAACTTTGTGAGACTCTGTCTCAAAATAAAAAGCAAAAAGAGAGCCGTGTATGCAGAAAAAACTGAAAGCTGTTTTGCTTTGTTTCTAGCAGTGACTAGGGAAACTTGATCTAGAGGCAAGAATATCCTTTCTTTTCATCTACTCATGAGGATCAGCCAAGTTTAGATTGGCCCAGCACAAAACAGAAGCTGTGTTAAGAGAATGAAAATGATAACCATGTTCTGTTTCTTAACAGGCCGCTGTGGCTGGAGTCAGCCATTGGCAAAGGCTGAGGAAGCCGTGAAAGGGAACCAGGAAAATGATACCTTTGCCATCATTGGGTGAGGTCTGTGTTTCACACATCACTGATGGGGAACCAGCAAGAAAACCTGTCTAGAGAAAAGTCCTTCCCTGACTGCTGAATGTAGCTTATGGCCTTGAAGGCAAAGGAGGGTGAGACAGCCACACAAAGCCTTGCTGGGGTCTCCCAAGCAATCAACAGTACTTTGTTAGCCCACGAAGAAATACAGAACACAGAACTTCTCAGTAGAATCTGTGATATGAATGTGTCCTCACACCCGCAGTCCACAGCACGGCCAGCTGCCGAGCACTGGCATGCAGTTAGGTGGGATAATGCTGTGTGATCCCCAGGAGAACATGAACCAGGACCAAAGAAATCAAGAGAACAAATCACTGAGGCAGCTCCGAAGAAGCCAGATTCCTTAGACGGTGATTCACAAACAAGAAACAGGGAGGTTCACGTTGTCTCTTCCTAGGAAGAAGCTCTGTTAGACACATACAACACAGACGGCCCTTGCTTTGACATGGAGCTCATAGTGGCTGTAGCTCTCCCTGGTAGAGGCCATGACAGGAATTTTAAGGGAAAAGAAAAAAGGAGACTGATGGATAAGTCCTTGGAAGGAAATGGTCCATCTATTTGCCAGGGTTCAATAATGGTTGACCAATGTATCATGACCAGCATCTTCTACTATTTACTTGCTTGGTAAACCATTATCCCAGATCAAGTCAATCCTGGCTTCCAAAGCAAAAGAGCACTGGATATTATTTTATTCTATCTACTTTTGGTTTTTTTGCATTTTTTTCAGTTTACTAAGTGTACTATATTTCTATTAATTATGGTAAAATATATGTTACATAAAATTAACACTCTAACAATTTTAAGTGTATAATTCTGCAAACATTGCCATTATGTATACACCTTGGTCCTGCCTTGGTCCTCATCTTGCAAACTGCTGATTCTTCAGTGAGCTAACAATAATAAGTCTCCAATCCCTTCAATGGCCAACCATGCCAACCACCATCCTAGAGAGCTCAGCAGTCTTGGTTGTTGTTTAATTAAGTGTATGTATGTGTTATCTGTGTGCAAGCAAACACACGCAGTTACCCATGGAGGCCAGGAGAGGGCACTGGATTTGGCACAGGACTTGCAGGTCCTCTGGAAGAGCAGTAAGTACTTCTCTAATCCTAAGTGTTCGTTTACACACACACACACACACACACACACACACACACACTTTTGTAACCTCCACCCACACCAACAATTTGAACATCTTACCCACCCAGAGGTCTCCCTCTTGCCTCAGTGAGCACCTTACTCTCCTTTTGTACATTCCTTGTGCTTTCTCTGTCTTGGAGCAAAGGTCTTTATGGGGTGCTTATTTATGATGTTATTTTATTTTTCTTTATATAGGGGAAAAGAAAGAGATGGGATAGCATCAACAAATTTTCAAAGGATTTACAACTTGAAGTTGATAATAAAAGGACTCTGAGTTATACAATGTCCTCTTCTAAGCTGGGGCCTTGTGCTGCACGGTGAGATACAAGTGAGTTGGCAAAATCAGGATCCACTTATGTGTAATGGGTGTGGTCGGGCAGCTGTACCTCTACAGTGTCCATTGCCTCTTGCCCTCCCTCACATACTGGTCTCCTCTTAGGCAGCCTTCCTGCACATTTTCAATCCGAAAGATCTAATTGGAGATGAGACTGATGGGTAGTGAAATATATGCTCAGTTACTTGGCTTAACACTGAACTTATGCACCTGTGTTGGGGGTAGAGCTGGGAAGAGGGTCCAGAGATTCCAATTACGATTCTAAATAGTTCTGAGTGTGTTCACGAATATCCCTGCATATCACTGATACGATTGGGATGCCCATTTTCATATCTTAGAACTGCCATATGACACCGTGACAAATGCACACCTAAGAGCATACCATACAACACAGAGTAAGTGCCTGATAGAGTACATACATTAACATCAACAGTAGCGTAGAAGTCATCATTATCTGGGGAGCTATGGAGACACTTCAGTGGGTAAAGTGTTTGCTGTGCAAGAATCAGGATCTGAGTTTGAATCCCAAGAACCCACATAAAGCCAGGTACAGTGACCCATATATGTAAAGGCAGTATTCCTTTGGCGAGAAGAGAGGAAGAGTGAGGAGTCTCAGAAGTGTGGAGGCTAGCTGGCTTGGTGCGCACAACATCAGGCAGAAAAGGGGAGACTTGGTCTCAATAAGAGGGAAAACAAAAATCACTGGACCATTGCTTGAGAATATTCTCAAACTTCCACATGAGTATTGTGGGATGAGCATGACCACAGTGGCATACACATATATGTTCACACACAAAAAAAAATTTAAAAAAATACTGTTAATTGTTTTTCATACTGAAGTGGACCTAAAGGTTAAAGTTGGCTCCATAGCACAGGACAATAATGCTCACCTATTTGTGTCTTTATTTCCGGTGTCTCATCACCGTGGACCATTGGCAAACGTGTTGGGAGCTCACGTGATGTAACAACTATATGCCAGTTACTGTTCTAGCTCACACATCTACTTTTTACTCTTCTTTACACAGTTCTCAAGAGATAAATTACTTTGCTATGACTAAGCAAACAGGTGAAAAGATCCAGAATTCCAATTCAGCCTTGGTTTCTTCCTTTCCCTGGCCCAAAGCAGACTAAAGCATTGTGGCATGACTCTTTTGGGCCAATGTTTTTAGTCTCCATCGAAAATAATAAATGCTATGATTCCCCTTGGAAGTAGAGAAACACATGCATACAATGCAGGCTGGCTACTGCAGTTCCTAATAAATATAAGAGACTTCAGGATCGAAAGGATGGAGTCTATAGAATGTACTTAAACCCAAACTCTCAGTGCCCCTGAATGTGGCCTCATCTGGAAACAGGGTCTTTATAAAAGCAATCAAATTAAAATGAGGTCAGTAGGATGTGACCTAATGACTGATGTCCTTAATAAAGGAGAACTTTTAACTGAGCTACAGACCTGCTGTGGAAAGATGAGGTGACAACACAGCACAGGAAGAATGCCATCCGGGTAGATCTAGTCCAAGGAGAGCCAGAGACTATGACCAACATCTGACACCAGAAGTGGCATGAAGGATCCTCGCCTGGAGCTGTCAGGCTGAGCACAGGCTGCTGAATCCTTAATTCCCCGCTTGTTTAGTGTGGAAGATTCATGTCTTTCCTAGATCACCCACCTCAGGGGGCAGAGGGCTTATTTCTAACCCTCTGGCTATCTACAAGGCTCACAAACTCCTTCCATGACTATGTCCATGTGAGTGATTAGGGGCAAGACTTATGCCACATGACAATTGCAGTTTACTTCTTTTCTCCATGTTAATCCTACATCAGCATCAAGGGTACTTGAATCTCTATGTGCTGTGTATCAGGTACTGAGCCTCACTGGTCTTTTCTGTTCCAAAGAGGTAGAGTAGGAAGAATAGAGTATCCAGCCTCCCCAATCGGTCAAGTAATACAGACAGAGAGAGGCAGGCAAACTTTGAAGAGATTCATGCTTGTCCTAGGGATGTTGGTGTCCATGCCAAGATTGCTAGGTCACAACCTAACTCCAGAAGCATCCCAACCCTTTGTGTTACTTTCTCTACAGTTGACTTAATGATTGAGCAAATACTTTGCCTCTTCAATAAAAACTCAAGCCTGAGTTTCTTAAAAGAAATGCAAAATAGCTAATAGAAGAAATTGGTTGTAGCTGGAAGCGAATTTCAGAAGTACATTTTGTTTATATTAAAACATCATTTAAGTATCAGTGCAAGGAAAAGCTGCTAACAGGCTGAGTTTAATATGACTAATAATCGTACAACTCCAGAACATTCCTTTCTGTCAACCTGAGAGATATTATTTAAAAACGTTTTCAAGTCTCTAATATGGTACAATGCCCTAATACAGCACAAATTATAATAGCAAGACACATACTTGGTACCGAGTGCTTGCTCTGGAGCTTGGTCACAAATTTGATCACTGTACTAATACGATGACAGGTTGCAAATACCTCATTCCTCTGCACCATCTCCCCATTAAGCCCCTGTTTATGCTGTTACAAATGGCACAGTTATTCACAGATTAGTTCATCGCTGAGACTCTGTGTGCTCTCAGTGCTAATATATGCACTGTTTGTGCCACCTACAGAAGGTTGGAATTCCCATTCTGGCTCTCTTCAGAAAATCCATCATGTCAGATGCCCTGCAGTCTGTGAAACATGATCTACTCTGGGTGGTCCGATGGGGAGGATCACAGATACCCTTTGAAGCTATTCACCCCATGCCAATACTTCCTCTCCCAGGAGTTTGATGGGTGGTACATAGCCAGGAAAGAGCTTGCTCTGAAAAATAATCTCTCCAGAGCTAAAGCTCTGCAAGACCCTGGAGGGATTTGTGGGCAGGAACTTATAGGTCTGTCTACAGAGATATTCCCTGAAAAATCCTCTGGAGTCTCACCATTCTGTCTAAGAAAGCAGAAGGATGTTGTTGCTTGTGTGAACACCCTCCACTCTCACTCTCTAGCAATGCTCTCCCTTCATGCTGATTGCAGGAATTGATCACTACCCCCCAAAAGTAATAGCTGTCCAGGGAAAGAACAAAATTACAAAGAAATCAAAGATCAAGTCCTCTGTGAAAGTGTATGACACAATCACCCCATAAAAGCAAGGTACTGTGTGGAGAACCTCTTGGACAAAACTCTTATCAACAGAGAAGTCTTCAGAGACCCAGATCTGAAAAGCAAGGCTGGTGGGAAGCTGAGATTAAGTCTGAGGAGCAATACAAGGCAGGCAAGAGCAAGTGTTTTCCCAGAAACTTCAGTTTTAAGTTTATTTTGTTTCCATCACTAAAATAAAAAAAATCCCTGGGAAGGCATCCATGGAATACTGTCAAAATTTTAAAATAGAATTATAGACATTAGGAGGATCTCCGTATTTTTAAATATTGGTAAATCATTAATTACTCTTTTTGAACAAGTATGCAAAAACACACTGACCTACAACGATATAAGTACTCCATTTGCCCCCATTTCTAAGCCCTGCCATTGATTTCATTGTGGCAACCTGCCAATGCTTTATAGATAACAGCTCATTAACTCTGACTTTTTATATCTGAAGACTTTGAGTATCATGGAGCAATGGACTTTCATTGACGGTGTTTAGAGAAGACAGGTTACAAGTAGGCTCAGGGTATGAGTCATCTCAGACACGCATAATTCCTGCAGTCTACCCCTTTGCAGCAAATAGAACCCAAGTCACTGATCTGCAGTGATACCAGTACACAGCATTAGGTCCACAGAACTAAGCCCTGACTGTCCCTGTGTGTTCTCTGTACACTCCCATTGCTCTGCCTCCAGGCTCTCTTTTTTATCCAAGTGTATTCACACATGGGTAGTCTCTCCCTTCATCCCTCTCCATGCTTTTATAATAGTGCCACAGGATAAGCAACACTTCCAGTTCCTTCTCCTTTTCTCAGTCTCACTGTGTGGCATAGAGAAGCTCTGACAGTGTCTGCCAGGACAAGCTCCATGGGACTCAGTCATTGATGCTCATTGCTGTGGAACTGACTGCAAGCTCCTTCCAAAGGAAATGCACTCTGTTGTTTTCTTACTGGTGGCTTTGAGCTCATTTTATTCTCTGATTTTGTTTCTGAAGTAGAGCTTTTTGTGCACCAGGCTGACCTTAAACTTGGTATGTAGCAGAGGATGATCTTGATTTCCTCACCCTCCTGCTTTCAAAACCTCCCTATGCTGGGATTTCGGTGTGCTCCACCAAACATGGTTTTTATCCAGTGCTAGGACCAAACCTAGGGCTTGGTGCATCCTAGGCAAGTATTCTATTACCTGAGATACATCCCCAGTCCTGAGCAGTCCTTTACAATGCTCCTAAATGGTGTTTTAAAGTTATATATTGCTTGTTTTGCCTTATTATCTGGTGGGTAGGTTGTTATTTTCATCTTTAATATTTTATTCTTTAAATTTTTTTTCTGTTTCATTTCCTCTCTCCTTTTCATTTGGAAATCCAATTAATTTTTGCGCAATGATTATGTATTATTAGGGGCAACATTTTTTAATTTGCAGAAATGTCCATTGTGTGAATATGAGTGCTCGTTCTTCGCCGTTCCTCTCAGTTTAGCTGCTCTGTTCTGTCTTTACACTTATGGATTTCTTCATTCACTATCCCACGTTCTGCTTGTCACACGTTATAATTTCAGTCCCAGCATCTCAGTTTGGCTCTGGTTTGTAGGTTTCACTCTGTTTCCTAAGTTTCTCCTCTGTGAACTCATGTTGATCTTTCCCTGCAAGGCCTTCGATATTAGCAATAATTACTCTAAATCTCCTATGTATTTTAAGTTTTCTGTTGGAGTTGAAGTAGAGGTATTTTGGAAATAACATTTTCTATTCTTTTAGAGTTTCATATATTTATAGAATATACGTAGTTGCATCCTCTACCACTTTCCACCTAATTCCCCACCAAACCTCCCGCCCAGCTTCATGTGTTCTTTTATAAAGTGTTATTAATAAACCATGGGCATAATAAATAACGTCTATATGCACATGAATGCATGGTCACACACTGAGGAATGAGCAACCTACCAATAACTATGTCTCCGAAGGAAAGTGACTCTCGCTCCCCTCTTATCCATCAACTGCCAATAATAGCTCCTCTGACAAGGGTGGACACTGGGGGCCTCTCCTCCACCTATGCTGGACTTTTGACCGGCTTGACTTTATGTAGGTCTTGTGCAAATAAAAACAGCTGCTGAGCCGATGCCTGTCTCGGCTTCCCACGTCTAATCCTCACATACATTAATTCTAACAGGTGAGTTATCTCTTTTCCTAATAAGTAATCAAAAATAACTCCTTAAACCGGGAAGGACTAAATTTTTTGGCATTTCCAGTTATATGGTGTCTACCGAAATTGTCTTTCCTTGCAATGCAAAACTAGATGCTCCCAATGAGAAAACAAATGACCATACTTTACTTACAACGAAACTGGCTGGACTTGTTCAAGACATGAGTTGGGTGTCTCAAGACTCTAGTTGGCCAACTTCTTGTAGTCAAATCTTTCTGCTCTATTCTGCTGGGTGCCTAATACTTGCTGTCAAGATGGGGCAGGTTCATGAAATCCACAAGTGTGATACTGGGCATTGCATCTATAGCATGCTTGGTAGGCTGTGCAGGTTGTAGAGGGCTCAAATTGTGTTCTCTTCTACCACAAGGTGGCTGAGTTTTACTCTGTAAGGACTTAAAGCACCTATGCACTACTTTAATCCTGTATGCTATAGCCTTCCCTCCTGTTCTCTTGGAGAAGGTCAAGTTGGGATGTGACAACAGTGTTACAGTCCTACTGCACGACCTTCATGAAGAGCAGGGATTCACCATAGTTCCTGAAGGGTCGGGCAGTTATAACATTGCATTTATATTGGATGTGAGGACTCGGTTGCATAGTCGCAACTTTTCTACCCTGTGAACACAAATTGAAAGTTCCCGTTCACAAAATTGTACAACTGAGGAAACAGGGCATGTGTGGCTATTGGAGCAGGTTTGCTGAGTTTCCTTCTATATTTTTTTATATCAGGAAATGGGATGTTGTAGTTTTGAAAAAGAATCATCTGTATATGCTCTGGCATTTGGAGACCTGGTCCCCAGTGGTGACATTATTGGGAGAAGTTATGGGGAAGGTGCAACCTTACTGGAGACTGTAAACGGAGTCTGCACTTGGTTTCCCGGCAGCCCAGACCTAAATAACCACACAGAAACTATATTAATTACAACACTGTTTGGCCTATTAGCACAGATTTCTTATTAACTAACTCTTACATCTTCAATTAACCCATTTTTATTATCTTATATTTTACCACTGGCTTGTGGTTTGCTACCTCTTGCTTCTTGGGTGGCTACATGGCATCTGCCTGACTCCACCTTCTTTTTCCCTGTATTCAGTTTAGTTTTTCCACCTACCTATATTCTGCCTTGCCATAGGCCAAAGAAGCTTCTTTATTAACCAATGATAATAAAGCATATTCATAGCATATAGAAGGGAATCTACATCAGGCGGAAGCACATCACTAGGGTGAGCTGAGAGTGTTTTAGCCTTTATTTTGTATGTGTTTTCCGTTTTGCCTGTATCATATGTATGTGCACTGCATGTGTACAGTGCCTTCAGAGACTGGAAGAGGGTGTCTTATTCCCCCAGACCGAAGCTTTAGATAGGTGTCAACAACCTTGTGGGTGCTAGGAGTAGAACCTGGGCTCTCTGAAAAAGCACCTCTTAAATTTTGAGCCATCTCTCCAGCCAGGAGTGGTGAGAGTTTAAAACCTTGTCCCAGTTCCAGTTCATCAACTGCTTCCTGCTTGGAGTTAAGGATGTGATATCTCCAGGTGATGGTGGCACACTCTGTAATCCAAGCATCTGAGAGGCAAAGGCAGGTGGATCTCTGAGCTCAAGGCCAGCCTCGTCTATGGAGTGAGTTCCAGGATAGCCAGGACTACAGAAACTCTCACCTGTCACTGTTATTCCTATGCCCTACAATTGTGAGTTCACATCCCTCTGGAATCTTAAGGCAAAGTAAATCTTTCTTTCTTAAATTGCCTTTGGACATGACATTTTATCACAGCAGCAGAAAAGTGACTCATACACCATGCTAACTAATAAAAGTCACAGTCACAAATACTCATTCCATTCCTAGTAAGGCATGGACACTGGGGAGCCCAACAATGAATAACACAAGCACACCCCAGCCTCAATGAAATGAAATCGAACAGGAGTGGGAATATAGGAGGCAGAGACGACCGTGAGCCAGCAAGCAAGTAGATAAACTGGATAATCACAGAGTATGGGTAAGTGTGGCAAAGGTGAGAAGCATGCTGACATGTGAAGACCGAAAGTAGCATTAATTAAGTTCTGGAAAGGTCATTCTGGTGCAAAGGTGAGAACAGAAGTCAGATAATCATGATATACTCTCCAAAGCAAGACGACTCGGCTAGGAGGGATAGAAGTGCTCTTACTAACAATTATACCAGCGCTAACAGGAGCATTCTCCGGCAATGCCAGATATATGTTTTTACTAATTAGACTTTAAAAAAGATAGCATGGTCCTGAGGCTGCTGGAGTAAAGCTGAGCTGTCATGTTGATCCCAACTGCATGCATGATAAACATGGGAAGGAATCCGCAGACATGAGAGAAGCCAGAAGGTTGACTCTACAAGAGAGGGAGAGATGATAAGGAGGTGGAGAAGTCAAGAATGCCTTCCTGTCCAGTTCCATCACCTTATTTAGATTCTATTACAGAGAAAGACAACAAAGGAGGAAGCCCAGAGTAATGTTTCTGTATTCAAGGGAGAGCAGAGAGAGGACCTGATAGAGTGTAACTGAGATTTCTCAGTTATATGTACATAACTACAGCCTTTCAGACATTAGGACTGGAAGCTTTAACACATTAAAGCGAGGGAACATTAAACAGACCTAGTCACTGTTGCTGGGAAGAATAACTATATCTTTTTTTAAGATCTCATAAGAGCTCATTTTCCATCTAACGGATGTACTTATTGGGTCCTGTATGATTATTACAGTATTTGACACTGTCTTAGAGACTGCAAAATTCTTGGAAGCAAGATACAGCCCATTTTCTCATCTAGACTATGATGGTTAGTTTTAATTGCCAGGTTGGCACAAAAAAGAACCACCTGAGAATAGAACCTCAGTTGTCTGGATCAAATTGGCTTGTGGACATATATATGGGGTATTGTCTTGGCTATTAATTGATCCATTCAATTGTGGGCACCACCATCACATAGGCTAATCCTTGAACCATATAAAAGCAAAGATTTTTTTACTGAATGCAAACAAGCTACCAACCAGGGATCTATTTATTTCTCTATACTTTTGTCTGTGGATATGATATGACCATGGATTTGAGTTCTTGCCTTGACTTACCCTCAGTGATGGACTGCAGTGTGGAACTGTAAACCCAATAAACCCTTTCTTCCCTAAACTATTTTCTGTAAGATTATATACAGCAACAGAAATGAAACTAGGATGCATGCTTATATTAGATATTCATCAAAATCTTTCAAAGTAACCCAATTCCAAAATTTCAGTGTTTCTCAGAACAGAACAGCAGCATTGATGGCCAGCGTGTGATGTGATGTCCATCTTCAACAGAGGGGACCCTTGTTCCTCAGCCTTCGGGAAGATGCGCTCACACACTTACACTTCTTATTAGGAGTCATTTCTCTTATTGCTAGACGTAGCCAGAGGGCAGCATGACAACATGCTGCTGTGGACAGAATGGTCTGTACTCAAAGCTTTCCAGATTCTAAACTGAGCCCAGCACATTTCCTCACAGCCACCTCCCCCAACCCCCACAGTCCTTGCTTCGTCAGCTCTGCTTTTGTCCATCAATGCAGAGTGTGATAGTCTGGTTCCAATTTCCACTCTGCACCACCTGAGAGCTGAGCAAGGCAGGGAGGCTGAATCTTACACATTCGGTTTCAAGGGAGCACACTGGGCACGGTGCTTTCAGCTATTTAGAAAATTATATTTCCTAGGGCTACACTCCCAAATCAGTTTATGCAAAGGGAGATGGCTCGGCAGTAGAATATTTAGGAGCAAATGAACACAGCCAGGTTAATCAGAACCACTTAAATGTTAACTCGGCTAACTTGAAAAGAGCTAGATATTTAATTCAGACATCTATGGAAAAAATGTCTTTAGTGTAAAGTTGTCAAAACATACATGCAATCATGATTAAGGCTGCAAAGCCACTGAAAATAACAGTATAAGGATTGCCAGAAAATTTAAATCTCTATGTTGTCATCGGAAGAGAACTCTTGAGTGTACATTTATCTATGCTTGTATGGGCTGTATTCGAGGCAGACAGGGTTTTAGAAATCATGTCCTCAGGTTTTCTATCCAAGAGAGCTTCCATACTCTTAAAAAAGAAGCCTGTAAATGAGAAATGATGCCAGGGCAAATATAAATGCATCCAATATAGCTGTTTTCCTTGTATATGAGTGGAATACCATCCCATCAAAAGCTGTGTCGTTATTACAGAACCCTGTAGTACAGTATCCTGATTACATTCTCAGTATATTTTACTTTTTATTTCAAGACATAGTTTTGCTAAGTTTTCCAGGCTGTCTTTGAACTTCTGATCCCACTGCCTCAGTCAGTCCAATAGCTGGCAATATAGTTGCATGCAAACAGGTCTAGCACCATTTTACATTTTCAAAACGACCTTCTGCTTTGATGACCGGCCCTTGACATCTGGCTGGGCCTGTTACAGTCAGGGAAAGTGAAGGGTTAACCAAGGAGGCTTCCATATCTGGCCATGCCTGGAATAGCTACCTCCCTCTGATGCCTCTGCTTTTCACGCCAACTCATAACAGACTTTCCCTGTGAACATGGTCTCTCATTACTTACTGGAGGCAGGAAGGAGCTTTACCATATCTCTTTGCAGTGGTGAACTGTCCACTTTCTAGATACAATTCTCTCTGAGGTTCTGATAGATATCTAGACAGACAGGCAGATAGATGATCTGGTTTCAAAATCAGTAACTGGCTGGAAGTGCAAAGCTCCTATAACTTGCTAGCTCAGAAGATAGATTTCATGCCGTCTTACCCTAGTCCTTGTACCAAATTGTTACTTTGAATTTCTTTTCTATATAAATATCTGGTATACAAAGAAAAAGTATTCCAACTACTTGCTCTCTCAGTGGAGTTTCCTTGATGCAAAGAGATCCTAAAGTAGAACCTATAGACAGACCTGTAAGACCGCAACTAACATTCTAGAAAAATCTCTGTATTTTAAATAAACAAACAAAAACCCCTCCTCTTTGTAAGACAGGATTCAGGAGGTGACTATCAAAGAAATTAACCCAAGCACCCCAAACTGCAGACACTCATCAGTACACTTCCACAGCTTCTTAACTAGCTAATTAAGCAGGCCAGACATTGTTGGCTGTCAGGGCTTGAAGCTAGCTGGGATCTGAGAAGACCTGACCTCAGTTCTAAGACTTACTCTGGATGCAAAGTGTAAGCACCTGACCTCTTTTCCTTCTCCACTCCACAGAAACTTTCAGTAGCTCCGATCTTTTCTCCCATGAGGGTCCACACTGGCCTTCCTCCTGCCCAGGGATCTCAGGGGATGCGGAGCCATGTCTCATAAATGAAAATAAGTTCTCAAATGAAAAAATAGACATGGCTTCAAACCCAAACTCTACAGCTAAGTGGGATTCTTGCAACTAATACATCACTCCCTTTACTCCTCTATAAGTTTAGAATAAAGAAAATTGTCTTATTAATGTGTAAAATGTTTAGTCTTGTGCTTGTATTCAATGACTACAGGTGTTGTCAGGCCAAGTGTTTCAAAAGCTCAGGAATAATTCAGGAATGCCCTTGCCTCCCATGAGTGAATTGAGCTACTTTAATTGTATAAGAGTGTTTGTTTATTGTTCCCTCGGCATAGAACATCACTCATGTGACTGTGGGAGGAAACACGAAGGGCAGGGCCAAGCACAGAAAGACAACTATGGCATCATCTCTATGCACCTGTCTTCTTCCCTTCCTCATGCCTCAGAGAACCTGCCTGCCTTGGACCCACCTCGGGCCGGATCTGAAGGACTCAAATTCACAGAAGCAGAGAGGAGGATGCAGCTTGCAGGGCACCTGGAGGAGATGCTGCATGGCGGGAAAATACTCCACTTACACGGAGTGCTGACTAGTGCTGAAAACCAGGCTTTGCTGGCCTACAAGACAGGAGATTTTTAATGTTACTAGCAAGAAGGATGGCAATAAATAAGCTAATGTGAATGCCAGTTAGCTCAATTAAATCACTTCATGGTGCACACATATGTCAAGAAACCAAACACCCACATGTGAATGTGTAAAATTTTGTTTATTAATTTTTTGTGAAGGCGTGTTTTTGTAGGTGTATGTGTGTGTGTGTGTGTGTTGGTGTGTGTACATGTGAGGATACATGACTGTAGGGGGCAGACGCCAACTGTGGCTCTCATCTCATTGTTGATATCAGCATTGTGTGTGTGTGTGTGTGTGTATGTGTGTGTGTGTGTGAGAGAGAGAGAGGGGGGGGGGCTCTTTGATAGTCTAGAGTTTGCCAAGCAGACTAGACTGACTTGCTGGTGACTACCAAAGACCTGCCCATTCCTACTTCCGCATTACTAGGCTATAAATGAGCACCACCACAAATGGCTTTTTTAAAATTGGGTTCTGGGAGACAAAATGGGTCCTATTGTTTACAAGGCGAACATTTTCCAATAGATTCAGCACCTGAGCCCTTTTTTGTTGATCAATGAAGACTTCCAAGAAGGACCAAATCTTAGATCTACAATAACTCTGCCTAAGAAGTAGATCCAGGGAACATATGCAGATATCAAGCTGCATGATGGGTAGAAGTCAGACAGCTGTAGAGAAATGATGGTGCTGAGAAGAAGATGCCTGTGGGTCAGGCCAAGAGTGAAGCTCAAGGCATCACGGGCAAGGGATGAAAGAAAATTACCTGGATACCTCAGATTATGTTTTAGATGACCGCATGGCAAAAATTTTCCTCTGGTAGAAGACAGTTGGAGAGGTGCAATTCAATCCTATGTTAGAAACAAGTACTTGAATATGAAACACTAGGATATGGACTCCCTAATGCCGCTTGCTTTCTCATTTGAAAGTATCTACAAATGCGTCTGCATGGAGAACGGGCCTTCCAGTGATGGAGTGAGCACAAGCCATCACTCACATCTGCCTGCCATCGGCCAATCAGGGATCCACTAAGTCCATGGGACTTGTAAGATGTTGGGGTACAATGCTAGGAGCCAACATAATTTCTACCTTCAAGAGTGCACATCCTTTTTCTTTTCTGTTTCTTTTTTTTAAGAATAAGACAAGTGAACAGACACACACACTGTTACTCATAGCTGTTTTTAAATGCTTGGCAATAGAGTAATAAAGTAGACGGCATACCACGTCACAGAAGAGCAAATTACAACGCTCATGGAATTTGTTTATTTGCTCTTATTTATTTTTGTTTTCAGTTTAATACCTCCAGAAGACCAAACATTGATTTTCTAAAGCTGTCATAAGGAAATACCTGAGACCACTGGGATATGAACAGGGAAATTATTACCTCATAGTTCTGGAGATAAGAAGAGATAAGTAAGGCTGAATGGTGATATAAGGACAAGTTTCCCAGGATTCTCTCTTCTCAGCCTGCATTCTCACATCATGGTCACCCCTCCTCTCTCTCTCTCTCTCTCTCTCTCTCTCTCTCTCTCTCTCTCTCTCTCTCTCATGTGTGTATGTGTTTGCATGTATCTGTCCCCTAATACATCTTTTCCTATAAAGATACCAATCATATTGGTCTGGGTCAGACCCGTGTGTCCACACTTTGTCTTAGTCACCTCTGTAGACACTTGTCTCCAAATACCATACTCTTCTGGAATATTCAGGGTTTAGACTTTACAGTATGACTTTCAGGCAGTGCTTTTGTTAAAAATGGAAAGCCCTGACAATCTCATGTTTCAAACATTCAATGCTCAGTTGGTTGTGCTATTTTGAAGGCTTGGGAAGCTTTAGCAGGTGGGAGCTGACTGCAAAAGTAGATCACTAGGAATGGGCCTTTGATGGCTACAACTATCTCTGGTTAAGACCACAGTCTCTGTTTATTGCCATGTGAGGAAACTCCACTAGACCGTTGTGCAATAAGGAGCTAAGCTGCTGTTCCACGCCTACCCCTCCACTGTGGATTAAAATCCCTCTTTAAAAATGAACAAAAAGCAAACCCTTGCTTTTCTTAAGTTGTGTGTCAAGTATTTAGGTCACAATGACATAGGAGTAACTAACCCAGAGAGACACAGCTCAGCCCCCCCCCAGAAGCATGAAAATCCAATATCTACAGAGTGATGCTAAAACGTCAAAATATTTCACCTGCTAAGTTTTAAAATCAATATTCTCAATTCTCATGCTCAATATGCCATCTCAGAAGCAGGTTAGGAATCGATGTTCTCTTGGTCCATTCCCAGTTAGTCCTCAAAGTCAGAGTCAGGCTCAGAGAAAATGGTGGTTTTTAACAAGCATTCTCAATGGCATAGTCAATGGTGGTCATATAAGAAATACTAAGTTCTCAGACTGGCATATGATGACCTCATGTATTGCATCCATTACCTGTAAAGAACTGCGTAGTCACAGTTTGCGGGTACATTATTGGACTTGTACAAGATAACAATAGCGCTCCAAAGACCCTGAAATCAACCCTTAGTGCCCCAGCTTCCAGGACTCATGAACACTCACACCCCACTGTAGAGTTGGTTGAGTGTTGACAAGTCACTGTCACATAGGCTGTGATCTGATAGCTCCTTGCCATAGAAGTGGGTCAATATAGACAGATCTCCCTGCTCTGTGCATAGCATCAATGAGATCTCCACCCTCCCTGCTGCCAGCACCGGAAAGCACTGGCAATGCTCAGAGGCATCAGGGAAGCATTGCAGGATGTGATGAAGAGTCAGCTTTTAGCAAGCTTTTCCCCAAACTCTCGGCTCTGCAATTCTCCAACTTTGCATGTCTCCCCAGTGTATCAGTAGGGATTCTTTGATCACAGGAAAAAAGGAATGCTTCTGACTAACTTCAGCAGAAAAAGAGATCACTCAAAGGATGTGAGGTAGCTCAAGGGATGGATGGATGGGTGGATAACCAGGCTTAAAGACATAAAGAGAGGAATCACGGAGGATCTAGGATGCAGCCCTGGGAATCCCTCTTCGCTTAGTTGTACAAGGATAGCACCATAAAAAATGAATCCATTCCCTATTTTCAATCCCAATTTTTTCCTGTTTTGCTCAGTATCACTCTGCGCAATATCCAATGGCTTGGAAACAAGAGTCCATTTGGCCAACCTTGGTCATAAATCATCTATCAGCTAGAAATGGGCCCTCAAAGACTGGATACAATAGGGAGTTGAAGTGACCCTAGATGAACAGTATGGCTTATGTCAGGACAAGAGGTTTAATTATCAGACTTCCCATAAACTGACATCACCTGGAAAGCACGACTCAGTAAGGGAGAATTAAGCTTAAGTTGACCAGTGGGCATGTATTGTGGGTATTGTCTTGATTATGCTCTGTGGGCACTAGTTCATGGGTTTGTGTCCTTAGCTCTATGAGAGTATGAGAACAGATTTATTGATCTGTTTCTGCTCTTGGTGTGACAAGTTGTTGAAGTCCACGCTGTCTCGACTTCCCTGAGTTTGTGAGAGAGAATTAACTCTCCTCTAAGTTGCTTTTCACCACAGCAATCAAAAAAGAAAGCATTAGCCTAGCTATTGTGCTTGATGTACAGTGCTTACATATACAGAAACATAGCCTAAAAACTAAAGGTGATCCTAGGCCATAGAGAAATATAAGGAGCTCTGCTGTTCCTTAGGGCCAACAGTGGGGTCTTCCCAAACAATGAGGAAAATGATGTTGATTTCCTTTCCTTCATTGTGTTACTAATAATGGTCATTCCACTATACTCCAGGCTCTCTGGGGCTTCAAGAAGTTAAGAAAGATTACAAAAGAGTAAGGAGAATTTATTCAGGAACCAGATGATAGAAGGGCACTGGGTAACTTAAATAGGGACCCATGCTTACTTTCTGTTTAGGGTTTCTCTCTCTCTCTCTCTCTCTCTCTCTCTCTCTCTCTCTCTCTCTCCTCTCTTTTTCTCTTTCTCTCTCTAGTTTTTTGAGACAGTATTTCTCTGTGTAACAGTTCTAGGTGCCCTAGAACTAGCTCTTGTAGACCAGGCTGGCCTTGAACTCATAGAGATCCGTCTGCCTCTGTCTCCCAGGTGCGCTACCACTACCCACCCAGCTAGGGTTTCTTTTTATACAGGCCATGAAAAGGAGGAGTTGGTTGCTGAGGGGCATAGCGTGGGTAGTTCTTGGATTAGATGGACAGACTTGGATTATGTAAGCCTTTCCCCACTGTGCATGTATTTTCCCATGATTCATCTGGTTTTAATCACATGCACATCCAATTAGACAAAGGCATAAGTTGGTAAAAAAGTGTTTCTCCCTTAAAAGTTCACTAGATGACACAATTTGCTTTATTGTATATGTTCCCCAAACTGGGTCGGGCTGGATTTGTCCCTTGCCTTCTTTCTTGAGATGTGCTCTAGGACATGAGTGAATGGAAATTTACCATAAAGGGGAGTCACCAAATAGATAAGAATAAGGGACTTATTTCTTTATGTGAAGTGGAGTATACATACAGCTCTGTGCAGGTAAAGGCCCTAGGCTACCGAGTGCATTATTGGAAGATGGGGCACACGCTTCACCCAAGCAAAGTGCAGTCCGGGGCTATTATTGCTATGCCTGCTGACATCAATTCCACTGAAGCCCAGTGACTCGTTTCCTCTTCTCAAAGTAGGAACAGCTATAACTGCCCTTCCATCCTCTGCCCTAGCAAAGATCTTTTTTTCTCCCCACCAAGGGAATGGTATTCAGACCTCTGAAGAACAGAACAGGAAGACAAGTCCTTACTGAGCCTCAGTCAATGGAATAAAGAGATCTATGACAAAATAAAATGTCAGCATTTTTAGCAGTTTTGCTTGGAGATTTTTCATATGGATTTAATAGTAAAATAAGGAACAGGACAGGTTTGCCCTGGGCAGGGATTTGGGGACCAGGAGAATGGGCTGAGCTGGGTGCAGGGGAGGAGCAAGGCACTGCTTTGCCGTGACCCTGGGCTGTTGTACTGAGAGGGCAACGAAGGCTCCAATGGTGTAGGAGGTGCTTCTTCATTTGTATTGCTTTCATTGGTTAATAAAGAAACTGCCTTGGCCTTCTGATAGGGCAGGACTTACTTAGATCGGCGGGGGAGAGAGAGCAGTAGGGAGCTGAGCAGTGGGAAGCAGAGACTATGAACACAGGTCAGCCACAGGACTGGCCACCGAGGATGAAGGAACGTGCTGCCAGTGCATTTGCTTATCCATAAATATGGGAACATTAAAATCTCTCACTAATTCCTGGATTTCTTGATCTATGCTTTTGTGCCACTCAGTTACAGTTCTAGCCAAAGTCACAAAGCACTTGAGGAGTGAAGGAGGGGTGCAGAGGGCAAGGTTTTGTGAGGAAGGCATTTTTGGACATCTTTACATGTTTGTGGATACCTAGTCTCAGTAGGGAAGCTGTCTTTGGAGACGACCTGCTGTAGCTGCATGGAATACATGCAGTTTCTGGAAGGAAAGAGAGCATTACATAGTACAAACCCACTCTGCTTAAGAGAAAACCCAAGATGGAACTATTGGATACTACTGAAGCAAGCAGGTATCTGCCAAGGGTGTGTGTGTGTGTGTGTGTGTGTGTGTGTGTGCCCTGTGTGTGTGTGTCTGTATTACACACTAAGAAATGTACACGTGATGTCTGCATAGAGTTAGCGGGTGCTGACAATACAGATTTACAGATTTCAGGTTTATGCCGTCAATGTCCTTGCTGCAATTTCTCTACTGCCCCCGATTTCTGCTCCTGTTCCAGCCAGTCACTGAAGTTTAGCTTCTGCCAATCCTTTGGAAGTTAATGTGAAGAATAGCAGTCAGAAGAAGCAAACATTTAAAACTTTCCAAAACACATCTGGAGAGGGAAAACGTCTCAGGTCATTAAAACTCATGCTGCTCAACCTGATGCCCAAGACTGAGCCCCAGAACCCATGGTGGAAGCAGAGAACTGACTCCCCAAAGATGCCCTCTAAACTCCACACATATGCCTTGGTGTGTGTGTGTGTGTGTGTGTGTGTGTGTGCTCATGCTCATATACATACATTATACAAAGGTAGAATAACATGAAGTAAATGTATGCATATATGATGAATATAATAATTGGCGTCAATAAAGACTTGATGATTTTAAATGATGTAAACATTTACTGTGGCAAACATTGTACCTCTTGTGGAGCCCCACAAACTGCTGATCCAAAGTCAGCTGGGGTCAATTTGCCCTTCTCTTGGAGACTGATGACATACTGAGTTATTGGGGCTACAACATAACAGCAAGCGTGGTTTTGTGTTTCAAGCTCTTGTCTCAGTTTTCTGTATGAGAATGGGAGAAGATAGCTCGCTGAAAGTTTTTGTTTTTAAAGGAACTACTTTATAAAGCAACTTCTATGAACATTTTTTTAAAAAGTACAAACTTAGTAATGTACATTCAATTTGTGGATTTCCATATAAACCTAAGGGCTTTTCTGTGCAGGATTTCTCTGTAGATGGAAAACCTTCAGCAGGCTTCATCTATCAAACTCTCCACAGGAGGTTTGCCAACTATGGCTCATGGTTTGTTCTTATAAATAGAGTTTATGGAAACACAGTCTCAGCCACTCTCTTTGTATATGGCTCTTATACAATGGCATTGCTGTATAGTTGCCATAGTGACCCTGTGGCCTGCAATAGGCTACTATAGCCACACTCTGGGCTCAAATATGTCACTCCCATCTGTGTGACGCCAAAACTTTACATCACTTCTTCTTCATATGTGTGTATGTGAGTGTTTGCATGTGAATAGAAGCACATGTGTGCATATTGCACACACGAATGTGTATACACATGAATATATGCACAAATATATCTATGCGAAGACCTAACGACTACTTTGGGAGTCATCCTCAGCAATGTTATCTATTTCCTTTGAGACAGGCTGTCTCATGAGCTTGGATTTGAGCAATTTGGCTACACTGGTCACAGAACTCCTAGGCTCCTCCTCTAGCACCAGAATTACAACTGTCCAATCCTTACTCCTCTGTTTCTCCCAATGAGATTCAGCGCAGAGTTTCACATTTGCAAGTCTTTGCTTTACTGTGGAGTTATTTCCTCAGGTCAAGGCATCACCTTCTGAATGTGCGTAAGATAGAATCAGAACAGGAAGATACATCTCAGCGATATTCTGGCTGCAGACATTCTCCAGACTTCTGCCTCCCACCCCACTCCCGCACTAATGCTCTCCCGTCCTCTGGCCCATAGCTAATTGAACTAATTTTTGAGGTTTGCTTTCATAGAGTGTTTCCAAAGCATTTAACTTCGTTTTCATAGAAACAGCTCTTTTTCTTACCGCACTCATTTTTCATCAGTTTACATAATATTGCACTAAATAATGTAATTACAATAACAAGCGCAGCTGGCAGAGGCAGCTCTGGGAACACATACAACTGACTGTTGGCAAGCAGACACCACAGCGGGTGAAAAGAAAGGTAAACTCATGCTCGGCAGTCGCAGGCTGGATTGTTGTGGCCCCACCAGCATGATTTCTAAAGATGCTGGGCAGTAGCTGATCCATTCATCTACTAAGTTTCATAAGTGGAGGTCAGGAAGATAAGAGTCTTCCATCTGTGCCTCTCTGTGTAGCATGGACTTATATATGATATTTGCCAGTTTCCCGGGGACTTTGGAGGAAGTTATTTGACAAATGTGTGTCTTTTCTTGCTAGCCTGCAAGGTATCAGAGTATGAGAAATGTATTAGTTTTATTGCAGCATCACATCTCCACTATGGAGACAGTGACTGGCATCTGGTTCACACTCAAAAATATTTCCTGAATAAATAACTGGGTAGAGGCAGCCTTTTCCACAATGAGCTACTCAGAAACTACAGTCAAGAAAATATAAATCCAGAAGGAGTCATGGGGGTTTGTAGCTCCTTCTCTGCTCCCCTAAGAATAACGGAGGAATGCATGAATGTTGAAGGAGGGAGGGTGAAGTGAGAGACTCAATCTGATAGCTCAATTCCAGGCAGTCTAGAAGATTTATTCTCTGATGCCTGGATGAAGGCAATGGGTCTAAGCCAAGAAGATCATTAGCAATTTGCATTTCTGCAAGCCACATCACTCTTGTATCTTGCAGAACTGAGAAACTTGCTTCTAACTGGCAAATTAAATATTGATAATGTAGATAGGCTGTACGACATCTTTCAAAAGGCTGGCACCCTTATTTCCGTGTTTTTAAAACTTCAGCCATTTGCATCCACCTACCACTAGTTTTGTCATAACTCTGGGCAATAAGTAACATTGTGCTCATATTTACCTTGAAAGCTACTCATTTTTTAACCTAAATGGATGTATTTGCCAAGGAAATCTGGCATTACCTCTGCAAACAGAATACCATTATCAGTAACTTCAAATAACGTTTATGGGGATAAAAACCAGAACTGCTGAAATTTAACAATTAAAAATGTTTCCTATATAAATGTCTGTGCTAAGCACAGCCATAGCATTCTTTGTTTAACCTTTGTGCACACACAGGATTGGCGGTTTGTATACTTGGTCCCCAGATGCTGATGCAGCTCTCAGAGGAAGGGGAACCTTTAATCAATTGAGACTGGTTCCAAGATGGCAGGGCTTGAGAGCCATAGGCTAGCTCCATTCCCTGCTGGAGAGGTCTCTGTTCTTTGACATACCTAAGTGTAACAACGGGGCACACAACAAACTCCGTCCCCATGCTTTGCCTGCCATGATGGACTACAACGCTCCAACCATCGAGCAAAAGAAATTCTCTTACATTGATTTCTGCCAAGTACTCTGTCATGTAGAAAAATAACTAACACACATGTAACCTGTGTGTGTATGCATATACACACATGCCCAGACAAACCTCTTAAAACAGGCACAATTATTGTCTCCAATGAACCACATAATGAACTGAAAGTCCAGAGGATTTACAAACTATGCGCAAATGCACAAGTGCACAAACCGTGCAAAGTTTAGACATCACTGCACTGGGCCTAGCTCTAGGCCCCTAATTCTTGACTGCTATATTTTGCAAACAATTCTTTTGAAGTTGGCATAGATGCTCAGGCTGCTGCAGGCTTAAAGCCTGAGGCACACTCCCTCTCTGTTATAAAGAAAGCTTAGAAAGTGTTACAGCCTTGTTGAATCTCTTTTAGTTTAAACTAAGACTTCCTCATTGACATAAAAAAAAAAGGATTGGGAGAGAATTGAAAAAGGAATAACTTTTTCTCTAAATGTTTCACCCTTTCTGAAAGAATTGGTGTTTTGTGCTCTGAAAATGTTATTCCACAGGGTGAGTATTCCACAGGCTGAGAAACATAATGTCCCAAGTTTGGGATGAAGAGGAGGAGGATAGAGAAGGGGAAGAAGGAGGGAGAAGGAAAAGAAAAGTAGGAAGAATAAAATGAAGAAGAGAAGAAGGAGGAGGAGGGGAAAAGAAGAGGAGGAAGCAGAAGGAGAAGAGGGGGAAGGGAAAGAGAAGATGAAAAGGAAGAGACGGGACACTACAGATCTATGTTGAATTTCAGCAACCAAAATAGAGAGAGTTAGAAGGTCACAGAGTATAAATGGACAAGACAGAGGAAAATGACCACATATAAGACTGAGATGTCAAAGTTGAGAACAGGGTGTGGTGACCCAGGCCTGTAAGTTCTAGTACCTCTGATGCAGAGGCAGTAGCCCTGTCAAATGTTCAGCACTTGCTTGGGTACATAGGGAGTTTGGGGGCCACCTGACTCACAAACTGAGATGCTGACTTAAAACAAATACAAAGGCTAAGAAGATAGCCTAATTCATAAGACTTGCAGGAACGAGGGCCTGAGTTTGATCTCCAGAATCCAGATTCAAAAGTTGGGTTGTAGTGACCTACTGTAGTCATAGACCTTGGGAGGCAGAGGCAGGAACATTCCTGGAGCTTGCCGGTCTGCCAGCCTAGACTACTTAAGCATCAAGCTAGTGATTAAAAGAAAAAACAAAAGCAAGATATATGATAAATGAAGTCAAGGTTGTTTCCTGACTTTCACATGCATGCATCCTCATACTCAGATCCACCATACTGTAGGAGAGACAATGAGCTATCTAACAGTGTGTTATAATATGGAGGAGATTCCCTGTGAGAAATGGATACCTGAGTCAAATGGAAAGAGAAAACATCAATGCATTCTCTTTGGTGACAATACTGAGCTGTATAAATGTTCATTTTATTAGTTGCAAAGTTGTATTATTGATATAAAACATGAATTAGCTTAAAATTCTAAAACCGGGGTGCAAACAATAACCTCAAATAAAACAAGCATTTGTGATGGTAGAGATGGGCTGGACGCTTTGGGGAGGGTGGTTCCCGGGGCTACAGATGGCTCTCAACTAAATAATCCATCATATGGAGTACATAGCTTTACTGTCTGACAAAGAACGCCCTCCTCGCTTCTATATTGCCCCCTATGGACACTGCGCTCATCAAATCATCAACCCCTCCAACAGCAGACAAGCTCTTCTTTGTCCTCTGCACCCTTAATTTCCCAAGGCAACATCATTTGCAATAGACAGCTCATTGCTGTCTGAATTCTGGGGACCGTGTCAAAGCCTCATAAGGACATAAGCATTCATTGCTCTTTATCTAGCCCTGACCTACTTCTAGCCATCCTCCTCATCCAAACAGGAGAGGAAAAGCTGAAATCACAATGCATTATTTACTAGGATAAACCACTCATTCAGGTTGCAGGGAGAAAGCAGTAGGAGAGTTCAGTAAAGCTTGAAACAGAAATCATTTAAATAGTGGAGACAGTGTTTCAGGGGCCCACAGTAGCCTTAAGACTTGCTTGTATCCCTTTATAGCCAAGGATGACCTTGAGTTTCTGATCTTCCCACCACTACCTCTTGGGTGCTAGGACCATAGTTTTGTGCTACCACACCTAGTTTCTGTCAAGAAAGGCTTCATACACGCCAGTCCAGTGATCTACCCGTGAACTACAATCTCAGTCAACAAATGTCCGGGCATCTGTCTCATGCAGGAATTGCACTAATGTTAGAGGAAATGTGGACTGAGATGAAACATTAATAGAGTCCTGGGTAGGACATTCTACCAAACGTATAAGCATAACAAGAAATGAAAGCTCTGGCCACCGTCTCAGCTTCATACAGGTGAACTCATTGTTTGCTTGATATAGGGTTTAACAAACCAGATGATATATGCAATTGGAAAACAGAAAGAATGTTAGGAGTCCTGATCGCCTGGAGATGACAGCTCAGCAAATGTCCTTAACTGTAACTAAGGCATTGAATGTACAAAGGCATTAAATTCATTTACTGCATTATTTACTCAAGCACTTTGGAGTACCATGGTTCCCAGGCCTCCAACTCAAACATTGCTATGTTTTGAAAAGTCACAGATTCCATTAGTTTTCATAGCAGTCTGAAAATACAGCTAAGTCACATGGTCCAGTGAGAATGACAGGTCCCTATCAGTGACATCAAACAATGTTCGGTTATAACCTTAAACTGTGTTCACAAATATGAGCATGCTTCAAAAACAAATGGAGCACCGAGGCAAGGAACCCAGGTATTTTATAAAATTCCACAAAAGCTCATGCACATAAGGACGTCCAACCAAGATACAATGAAAGCAGAATGGTACCACTGAGAAAAAAAACAGACAAACAAACAAAATAAAACCCAGATTCTCCTTTTCAAAGGAAAGCATTCAAGCAACTGATACACTGGAGTCTGCAGACGCACTTTTAAGTAACAGAACAAGCTACAAAGTTTAACATTCTGGATTCATCTCCCTTGTATACAAATGACACCAAAATCCAAAGTTTATGGAAAATTCAAATTCTCATTGAAAAAGAAAAAGCCTTGATGGAGGTTCTTCTCACTGAGACCAGCCCATCACAACAGTGCATTTAAGTCGCTCAGCAAACAGCTGGGAACTCACATTAGGAAGGCAGCAGAGTCCCTGTGAACTTTGTGATCACTTAGACCTCATGTTGTACATAAAGAGAGTCCAATGATGTCAAACAAATTCCACAAGAGAAGTATTTATCGCCGAATCTAAATCAAAAAATCCATATATACTATAATGGCACTTCAAAAGAAGATCTACTGTATTTACCAGATCAATCAATACGAAATTAGCTGGGATAAATATTGCCCGCTCTACCCGTCTTGAGATGAAGCCTGTTATTTAGACTCTGGGCATTTTTGCTTATCCCACAGAAATAGGAAACAGGATGCCTGTTACAGGCGATTGCACCTACCCTCAGCTGCTCTCTTTCACAATTCATCTGTTGACTCAAAACCTGCAGAAAAGAGAAAAAGGGAAGAGTGTCAGAAGGTTCTATGGAAACAGCAGCTTAAAAGCAAGGGGACTGGGGAGTGGCTCAACACGATTCCTGCAACCCACATAAACGCCGGTTGTGTGTGTTGAGGGGAGATGGCTCAGTGGATAAAGTCACTTGCCTTCAAGCCTCAGGACCTGAACTCAATCCCCAGAAGCCACATGGTGAGAGCATAAGAGCAACTCTGACACGTTATCTACAGGTATGTCATAGTATGCCAACATACACATAGGTGTATGCCCACATACAATAAATTATGCAATATAATAAATTTTTTAAAGTGAGTAAGGTAAAAGACTGACAGATATTCTGGACATCAACCTAGGGCCTCCACAGACACATGTGTCTCCACACACAGGTATGTGCACACACATGTGAACACGTAAGTACATTGTCTATGTTAATGCACGTGTGTGTGTGTGTGTGTGTGATACACATATGCCTGGTGCCCTTTTACCACAGGAGAGGGCTTTGAATCCCCTGAAGCTGGGGTTCCAGACAGCTGTGAGCCACCATGCTGGTGATGAGAACTTTGGCAAAAGCAGCAAGTGTTCTTCGGTGTTGAGCCATCTCTCTACCTCCAGAGGACAGGTTGCTGATAAGCATCACAGCCCCTGAATATGATGAACCTGTTCAGTGTTCTGGTTAGTCCAATGCCTGTGGCCATTGGATAGAGGTGACTGAAGTTCACATTCCAGGCCATCGCTGGAGATGCAGGTACATCCAGTTCCAGGGGCCTCTGCCTGCATGCTGAGATACCCTCTCAACTTTACCTTCATCATAATTCTCTTCTGAATTCATAATTTTCTCTTCATCATAATTCACAACACATGTGCATTGACATAGACAAGTACTCTCACTCAAGCACATATAAACATATCACATACACATATGCACAAGAAAAGAAGAGGGGAAAACAGAAGAAAATAGTTACTTTTGATGGCTGGATTCAACAAAGACCTAGAATTCACATTAATAATTACCTTTTCTCTAGGTTCAGACAGTGGACCATTTACTATCATTTTATATTGTACAATCCAGAAGTAGGCACCAAGAGTGTGAAGCATCTTTAAGGGGTTGGTGCAGAGATGCAGGAGAGGATGGGGCAATCTAAAAAGCATGGGCTTTTTTTTCTTTGTACACATACCCTTCTAGTCCTGTTTAAGAGGCACACAAATCTTTCCTTAAAGCTGTATTAGGATAGTGTGACAAGAAAACCAATATAGTGTCTTCCCCAAGGTCAAGTGCTGGCAATGTTATCTGCATGCCCTGGAAAGCAGATTTCATTTAATTATCTAGTCTTCTCTTATTATTTCTATTTGTGTGTGGTTCTGGTTTGAATTAGGTATTTCACATATGCTAAGCAAGGGTTTCCCCTCTAAATTATACCTAGATTTCTCTTTATTAGTTATTTTGAGACTGATGTTACCAAGTGATCCAGTCTAACCTTGACCACATTACATCATCCACGCAGGCCTTCAACTTGTTATCCCTCTATGTCAGTCTCCAGAGATACTAGGATATCAGGCAGGGTTTAATGATTCAGCTTAATCAGAGATAGTAAGACAGAATACACGGGGGTGGTAGTTGAGCAGACCACACAAAGATGATAGTAAAAAGAATTGTATGTGGATGGTAGTTAGATAGATTGCATAGGGGAGGACCCTACGATCACCAGGACTTAAAGCAGAGAAAGAAAGACTACTCAAAATTTGGTATCTACCACCATCCAAAGACGAAGTATTAGTAGTTCCCCTGCCAAACACTGACGGGTGATGTGTGTCTGACCAATGTGCTTTTCTTACCATCCAAGGAGGCTTTATTAGAGTGACCATATGATTTCTGTTCTAAACAGGCAAAACAGAATGCATTAGCAGGAGATGGCTGGAGAGGTATTTGGATTTAGCTGATTACACAGAAGCCAGAGACAGAAAGGGATACATCTAGGGAAAACTGGTTTATGTGATCCTTTAACAGAGATGAGGCTTGATGGATGAACTTTCAATGCAAATGGCCAAAATTATACTATGCCCTGCATTATTGACCGGTTACATCACCTCTTTCTATTTTTGCTTTTAAACCACTGTAAAATCTCTTAACTTCTAGCCTTGACAGGGTACTAGGAGTTCCTTGAAACTTTACTGAAAGACAAGAGCTACAGCAACCAACTCTTGATGTATATTTTATGTGTTTTGTAGTGAAAGTTTCTTTTTACTTTCCCTAAAATAAAAACAAAAATAAGGATGTTTGCTTAGGATACACCCGAGCCTGAAGTCTCTAGATGGTGTGCTATTGTGGGACCTTTCACCTGGGAAATTACCACTGGGAAGATCTCTTTTAGTTGGGTTTGCTTTCTTGCCATTGTTGTGATTTTTGAGACAGAGTGTCGCATATCCCAGACAAGCCTTGAAATAGCTGTGTGGACGAGAATGATTCTGAACCCTTGATCTTCTTGCAGCCACCTCCTGAGGGCCAAGAACCCAGCTGTGCCTCACCAGGCTCAGTGTCTGTCTGGGTTTTGTGCATTGGTGTTAGGCAAGCACTGATTTATATGTAGGTATTAATTAACCACAATATTATTTATTAGAGATAAATATATAAATACTATAAAGTATGGCAATGAAAAAAATAAACACAAATCACTGATTCTGAGCAAAAACATAACACACAGGACTTAAAATTACAGTTCTGAAAAACAGGTTTGGGAAATAAATCAAAAACTCACTTCAGTTTATAAGAAATAAAGCTACAAAAATGCACAAATGAAACTTTGGTCATATATATGTCCATAAACCTTTAAGAAGGAAGAAGGGAAAATCTACAGACAGAAGAGATGAATGACGCAGCTGGACAAGGGGAGGGGGAAGTGAAATTGAGCGACTGCTCCAAGGGTATTGGCTGCCCACTTAATAGCAAACAGTGACTAGGAAAGAACCCACTGAGGAAGGGCCTGAGCTTTCTGAGAAGATGAAGTAGAATGTGAACCAAAGCCTGAAATCCTCTCCACCCTCACTCTTTCTTGGCAGCTGATCCAAGACAGCCCAGCATTCAGCAGTGAATGCACACGCCATGCCCCAGGAGACCTCAGCAATGGGTGCAGATGGACAGGTAGCTGAGTCCTAAGAGAAGCTCTCTAGGTTTTTCCTCAGTAAGTGGGGGTGCTCCCTTCCTATTTCCCTCTCCCTTCCCTCATCCCCTCACACTAGTCTCCTTCTGGGCAATCCCAGGCTGTGTTGGGTATGAGGCATGGGGATGACGGGAGGTGCCTAATATGAAGCAGAAGGAGCCCACCTTCATGGCATGATAGGCTGTGATCCTAAGAGATTGCCTGCACTCCCTCCTTGCTTCCCTTATCCTTCTTTGTAGTTTGAATGTGGAATGACCTCAGTAGGCTCATGTTTGAACACTTGGTCCCCAGTAGGTGGCACTATTTGGGAATGTCTTGGAACCTTTGAGAGGTGGGGTATTGCTGGAGTAAGCACATAAATAGTCTGGTCCCATTTCCTGTTCTTTCATTCACCTTTTCCAGTGTGTGGATGACACAGGGCTAGCTGACTAATGCTACTCTTCCTTGCCTTCGCTGCCATGAGGGACTCTGTTCCTTGTGGAACAGTATGCCCAAATCAATCCTTTCTCTTTCAATTGCTTTCATCAGGGTATTTCATTATAGCTACATAAAAGTAACAAATATCCTGTGTCCACTTAGAGGAGAAAAATGAATGACACCACAGTCGAATGTCTTCATAGGTGAGGGAAGACAGAAACCCACAAGATGAAGAGAATTGTCCAGTTCCAAGGAGGGAACTCAAAGAAATCCACACTGAAATGATGATGATGACAGTGAGGACAAGGACAATGATAAGGATGACGAAGACGATGATGATGGTGACGATGATGATGAGGATGGTGATGACGACAACCAAACTGCCGTGAAAAGCTACACACAAGCCACACAGAGACTGTGGCAGCATTCTCATCACCTGCACAGGTCTAATCCGGATGTGGTCTCCATGCTGAGGGAGGGAATAGAAATGTCCCCATTCCTAACCCAGAACCCGTCTCAACTGAGAGACACTCATAAGAAAAATGTAGCTTTGTCCGTGGCGTCTCACTGTATATCTAAACACACTTAAGAGTAGTAGATAGGTAACAAAAAATTAACTCAATGGTATTTTTGGAAGGTTTTGTCTCACAACGCTTTGTCTAGGCTTTTAGATATTTTGTTTTGTTTTTGTTTTTCTCCCTTACAAATCAGTTCCTTATATGCTACAGTTTCTAGTTTGGCTGCTATGGGTTTTCTGTGTGTGCAAATGAATGTATCTTGGCATCTGTATGTGTTTCTTGACTTTTATTTTTCCTGTTTGTTTATTTTATCCTATTCTGATTTTCTTGTTTTTATTTTAACTTATTTTATTTTATTATCTTTTTAGATGCCGGTTGCTTTTAATGAGAGAGAAAGAAGGGGTGTGGATTTGATGGAAGGATGGATGGATGGATGGATGGATGGAGAAGTAAAGAGGATCTGGGAGGAAATGTGGAAGGGGAGCCATAGTCAAAGTATACTGTATGGAAAAAATATCTCTCTCTCTCTCTCTCTCTCTCTCTGTCTCTCTCTGCCTCTTTCCCTCCCTTTTTCCCTTTCTCCTTTCCTGTCACTTTCTAAGTTACAGTGGAAAAAAGTCCTTGCTGCACACTCATAAAAACTTAAGCTCAGATCCCTAACACCCACATAACATTTGTGTGGCTGTGTATGCATAGAATTCCAGCAGGAGGATGGCTAGGGCTTCAGATTTAGGGAGACACCATGCCTCCAGGAAAATAGGTCAAGAGTAATAGAAAAAGATAATCCACATCTTTGTCTGGTCTCTGCATGCGCACACATACACACACACACACACACATACACACGCACACACCTCTACCCTTCCTTCTCTCTTTTCCTCCTTACCCCTTTCTCTTTTCGCTCCCTCATCTCACACACATATCTCCTTCCCTCTCTCTTTCTCTCTGTGTCTCTCACACATGAACGCATCTCTGTGTGTGTGTCTCTGTGATTCTCTTTCTGTGTGTCTTTGTCTATCAACACACACACATAAATTGCTGGAAACTTAAAAAAATCTTTGAAACATGCATAGGAAAATAATTTAAATATACAAGGCATTAATAATCCAAATGAATACAGATCTTTCACTTCAATAAACAGAACAATGAAAACAAGGGGTTATAGTGGCTAACAGAGCTTGCTGCCCTTCTGGAGGACAGGAGTTCCCAAGCCACCTCGAGTGGTTCAGTACTGTCTGTAACTCCAGCTCCACCAAATCCAGTGTTCTCTACTGACCTCAGTGGGCATGTGCATTCATGTAAACACACACCGAGCCACCATGCACACAAAAATAATTTTTTAAAAACCAAAAATAAAGATAAAACCCAAGGCAACTAGAGTATAGCACCCCTTTTTTGTTGAAATATGGCCTTATCCAGAGCTTGAGCTCAATGAGAATACTGGAGTGAGTTCTCTCAGTGTAGAACTCTTGCCAAACATGGAGGAGGCCCTGCATTCCAACCTTCAGAAACATAAATATACAAGGACAAAACATGAAAGTAATTAAAATTCTTCATTGCCAACAGTTGTGCTCTCCAACATTTGTTACAGGAAGTAAGTTTTCCAAAGAGCAGAGGCAACCTAAAGGGTATGTGCAATCATGCTCACAAATATCAATAGGAGCACACGTCTAGGGGCTGGAGAGAGGGTTCACGGTTAAGCATCTTTGCTGCTCTTGCAGAGGACCACAGGAATGTTCCCCAAAGCCACGTCAGCTACCCAACAGCTGCCTGCAACTGCAGCGCCACAGGATCCCACACCATTTTCTGGCTTCTTCAGGCACTTGCACCCAGGTGGCATACACTAACTCAGAGCACATAATACTCATAAAGACAAATTTAAAAAATTAAAATTAAACCCAGGTCTGCTCCTTTTGAGATTGTTGAGATATGTTTAATGATTTAAGTTTAAGACATGATGTTCCTGGTAAGCTTTTTAACGTACAGTTCTCCTATCCTGTCAGCTAAATGCAGAGAGAAGACAGTGTGGAGACTGAAGGAAAGGCGCCTGTATTCCCCCATCACTAGTGAGATAAAATTAGCAAGCATTGCTGATGGCTGTTCTCTATAAACAGAGAGGAGTAACTAGCACCATCAAGCTAATTGGTGGGTATTAAGGTTCCTACATCCGCACGAAGTGGTGGAATAGTGATTCTCCGTAGACAGAGCCCCGTATGCATCATAATCCTTAGAGTCTTAAACACAAACTCTCCCACTCCAGACACACCCTCTCCAATAAGACTAAACAAGTGACACAGCCCAGATAAATGATGTCAGAATAATTGAATGTGCATGCATAGGCACGTCCACATGCATAGACAAAGGGACTCCGACCAAAACCTCATACTGTATACAAAAATTAACTTTGAATAAACCACATATTCTAAAGAAAGACCATAGGATGAAATGGGTTGTGAAATAAAAGAGCTACCAATACTGTCTTCTCAATGCTGGTGTACAGTTCTCAAATTATGCTCTATGACAGATGATGCATTCATAATCATCAAATATCTTCATGTCAGGGCTTTAAAATTTTTGTAAAATTTTGCATCACTAGAGCTGGCTTTCATCTGTACTAATTAAATACAACACTGTGTATTTAATTATATAAGCTAGACAAACCTATATCATAACGTTCTTCTTATAGAACTTATCAAAGGCAGAATTCAACCATAATCCTGCTTTTTTTTAAAAAAAAAACTGTCTTTAAATGAGGCTACTAAATAAAAAGACCAGGAGTGAAAAAGAGACAACGTGAATTTTCTCTCGAGTAGGCACAGTTTGGTTTGGTTTGTTTAAATCATCCTTCAAGGATTCCCTTGCTCTATCCACATCCCGATTCTCTAAGTCTCCTCTACTACAGTCCACCCATGAAGCTCTACAGCCATCAATCACACCTTTGCTTAGAAATGAGTGTAACCGAGAGAGTCAATTTACTCGCATCTTTAACATCTACACATAGGTGCTGGGGACCTCTCCTTCCCTGTGTGTTTGAGCTTTGAGTGCAAATACACGATTTGTTCTTTCGTCCCTTCCTAAGGATCAAGATCCAATCCTGCCACAGTGGCTAAATCCCAGCTGTGTCTCTGTTACAACTGTGCTGATCACAAAAGATCCCAACCAGGATGGAGGGGTACTCAGAGGGATTACGAAGTTATTGCAAGACCTAACTGAGGCTCTTATTTTTTCCCATGGAGCTAGGGAGATGATTCATGTGGTAAGGTGCTTGATTCACAAGCGTAAGGATATGAGTTTAAGTCTTATAACCTATATTTTCACATTTAAAAGCTGGCCTTGGCAGGATGATCATGTTGTCCCAGGGCTATGGAGGCAGGAGCAGATGGACTCCTCAGCCTTATTTGCCAGCTAGCTTAGAATACTTGATGAACTCCAAACCAATGAGGGACCCTGTCTCACAAAGCAAGGCAGATGGCATCTGAGGAATGACAACTGAGGTGGCTATCTGGCTTTCACTCTCATGTGTACACACAACTTCCCTCTAACCTGACAGGATGGTTAAGAGAAACAAAAGTCTCCTGTAATTCCATAACTTGGGTGATGGAGAGAGACCCTTATTCTGTAGTCTGAAAGAAAGCCAGCCTTGAAAAATACCTTAAATGTACACTTTACTAAATGTCATTTCATTTGGAAACTAACACATGACATTTTTTTCTTCCCTTGGCAGTAATGCACAAAGCCAATATATTTTATGGCCTAAATGAAAAAAGGGAAGTGGAAGGTCGGGTGTTGCTCCTTTAAGATGCTTCCAGAATCAAATACCACTCTCAATAGGGCTGCCAAGTAAGCGCTTATGAAAGGTTAGAACTGCAGCAATAAACCAGCGCATGCGGCCTTTCGCTCTTCTGGTTGTATGGGCTGTTTAATAGCTCGAATTCATCTTCCTCCAGTGTCTATCTTCAGCTAGGCAGCAAGGCCATTCTCAGCTTAGCTTTTTCCGGCTCCACTTTGTGTGTGTGTGTGTGTGTGTGTGTGTGTGTGTGTGTGTGTGTCCACCCTTTTGCCTTTCCCTCTCTACATATTTTACTGTGCATGGTACATGGTTTCAGAAGGATATTTTCATACAAGCATATGATGTATTCAGCCCATGGGCCATGCCTCCATACATGCTGCCTTCTCTTTCTTTCTCTTCCCTTGCTCCCACTAGTCCCCTTTGTTCCCTAGATGCTTTTGCTTCCTGTTAAATGCCGCATACAGCTCTATGGTTTTATTTATCTATGCAAAATCTCTAGGGTTAGCTAATGAAAGGAAACACAGTGTTTTCCTTTCTGAGGTTGGCTAGGATTTGTACCCACTCTCCTGAAGAAGACATAGTTTCCTTCTTTATTGTGGCTCATTATAATTCTACATACAATTACATTGCGCATAGAGCACATTTTCCTCATCCAGTCCCCTGTTCGTGAGGTCTAAGTTTATTCCAGAGCTTATCTTTGGTAAATATGGCTACAAATAAACATGGATGCACAAGTACCTGTGATATATATTGTCTACAGACCTTCAAGGTAAAAATACCCAGGAGTGGTGTAGCTAAAGCCATACAGAGCATATCATAGTGATATCAGATCTATAAGTAGTTGAATGAAGAATTTCCATATTTATTTCTATGGTGGCTGGGCTGGTTCACTTCCCACCAGGATACAAGTATTCCCTTCCATATGCTTTGAATTTCTCTCTCAGTACTTCCTGTTTTAACTTGACCCTATCGCCAGTTCCCATCCCACCCCTGGCATTCATCAGACTTGCTCTGTAAAGATGAGGACTGAGAACCAATTCTTAGGGCTTCCTTCCCTCTTCTGGAGGGTGGTGTTTAGAATCCACTTGTAAGACTATCCATTCATTCCTGCAAAGACATTGAGCATCTCCTGGATGCTACTGTTCTAGACAAGGGAAGAAAATGGTTAGGTCTGAAGGGATCTAGCACAGTGGTACATTCATGCAACCCCAGGCAACTCATATGTGCAACCCCAGGCATGGTGGCTCACACCTGCAACCCCAGGGATGGTGGCTCATACCTGCAACTCCAGCACTTGGGAGGTAAACGTAGGAAGAATTCAATGTCATGGGCAGCGTGTTCACACACTCACATATACTCTCATGCATACAAGCATTGGCATACTAAAATATATTCCAATTTCCTTCAAAAATGGAGAAATCAACAACTTTATCACATTAAACATTTGCCAGAGTGAATTTTGGAAAGTCCTCAGGGCACATAATAAAAGGAACATCCTAGCCTCAAAAAGTTGAAGAATGTATCCATGTTTTTCCATTTTTGTTTTTCACAAACACAGGGGAATTATACAAATAAATATTCAGGAGAGAAAAGGGGGAATGAGTAGCTCAGGGGGATTCTGGACATGAAATAATTGAATAAAGGAGAAGAGTCAAATGTAAGGGGAAGTAGGCTGAAGATCTGCTCGCCCTGTGGAAGCAAGGTTCAAATGAAATAAGATGACACAGGATAAATGAGTGGGCAACTAGATGTGCATGTTTTCTCGTTTGTAATACATAATGTTGGAGAATCCAGTTTTCAGAACGATTGTGAATCACTTTTAAGGAAAGCAACAAAAGATTAGCAACACAAAACTCAATAAATCAAATCAATGGGAGGCTCTGTGCATTTTTCAGCTTGGCTGTCTTTGTAATTACTATAAATTCCTCAGGAAACACATAGGACTCCCTGTAAACACGGGTCTCATGGGAGCTTGGGTGAACAGCACGCTTTCCCTTAGTGTATTCTGGGTTGATGAACTGGACTGGCATGCGTGTACTCAAGATTTTGGTATACTGCCACCAGGACAGCGCTAATGAGGAGGCCGTAGCTGTACGTGAAACACTGAGCTTCCCCCAAAGATGTCTCTGAGAAGGAGGGGGTGGAAAATTCAAATGATGAAGGTCGTGGAAAGGTCTTACGGGAAGCTCACTCACAAGCACACAGCAGCTACGGTTGCTTACATAGTGTTTGCACAAGATCGAGACTCTAAACAGAAGGGAGAGGGGCTAATGAGAACTTGCTCCTTTCTGGGGATCTAAGGTAGCCAAAGGCTGTTGGACAAGACCTACGGGATCTCCACACTCATGAGCGCATATGCGAAGACAAGAGTCCTCATTATCTTGAGACAGGTTCTCTCATTAAAGCTGGAACCAGGTAAGAGCCTGCAATCCTCTATCTGCAATCATCATCATTTCCATCCTCCACACCACTAGGTCAATCCTCTATCAGCGATCCTCCGACATCTCCGTCCTCCACACTGCTAGGGCAATCCTCCATCAGCAATCCCCTGACATCTCTATCCTCCACACTGCTAGGGTTACAGGCACATGACTGGTCACACCTAGCTTTTTATGTTAGTGATAGGGAGTAGAATCCAGGTCCAAAGGCTTGCCCAGCACACTGCCTTACCAGTGAGTCATCTTTCCAGCCCCCGTGAATTTCCTTTAGTATGAAAGTACAGTTACCTATATCAAGTTAAAATCAAAATAAAGGAGATCTGTTTTTTTCTGTCTGACTTCTGAGGAATTAGGTGGAATTTTTAAAATACCTGAGTTTATGAAGATACAAAACCACAAAGTAATGGCCATCATTGGTTGCAACCAAATCGTTGCTTTAGAACTTACATCCAACTGTAGTGTGTCTTCTGACTAGAGGAAGACAGGACTGTTAATGTCTGGAGAGCAAACTGAGATTCCATCATCTTTTATGAAGACTACTTATTTTTGTTTTTAGGATGGAAAGTTTTTAACAGTAGCCAATGCTTAGTATTCAGGACAGAGAGGAAGAAATAATCAATTAAAAAGAAATGAAAACACAAAGTGACAACAATGAGTCAAGCCAACCAACATTAATTAGCTCAATTCTGGCTCATGAAGTACCAGTGGAGAAAATGCCTTGAGACAACAATGTAGGGAAGAGACACAGCTCAGCTCCTTCCCTGTTTTCATTTAGCGACGAGGAAAACTCAAACTTGATACTGAAACATTGTGTGGTATGGTTAGGAAAATAGTGCCTGGGAGGGCAAAGAGGAATGAACATGGAAAAATCTAGTACTAAGTAAAAAAAAAGAATAAAAAACTAAATGCTAGGTGAGGTACTAGAAGGTAGAGCACAGTAGTACGCCCTCTGCAGTCCTCTTGAAGCATCCCTGATGCTCATGGTACCCAAGTGTTCCTGACACTTCAATGTTTGTGTTACTTATGCCAACAAGAAAGTAGCATCCTTGGATATTTTGGGTCATTCTTAATTCTGGATTTTAAGTCACTAAGTGGTGTCAAGTATACTCTATGTTATTAAAGGGACACTAGATTTCAGGATGTCCTCAGAATTGAAAAGACCTCCAGCTTTTAAGAACATTTTATTTGGACCAATTATTTTTGTTATGTTTCCTCTGCCATGCTAAGTAGTTTCACAATTAAACATCTCAGGTGTAAAATAAATCTGTCTAGAAAAAAGATGAATGAGATAACCCTAAATGGAAGGTAGTTTCTTCAAGCAACCAGTAATGAGGGTCTGATTTACCCCTGTATCCACCAGCCAACACCCTTCACTTAAGCAGGAAAGTCACCTCTTGCAGTTCTGAATTTAAGGCTGCATACCAGTCTGGGAAGAAAAGCGCAGCTCCAGGCTGGTGTGAGCTGTAAACACCTTCAGGACCCAAGCCAAAGAATGTCTCTGCATCAGATCACTTTCAAGGTGAGGGAAACATATTGCCTATTATTTATTCCAATAATAAACTATCACCCCAGGCATATTTTTATTCTGTAGATTTAATAAGGTATTTTTGTGAACCGAGACAGAGGAGGATTGGAACAAGCACTCATCATCATGACAAAGGTGATTATTTAGGTGGTAGACACAATTGCCGTTCCTTTCCCTCATAACCAAGAGTTATAATTGCCCCTCTAAGCGTTACCCCCACCATTTGCCCAGTCCAAGCATATTCAAACAATTCTCATGAAAACCTCCTGCAGAACTAAAAGGCTTTGGCAGGTTTCCCTGGACCAGTCTCCGGGGACCATCATTACCCCACAGCCAGAGAGCAGCGCTCATGTAGCATGAATATCACAATTCATATTTCCCATCATGCTTCCTGCCCACTTTTAGAGCTGGGAAAGAGTTAGGTTGGACAGGTGGGCTATTTGCATATCATTTGCATGTATCTACTATCATAGAATGTAGGTTCTCTAGACACTTTTATGTTAATGTGCAGTAACTGGGCTAGTTTTTTGTTTGCTTATTTTGTTGTTGTTGTTCCTTTCTTATTGGAGGTTACAATGCTCTAGTAGTAATTGTTATCAGAGTTAATAATTTTATAATCTGCTTCTTAATTAAATAAATTCACCCTAGAACCTCAGGCCATGGCTTCTGTAGGCAAAAATCTTGATCATATAAATGAGCAGACATGTACCAAACATCTTAAGTGGTCAGAATCAAACACTTAAAAATAGTCTCAGATTGCAATCTCAAATCCACTGCTTTGCAACTGAGGGACTAAAACCCTGGCCTGAACTTGTCTAATTTCTCAAAATGTCATCATGGAGTTGAATGAGCTCGTATTCACCAAATCGTTAAAACTTAAAAAGAACATAACAATCAAAGTCCATGGTTCACAGAATACATTCTATTAATGCCTTTGCAATTCCAGAAAGTAAGCGGTATACAACTGTGACATGAGGGTTAATCATCTGTTTGGTACAATCTGTGATTACCTGGGAGGAGAGTCTCAGCAAAGGGGTTTTCCAGCACTGTATTAGCCTGTGGGCATATCTGTGAGGGATCTTGGATCTTTTAATTAGGCTAATTTTTGTGGGAAGGCTAAGCCCACTGTTGGCAGTCTCATTCCCTAGGCAAAAAGATTCTCAGCTATTTAAGAGTGAAGAAATCCATCCAAGCACAAGCTTGCAAGGAATCAAGGCATCGATCAAGCATGCATGCACTCTCCTCCGCTCTTCGTTGTGGATCTAATGTGGCTAGCTGTTAGAAGTGCCTTGATTTCCCCTACAATGAGGGGCTATAATTGGGAATTGTGAGCCGAAATAAACCCCTTTATCACCTGCCGCTTTCTATCAGAGTGTTTATCCAGCAACAGAAATCAAATCAGAACAGCCTTCCTTCTGCTTCTCCTGCAATTTGTTTTTCCCAGAGAGGTGAAGGGATGTGGCAAGGGACTAAGTGGGAGGAAACAAGCACTTTGCAAAGCCGTGAATACTCTAGAGTGCTGTGAGCTAGCACGTTAACTGCCCATGCCCATGGACCAGAATAAACGTCAGCAGAAAGGAACTGTGTAGCTGCTACTGTGCTGCCATGAGAAAAGGATGAACAGTGTCCCTCCCCCCTAAACTAGCTCTCCAGACAGGGATGGTGGGACATGAGTGACATTCTAGTCTAAGGCCCTGAAGTGGGCGTCTGATGGCTGACTTTCTGAGCTGTGTTGCCTTCAGCACCTGAAGAAATCTTTTACATCTCAGAGAGGTCTTTCTATTCTTGTTCCCCAGGACATTACAGGATGCCATGTTTGGACTTGATTGTGAAGCCCAGGAAGCTTGAGGAGCACCGTGTTTCCAATTCTCCACTTTGGACTGTAAAAAAGGAATGGTGGTGTTTGTGTGTGTGTGTGTGTGTGTGTGTGTGTGTGTGTGGCGTGTGTGTGTGGCGTGTGTGTGTGTGTTTGTACTTAGCCACACATGTATATCCATATTCTTTCTGAAGGGGCACCTGAAGATGAACAGTTCATGAATCTTTAAACCCTAAGCATAAGGAACATTTGCTGAAGAATGAGGATATCAAAAGTTCCAAAGTGACAAGGAGGCATTTCTGTACTTTGCAGGCAACGTACTTGAGGAATCTGGGTCAACTGGCTGTTTGCTTTGTCATCACCAGTATTAATTAGACACTGGAAGTAATGACGGAGCTCAGAGAGCTCTTCAGATCTAAAATAATAATAATAATAAACCAACAGAGTGGAGTTTTACCTTCAGAAAGAAAATATTTTCACGAGGAGTGCTCTGAAAGGAACTGAGAGCAGGAAAACCTTGCAATTAAATCCTGCAAATGTGCTCTTGAAATAATCCCAGGGGAAGCCTTATCTGTACTTAATATTCAAATAAATATTCTTTTGTGTGCTGTGCATTTGATAGGGTGCATTTTATTTAATTTAAGTAAAGAACACAATAAGTAGGGTGAGGAATAACCACAAGGAGCAGGAGAGCCCTCAGCTGGGGTACATAGCCAGCTAGACAGCAGAGTGGGTGATGGTGGGTGAGGAAGCAAAGGGAGGTGGAGGATCTTAAGCAGAGGTTATTACGGGAGTGTCCCAGCAGACCTTCATGGACCTCCATCCTCAGAGTGAAACTGTACATCAGTCGCATGGCCATGTCTTGAAATTCATTAGCTATGAAATGTCTCAGACCCAGCTCTGGAGCAAGGGGATGAGAATGGGCTCTGGAGTTCCCCGCCCCCACTGGATCATGTACATGCTAAACTAGGGAAAAAGCAGCATGAGGTGAGTTTTCCCAGAGTCCAGGCATCTATGTTCTCCTGTCTTACATCAGTGAGAGGCCGCCGATGATAGACTTGATCATGTGTACTCAATGAAACACCACCAAAAGGTGTGGAGAGGGTTTTTCCAAGCATATCTCAAAAAGGAATCCTGTTGTATAGCCATTTCCTCTGAAAAGAAACATCCCTTCCTTGAAGGAAGGAGAGACACTCACTACTTACCAAGCCCAGGAAATTGAGAAAGTCACAAGATTCATAGGGTCCTTCCAGAAGGTTCTACAAACTATAACAACAGTGAGGACAGGGCAAAGAGAGACTCTCTCTCATGGAGCAAATTTATCAGGGAATTCCAGAGATACACTTCCATAGGTTGTCAGCATGCTAGGGCAGACATTCAGGCTATTAAACTACCTTTGAGCCTTCTAAGGTCCTATAAATAACCCTTATAAACTCATTGGTTCACCAAGGTACACTTGGATGGGATTGTGCTTTTGGTTTGTTGCCAGTACCCTATCTCAGTTTTAAAAAAAGAAAAAAGAAAAAAAAAGTTGTGCCTATCATGCATCTCCCTGGAATAAAGCTCATAACAAAGCCCTGGGGCTCCCTAGGCTGAGACACCCATTCCTTTCTGTTCATGCTTCAATGTTCCCTGGGGATGAGTCTTCTATCCAGCTGGAGGCCAGCAGGGGCATGGTGCAGGAAAGAGTAGGTCAACATCCTACACATCCCCAGAATCTTGCCCAGATGGATGCTTTCACTTACCCTTCTTACTTACTTACTTCTTCTTCAGGACATGCCAGTCCTGCCTGGGTACCATCTATTTCACTGTGTTGGCTCCTCACAGAGACCTTGTGTGAGGGTATCACCACCCTAATTATCTCATCTCACAAGCAAAAGCATTGAGCCCTTCAAGCTCAACTAGAAACCCCGAGAACAGTCAGGAGACTCAGGGCTGCACAATAGGGGAGTACAAACGATGACATGGATGGTCCTTCACATATCACGTGCTTCTCTTCAGCCCAGCTGTGCAATGCACAGGAGTCCTTGCTCTCTTAGCAGGGTGATATTTCCCCTTCACTCAGCCTAAACCCCAAAGCAACCTTTTCTTTTCTTACAGTTTTATCTGTCACAGTTCTTTCACAGACACTGTGAAAGACATGTTCATAGTTACTGTGTCTTCAGTATCATCTACAGTGTTACCTCTGATCCCCTGTGTCCTCATGTTAAAGATAAATGAATTTCAACACCTTAGAATAAATGCAGGGCTGTTGTCTGCATTCAACTTCTCCAGGCTGTCAGGTCCTATTGACTCCCCTTCCCATGCCTTCTGTCTCCCTTTCCTACACTTGTCCCGACCTGAGGATAACAGGACAGGGCTAGACTCATTCTTTTGACATCTGAAAGACAGGAAAGTGAGCTGTCTGTGTGGTTGATATTGTTGTCAAATGGAACTCCACACATTTAGCATTACTGCTGAGAAATGCATTATCTCCCAAAAGGAAGAAGGTCTCACAGCAGCCTGGAAAAGAGTCCTTCCTGAAAGGTAAAGATGCCCTCTCAGCCTCAACAGTTTGAGACCATTACTGTTAGGTATGTTAGCCACACAGCTATGCCATGGGTATAGAGATATCTGTTTCCCACCATAATGTTTAATGAGATATATAAATCTCACATCTAGGCTAATCTGTGGTTTCAGAACAATGATTTTCAAATCTAGGTAAAATAGTGGTTAGTGATAGAACTTCATTTCCACCAAACACAGGCCTTGCTCGTGCTAAGCAAGTGCTCTTCCTCTGAGCTACACCCCCAGCACATGAACGTTATTTTCATGGCTTCATCAATGCTCCATGGCCTCTACAAAAGTATCTTCCAGCCTAACCAAACATGATTATTCTGGACAAGTAGAGAGAATCCAAAAATTATGAAAGTCGTAAGTTTCTCAGCATGGCGTGGTGGCACACAGCTTTAATCGCAGTATTCGAGAGAATCTCTGTGAGTTCAAAGCCAGTCTTGTCTACATAGCAAATTCCAGCTACATGAAGTTATTATTTACAAAGCATATACTGGAGAAATACACAGAGAGTTATAAAAATTCACACACAAAATTCCAGCCTTCTCTGCGAGTCTATAATTTTGTGATGGGCTGCACTCATAGCTAGTCTAGGCTACATGAGCCCACTGGACACCGAGTGACCAACATGGTCATTACCTTTCTCCTGTCCATCCCAGCAGGCTATCACTATCTCTCAGGTTCTAATTGGTCAAAGTCCCCCCCCCAGAATGTTCTCTTTCACCTTGGTGTTACAAGTAACCAGATTAGTTCACTTGGAGATAGCTTGCAGACAGTGTGTGGCTATGTGCAGATATTTGGGAGATGGAGAACCATGGCTTAGATCACAGGCTTGGCCCCACAGCAAGGAAATAAGTAGAGAGGTGGACTCACTCTCAGAACCGACCAGTGTTAGCACATTCTCTCACAGGACTTCTTCAGAAGGCCAGCTCTGTTTGTCGCAAAGTTTTGTATGATATGACACAACTTTTCCATATTCATATCACCAAGCAAAGCATCCCTAGAAGGCGTTTAGTGGACCGTATTGTGATAATTCACACCTGTTCCACGTTTTCAAAGAAACTCAACAATACAAGTTTGGGAACTGTCTGCAAACAGGAGTCCAAGTCCTGTTTCATGGGATTTACAAAGAGGGCTTCTTATTGTGATGGAACGGAGTCCATGATCAAGTGTCAACACGAAAACACATCCATCCCATCCAACTCCTGGCCTCCGCAGAGACAGAGCAATTTTGCAGCAGCCCATTTATACTCAGGTGGAGCCTGGACACCGTGTCAGTTTGATTAGAAAATAGCTTACAGGTAGAGCAAGCCCTTCTATTAGGGGAGAACTGCACTAATGAATCTTGGAAATGGAAGCGTCTAGCCATCCTTTTTCAGATCTGTAAGCCAATTATTATATTGGATCTTGACTTCCAATATTTCTGCAGGTTCTGAGGCAGTGTAGCCCTGCCAAGGAATGTCAGACACAAAAGCATTTCTCAGGATTGACTCTCCATTCCCCAGCTGCCTCCATTCCTTCCCCTCCACTCCCCTACGCCTGCTTCCTTATACTTTATCTCCTCCTTCTTCTCTGGCTTTTCTTTTTCCTTCCTCCCCCTCTCTCCCTCCTTACAGTTTTCTCCTTTTCTCTCTTGTTTCTTTTCTCTTAAATGTTATCCACCTTTTTTTCCTTTATCCCCCTTTCCCCATTTTTTCTCCCTCCCTCCATTTATTGCTTCCTCTCCCCTCCCCTCTTTTTCCCTCCCTTTTTCTCCCTTCTCCCCCACCTTCCCTCTGCTTTATTGATTGTTCTTTCCCTTCTCATCTCCTTACTCCTTTCCCTTTCCCTCCCTTTCCCTTTCCTTTAAATCCCCCGCCTGTGTTTTGTGCTTTCTCCTCCCCCTCTTTCTTCATCCCTTTCCTTTTCTCCTTTCTCTCCACTTGCTTTCGCTGTTATGAAGCCCACTGTTAGGTTGCAGAGGTGAAGGTTAGGAAGTCCATTTGGATGACTCTCATCCCTTCACTTCCATGTACAAGTCCCCCTGCATCTTTGGAAAGCTCAGCCCTGCTAGCTAACTTTCAGGATTAAGCTCTGTGACTTCCTACGTCATGGCATGGTAAATCCACATATAGTGATCTGTGTCAACAACAACAACAAAAATAAACTCTAAGCCTGGAGACGATAGAAGTTATAAGAGCAGTTTGGAGCAAACCTGACATCTGCCTCCCTGGTTTGAATCCTCAGCTGAGCCTCCTGTTGGTCTCCAAGCAGCTGGCTTGACTGGTATGCGTGTGCATCCAGTAGGTGATCAGAACATCAGGGAGGGGTGTAAATGATGGCATATCATAGAGTTTTTACTAGCTATGTGTGAGTTTGCGCCTCAAAAGCTCTTTCATCAGTTCCTGGCCTTAAGTCATTATTATATAATGCTTGCTAAATAAAACAAATGCAATTAGTGGATCCAGAGACTTGAATTGTCCTATCTAGCCAATTGCTTATTTCTTTGCTGAGCAAATATTTGAGTGTGTGTGTGTGTGTGTGTGTGTGCGTGTGTGTGTGTGCATGGTGTGCCTGAGAGTACAGTAAGATACAGTTCCCACCTTCAGAAAGCACTTGCTCTCACACCCAAGCAGGGAGCCTGTTCTCAGCACTGTAAGGTCGGAGCTCGGAGAACAGAAGTTTGTGACATGGAAACAGCATCCTGCTCCCTCTAGGCATCCACAGGAAAACCCCAATGAGGAGAAAATGAAGCAACCTGGAGGTTGCGGCTGCTGAGCTACACATGAGCTCAGCTCCTTCAGATAGACTCACCCCAGATCCCAGGGGTGATAATATCAGCATCAGAGGACATTCAGCAGCTAGGGCCCTCCCAGCCTTCCCCGGAGACACCACACACCCTTATCATAGGAAAGGCACTCTTCCTGCACAATCAGGAGACACCACACTCTGTCTGTAAGAAACGGAGCAACAGGGCCAAGCATGGGCTTTCTCTGACTCTGGGGCACAGGTGGAACTGTGCTTGGTGGCAGCCGGAATGTGCGGTGTGGGTGTTGGGAGAAGAAAGAGTTGGTGCTGGCCTCACTAGCTGCTGGATGCAGGGATAGCAGGTCTGTTTGATCGGTCAGTCTGGCACTGCCGAGGGACTGGAGCCTCTCTTCCTCCATCTCTGCACATAAAGACCACAGCTGCAGGGACAGGGAAGGAGAGAAGCCTGGAATGCTGTGACGAGAGGTGTCAAGGGCAAGTGACAGAAGCAGACGGAGGCACATCTAGACTTCTGATTTGGGAACGTAAGCATCACCCTACACCATCCTTTTTCCATTGAGTGGCACCATTTCAAGAAGTCACTTAAATCTCTCTGTGAAACAACTTTGTAGAGCAAGGGCACTCAAGTTAATCTACTAATTAAACATGTTAAGACAGCCTAGTAGCAATGCCCAGACAACGGAGCTGTGAAGCTGTGGAGTGGCAGAAGCAATCCTAGGCTGGGGTAGGGCACGACTATCCTCTACCTCCTGAGATGCAGCAAGGGCTTCCTGCCGACTCTTCTGCTTTGAACTCTGGCCACAGCCTGTGAACAGCAGGCACCCCTAGTCTGCACACAGCAGTTGTGTCAGGCTCTCCTGTTTCCCCCTTCTCTCCTTTTATTGCCCCCAGAATCTGACTCAAAGCCCAGCTGACCCAGAGGCTGGAGCTTGCATCTGCGCTCCTTTAATCAGGCTCTCTTCCCCACCTACGAGAAAGTTCCCCATTGTTTCCAGGTGTTGAAAAAGCGCAGGACGAATCCAGAGCCCTCTTTTCAAATGGGTCACTTTCCTTCCAGATTTGTGAATCCCAGGCCTAGGGCGGCAGCAGGACATGGCTGCAGCAGTTTGAATCCCTGCATCGCCATCTGCTGGTCAATTCTTCTTAGTACCGATGATCCTTAGCCACCTGAGCTGGAGCCCAGCTGCAAAGTCCAGAGGCTTAGACCACCTGCTCCTGAGGACAAGCATTCTCCAGGCCACCCTCCCACCCTTCAAGCCGGCACCACAAACGTACGCTCACAATCTACGACCACGTGCCATTTCTTCTCAGCTGCGACTTTGGATAAGAGAACACGGTGAGCCCCACTCCTTGGGATGGGTCTGTTTTCAAGTGACCGTGTGACCCTCACTGCCCACGTTCTCGCCTCCCCCTTCCCTTTGGCCTATTTCCTTGTCTACAAAAGAAGAAGTAGAAAGAGGTGATTTCTAAGTGTGTTTTCAATTCTGGCTTTCTGAGAACTGGAAGACCCCCGAGGCCCTGCAAATGCCATTCTGACTGAAGACCAACATGAATTGCAAGAAATAGTCATGATCTTAGCCCAAATGGGCCTCACAGAAAGGCCAACGAAGAGATGCTATGGGGTTAGTGGCTGGGGAAGCTCTACTTCTATCCACATGGCAGGGATGAGCAGCCAAGCTGTAAGCTCTGCACACATCAGACACAGAAGCAACAGATCATCCAGCCAATGTCAGCCAATCCCCTACAAACCGGCTTCTGCCAGATGAGCAAGGATCTCCCAACATCTGCAGGAAGTTTTGCACGAGGGTCTATAATTACCGCCTATTATTAAAAAGTGAGTGAGAGAGGATTATAAATTCGTGGTAGATTATGTTTTAATGTTCCCAAACAGAATAATAATTGCTAAAACTGCTCTGGGTATCAAGCTTCATTGCACTGAACTGCACTCCAAGAATTACTATTATTATTATTTTAAAATCGCTTATAGTAGTAGGATGGCATGGTATTACTATGGTAGCCTGTCAAACCACTGTGTCCCACATGCATTGATGACCAGGGCAGGACATGAGCACCAACACTGTAAATTAAGGTACGATTTGTAAATGCTTCATTAATATTTATTAAATGATGATTAGATGCTCTTGCAATCTTTAATAAGATATTATAAAGCATGTCATTAAAATGCATTAACAGCACATTCTTAGTGAGCCACACCATAGCCTGCTGTTAGGAGATGCCCAGTTTTACAATTTTCCTCCTAACTCCTTTCCTAAGATATGATGATCATGAAGATAGAAAAACTTAAGTAGCTATCTGATCAAAATGTTTCTCCCAGGAGGGTGATGGATGGCCCCCCATTTAGAAGTCAGAATCAAGAGTCTTCCACACTTCCAATTCGTTTCCGATTCCCCAACTTTATCCTGCTGAAAAATCTGTAGTGTGAATATGATAAAAATGAACTGTTTGACATTCTCAAAGAATTAACAAAATGTTATTTAAAAATAAAAACTAACTTCCCCACTAACTTCTATATAGTTTTCCACTTCCAACAACAACTATATAGTGGAAGTCAGTTTTCTTCCATCCACCCATAGGTCCTGGGAATCAATCTTGGGTCATTATGCTTGATAACAAGCACCTTTACCCTCTGAACCATCTCTCCAGCCCAAGGGAGCATTAAGCACACACCCAAGGCTTTCTTGTCTCATTTTATCTATTTACCCATGTTTCTCTCCTGCTTTCTTTTGCTAGATATGAGAGCCAGAAAGTACCAGGAATAACGTTACTCCCAACAAATACAACTTGTCTTTCTGTTGCTGGTTTTGTTTTGAATAGGAGCATCACTGGAGTAATTCTGAGTAAGAACTGGTTCCTGCACCAAGGAAGATCCGGGCTATAAAGAAATGAAAGTACAACATTTGAATCTGGTACCTTGAGCTCATGAGAGGAGAGGTGGTGGGAAGAAAGGGGAAACCTGCTGATGTCAGAAAGACTGGGGTTTGAATCCATCACTAACACCTCCAGGAAAATGGCCTTAGACAAGTTCTCTCACCCCTCTACCTTCTTGGGCTCATCGTCTCTAAAGTGAACAAAATTGTCCTCCCTGGGGAACTAGAAACTACCAACAGAAAGGCTCCTGGTAGATGACTGGAACATGGCAAATGCTCAGTAGATGGTAGCACTTTTGTTATTTTATCCCTGTATCATATTTTCTGTAAGTGCTGGGGTAAATATAATGCTGGGCTCTTAATTCCATCTGTTCAAATAATCAGAAGATAATGCCTTCCAGTAGAAAGTATCAGATAAGCTCACAGGATTGTATAACATTTCAACTTTCTCAGAAATCACTCCTGGCTTGCTGACACCTGTCTGCACTGATGTCAGCCTGAATGAATCGTTACAGAGGGTATCCATGGATACCCCAAGGGACCCCACTTGCCTGAAAATTAGTCACTCACTGGAGTTCCTGAAGATTAGGGAAAGGTCTACTGGTGTCCTTTGACTCCCTCTTGAGTCTACAGAGTTCAGTACTTTCTCCCCACCTTTTTCACTGGCTCCAATAGCAGAGGCAGGACCTCAGATCCCAGTGGCCTCCCCCTTCCCTGAAACTGGGAGCCCTTTCTGAATTCTCTACAACCACACAGAGGTGTTCTGCTGACCTCGGAGAGCCTGCCACCCGCCATGTCTCTGCATGACAGAGCCCCTGGGCAACACATACCCAAGGTGTCTTGTGTTCTTTCAAGAGATCTGGGTTGAAATCTTTCCTTTGCCTCCTAGTAGCTATGAAACATAGACTGTGATAGCTTCTTCCAGACCCCATGCTGTTCTCACTTAAAAAGAAATATGGATAAGAGATGGTACCTTGATGTTATAAAGATAGCAAGGGTCTTAGCTACTGTTCTATTGCTGCAAAGAGACATCAAGGCCAAAGCAACTCATAAAAGAAATCATCTAGTTAAGGGCTTCGTTAAACTTCCAGAGGTTTGCTCCATTATCATCACAGCAGGGTGTGTAGTGGCACACATGGTACTGCAGCGGTAGCTCGGAGCTACATCCTGGTTGGCAGGCAGAGAGAAAATCTGGGTCTGGCATGGGCTTTTGAAACTGCAAAGCCCATCTGTAAGACATGCTTCCTTCAACAAGGCCACACATCTGAATCCATCTCATCTCATCAAAGAATTCATTCCCTGGTGACTAAGCTTTCAAATATATGAGCCTATGGAGGTCATTCTTATTCAAACAAACAACAACACATAATTTAAGTCAACAATTTTACAATCTATATAAATCATATTACAAATTCACATATGTTATCTCATTATTTTAATATATTGGAAGCTGACTAATGTTTTCTTCATGTAAGAGCTACGTATACATGCATCTGAAACTTTCAAGGTAGCTTTTAACGAACTATTGTCATGTTCATTATTTATATCAAGTCTGTTCTATTTGGTCAAATCAATCTATTCATGTAAAAGACCAGAGTATGGTCACATGTCTCCACCACAGGAGAACAAGCTGACCTAGCATCTGGATATTTGATACTAACCATATAAAAAGGCAGTCAGTGTTTTGGTTTGACTTTGGACTCAGTAGGCTTTAATCCAAGAAGAGCAGATCAACATATTCAAGGAGCAGGACTGAGTACTGGAAGAAATGGCAAGGGGTGGAAAGATGAGTATTAGCATGCATTCATTATTTTAGGCTGCACGTCTCTCCTGCCTCCAAGTGCTGGGCCATCCAAAACATGGATGGAGTCTTGGGGATCCAAGTACTTACAGCAGCAGAATGGCAAAGTAGGCTTGGGTTGTCTTAGCCAATGACATTTGAAAATGTACATTGAGGCCAAAGCAAGACAATTCAGGTAGTCATTAAGAGATATGCGATCAAAGCAATGCATGTTGGGAAAGAAGAGAAATTTCAGTGGAAGCTACGTGAGGTGAAAACGGTACCATTCCCCAGTCAGACTTGCATTTACTTCTTTATGCAGCAACTATGCAGCCCTCTGTGTGGTTCATGCTGCCAATTAGTAATGATGGAAGTGGGCTTGTAGCTCTGAGTGAGAAAATGTTCCCCTTCCTCTCCCACATCCTTTCATAATGGAACCATATGGCAGAATCCCATTTCATCCATTATAGATTTCTGCTTGCTTACCCTTCGTCTTGACTGCCTTATCTTTCATCGGATTGTATTAAAACAGAATTTTCCAAGGTTCTCTTTTACTTTGTTTTCTTTTTCATATGCTGCTTATTTTGAAACAATTTTACAATTATAGAAGAGAAGGCACAGTAGCACAGGGAGTCCCATGTGTCCTACCCTTGGCCTGAGAGTGGACAGCTTGTGGGAAGTAGTATCTTGTGTGGAGGAAGCTGCTGCTGATTGCACATGGCCCATCTACCTGGCCGAGAAGGCACCCTGGGGGCTTCTGGGAACAGGAAAGTTATTTATTTATTTATTTATTTATTTATTTATTTATTTATTGTCTTAGAAGCCTAGAACGGAGGGATGAAAGAGCTGTTCCAGGGTGACAGAAAAAGATGCTGGAGGTGAGACATTCAATAGCACAGGAAATACCCTCAGGAGAGGAGGGAAGACCAGTGGGTCACTACATCGTGGCGGGAATACCCTCAGGAGAGGAGGGAAGACCAGTGGGTCACTACATCGTGGCCTGGAAGCTGGAAAGATTTCACTTGGAAATTGGTTCAGGAGCAATGATGTCGGGGTCGAAAGTTCCGCTTCCCAGGTGGTGCAGAGTTGCTAGGCAGTGTGTGAAGCTGGCCAGCACATCCCTCCTCTAAGAAGCACTGCACACCACCATAACACACACAATTTGTCCTCAGCCAGTCACACCTTTCCTGGTAGTGAACTAGCCTGTGGCTCTTGTTATGTCATCGTAACGATAATCAAGTGATCTGCTCCACAGAGAGGGAACATGGAGGCAGGAGGACCATGGGCTCAGGGGCAACACACAAGGGCCATTCTGAGAACTAAGCAAAGCTACCAAACCTCTTAGGACCAAGGTTAAGACAGCAGGAGCCTGAATTCCTCTCTTAGACCTCCATGGCTGCCTTCCTTTTCTTTCCCCTCCCCTCCTCTTCATACCTGTCCCAGAAACCTCTTTGCCTTTCTGCTAACTCGCTTGCTATGTTTATCTCTCTGCCCTCCCTCCCTACTTACCTTTCCCCTCCTTCTCCCCCTCCTCCCCGCCTCCTGTTTTCATACAGTCCACAAAAAGGAAGCGATATATCCCTGCTACAAAGAATCCATTTTGTGGAGAACTCTGATCCAGTTTCATCCCAGGCACCAACGTTTCCCAGCGTACTGGCTTTGTTTCTATATACCCTCAAGCAGCACTATAACAACAACTCAATGAGGTGAATGCAACAAGTTCTATTAGATTCTGGATCCCTGTCAGTATTTTAAAAAAAAAAAAAAAAGACAAAGAGAAAGAGAAAGAAGAGCTGGAGCAATGGCTCAGCGAGTATGTGTGCTTGCTGCTGGAGCAGAGGACCCAGTGCAGCTCCTAACATCTACAGCAAGCGGCTCACAGCTCTCAGAAACTCCAGCTCCAGGGAATCCAGTTTCCTCTTCTGGTTTGCACAGCACTACATACACTTGCGCACACACTAACACACAAGCGCACACACATATAAACAAGGATAAAAATTTTTAGAAAAGAAAAGCCCACAGGGAGACAGAAGACGTCGTAATGATTCTTTTATACAGACTGTTTCCAGGCAGATGGAGTGCTCACAGGGATTCTCAATCCTGAAAGAACGGGTGCTGTTCTTAAACTGTGCAACCCTGGTCCATTGCCAGTTTCCACACACCTGGGTAAGCCTAGAGAGATAGCGGTAAACCTTTCCAACTCTCATGACCAGGGTCGTTAATTCATAAACATCCACATCTCCAAAGTGGGACACTGTAGGTCAGCACACACGATCACACGTTCACACCTACGTTGCACTCCTCAAAGCTGCATCCAGGAAGAGACCTCTCTTTGTGGGGATGACCCGAAGCAAGCTTTCAACTCAGGCTTCTTATAGAAAAGAAAGATTCCACTTGCAATATTAGGAAGTCCTCAAATAGGGAGACTCTAGAATGAGAGTCATTTGGAGAGGACGGCCCTCTTTTTTGTCTCTTCTAGAATTTGAATACAGGGCCTAGACTATACTATGCAAGAGCTCTGATACACAACTTCAGTCATATCCTCAGTCTTCTTTGTAATTTATATTTGGTACAGAATCTCATTAAATTGTCCGGAGTGTCCTTGAATTCCCTCCGTAGCCATGACTTGCCCTGCATTTGCAATCCTCCTGCCTCGTCTTTCTGAGAATCTAAGGGTACTACTCTGTGCAGCAGACTTGTTCTTTCTTGAGCTAGACTTGGAAAAAACAAAAACAACAACAACAAAAAACAAACATAATAAAAACGACCAAAACACAGCTGGAGAAAATTGAGGAAGGGCTGGAGACTTATTTCCAGGTGGGATTTGTTTCACAAGACCCTGATACTCCAACAAATGAGCCAGCTGCAGCCCCACACAGGCAGACTCCAGGAACTTGCAGGGCCTGCTTTTAAATGTACAGAAAGGCCTCCAGCTTGAATCTCTGGACCATCTTCTCCTGGGTATGTGGGCTGCACCTGGAGGGGAAGGGTGCACATCTCATTCCTACCTCACAGGCAGCTGGCAAGCATCCAGTCTCAGTTAATTTGCTTCCCTCTTTCCTTGCCAAGCCACCAAGAGTCCGGTTCAAAATAAATAAATAAACACTAAGAGTGTTTTAAAAAAAACAAGAGCATATGAAATTGGTTGGGAAAAATGGTGGAGAGAAACAGAAGAGAGATTGGAGGGGAGCGAACAAAGGGGGTGGATTTGATCGAAATACACTATACTTGCGTATGAAATTATCAGACAATGGAAAGTAAATAAACAAAGAAACAGGTACAAGGAAAAGATGATGCTCTTTTCCCAGGGGCCTGTAATTCCTGGGTATTTGTTTGGAAGTAAGCCTGTCACAGGGCCGTGAAAAGGTAAAGGGCAAAGCTATTGAGCATCCTGAGAAGGAAAAGCTTCCCCGCCAAGGTCAAGTATATATCAGCCATGGAACAAAGCAATGCTCATTTCCACCCGAGGCCACAGTGTACCTTGACCCCAGACTCATGAAAACAACAATTTGCAGTCCTCTATAAAACACTTCTTTCCCTTCCTCTGTTTCATTGGCTTCTTACAAACCCAGACTCCTGACTTAGCACGCTGGCTGTATTTTACAAGCATCTGTGCCCATGTGAGTGTGTGCCTTGCATTCTAAGGTTTGCAGCCCGAGATTTATCACATTCTCTGATGGCGTTTTATCGTTATTAGAGAGCTATAAATTTCAGCTCCGTTAGCATCACATTTAAATATGTACCCTCCAAGATAGAAAGGTGCTGGGTCTATAGTTCACTATAAATCCCCATTATTCGCCAGCTCTCAGTACTTGGGCCTTCGTAGAGCCCAGCTGAAGCTGCTCATTTCATTTAGATAGCCCCTCTTCCCGGAAGGGAAACTTGGCTGCCACTCGAGGTAGGTACGATTTGCTGCCCGGGACTCCTGTCCGCACCTTGGCAGCTGTTTTTCTTTTTTATTTAAAGAGAACAGGGTTGCCACCATCTGTCTTTTGAAAAATGAATTGTGCTCACAGCAACATGGAACCACAGGCGGGAGGGGACATGATACGACACGGACATAGGAAACAGAAGGATGGTGCCAAATGTCAGGATCAAAGTAGGGTCAAGCCCACTAGGAAAGAAAATTAAAGATGAAGTATTTACCACCTGAGGAGAGCAGGGCAGGGAAAGTTTGTAAATGGGAATCAAGGGACAGCCAGAAAGGAGACAATCTCAAACCTTCTAAAGTCAGGGACAGTGAGGAACAGTGACTCACTAGATGTGCAATCCATAGTAGCCACTGTTACTGAATCCTAGAGCTCCCCAAGGAGATAGATTCTTGACCTGAGCATCATGGGTAACCCATTCATCCAGCCAGCATGTCTGCTTTCTTATGTCATCCTACCACTTGACTACTTCTTCTCATTACTAAAGGAGGAGTGACTACTCAGGTAGAAGGAGTTGAGGGAAGACTCACCATCAGACACCCAGGCAAGCTGACTGACTCAGTTTCAGCTCTACTTGTCATCCAAGAAGTTAACTGACTTCAGACCGCCAATGAAAAGCATGAGTCCACTTTTAAATGCGTTTTGCAGATTTTAAGTCTTGGGTTCATTTTGTTTTAGAATCTTACTCTCACTTTCTAGAACCCATCTATATAGACATCTTCAGGGCCTCACACCACGGCAGCCCCATTTCTCAATGTCGTAAGTCATACGTCACTGCTTACAGGTGCCACATGCTAACAATGGTGCAAGAGAATGAGACAGTTTGCTCTACAGCATACTCAGGGATGCAACCTTTTGGAGCCTGGCATCTCAGCACAGTAATTCTCAGGATGTGGAAAGGATGACAGGACCTGCATATCGTTCTCTTATGCCTCAGAGTTTCTGCCAAAAGTAATATCCATTACCATTCCCTTAATCCACTGGCTAGAACTCAGGCCAAGTCAATTAGACTCTACCATGAACTCGGGATCATGACCCTTGAATTTGTTTTATTTTTTTAATTTTTTTTATTGAGCTACATAATTTTTTCCTCTCCCCTCCCCTTCTACCCTCTTTCATTGTCCCAATGTTCCCAGTTTACTCAGGAGATCTTGTCTTTTTCTAAGTCCCATGCAGCTTACATCCATGTACCACATATGCCCCTCTTAGGACCTCATTGTTGTCTAGGTTCTCTGGGATTATGAATTGTCGGCTGTTTTTTTTTTTTTCTTTAAGTCTAAAAGCCACTCATGAGTGAGTACATATGATATTTGTCTTTCTGGGTCTGAGTTACCTCACTCAATATGATGCTTTCTAGATTCATCCATTTGCCCACAAATTTCAAGATGTCATTGTTTTTTTCTGCTATGTAGTACTCCATTGTGTAAATGTACATTTTCCTTCTCCATTCCTCAGCTTGACCCCAGAGTTCTATAGGTTTCTAATGTTGAGTTGACAGCTTGTTGTTCGATGGCAGCTACATGCTGACCACAGGTGGAGGCATCCTGTTCCTGGAAGACCCAAGGAAAGTCACAACCAACAATGCCCTAAACAGCTCATGGCTGCTCCCCCTACATAGACTCCTCTTCCATTTTTCAAATCCCCTTTAAAAGCTCAAACCCAGTTTTGTGCAACATAACTCACCGTCAGAGACCCTCTTGTTGGCATAGTTCTCATGACATTTCATCCTTTCACCCTGATTCTAAGTAACAACATCTCCCTCTCCCTTCCCTTCTGCTGTTCAATAAGCTTCTTTTGCTTTTGCAGCCACTCATTGTCTGCATGTTTCATTCATCAGACTCGAAAGATAAGAACCCGTTATTGGCTTCCAGTATGGGGAGTTCTGGTGACCCATTGATTGCCTGGCACCTTAGCACCAATGCCGAGCCATTCTGAGTCTACTTATCAAAGTCTGTCTCACTCAGGTAGATCACCTGAATCTCAGAACTGGTATGTGCTCTCAGCCAACTGCAACAGGAGACAGAAACTGTGTGACCTTCGGAAAGTAAGTCCCAATGTTTCTTACTTCACCAACTTCTGGGAAAATGAGGAGTAATTTGGATCTCTACCAATCATATAGATTTTATGGTTCTCTGAACAGTGGTGTTTTCTTCTACAGACATGATGGAAGTCAAGGAAATTTGGTAGTCTACAATTCCTCCCCATAGATTTTTATTTCTGTCTTCTTAAAAAAGGCAAAGGCATTAATGTTAGTACCTGGAGATCGAATAGAAGGGACACGAAGGGAAAGGCATTGCATGCAAGAGAAGTTTGATTTGTCACGTTCACAAATCACCAAAGAAAGTTTCAAATATGAATGTTCTTTCTTGCTTGTGGAAATAGCATCCTTAATAAGAGGACATGCATCACAAATGGGTATTTTGGAGGCTCCTCAGTTGGCCAGAAATTCAGAATAATGTAAATAGCCCTTTGAACTAAAGTGTCCTGAAAACTAAGTCTGTGTCTGATACAGGAAAGTTGCATGACCTAGAGCTCTTCCTCGAAACTTCCTGATTAAGGCCTCCCATTTCAAGAGGTCAAAATCAGGCAAGCTTCCAGCAGAATTCAGTTCTCTTTGATTTTACAGATCTGAGGCAGTTCTGATGCCAAGGTGGGTCTGGGAAGCCACTTACTACCTCCATTGCACAGTGGGTCTCAAATGATCCCAGCTATGGCAGAAGATACTGTTTTTCAGTCCCAGATCATTAGTGTATACACAGTGCTTGTAGCCTCATCTATCACCACACAGTGTGGATAGCATCATCTCAGCTATGTGAGGAGTTCTTGATATTCACTCCAGATCACTGGTTCATGCACAGTGCTCATACCTATGTCTGCCATAATATTCCTTTCATAATGATAGGCTACTCTCATAAAGCAATCACCCACTGAACATGAGTGAGGGGAGAAGACAAAATCACCCGAACTTGACTTTATTGCTGACCACGGGTTATGTACAGATTGGGGAAGATGTGAAAAAATGGTAAATAAAATTTCTATTTTTAGAAGGTATAGGACCTAGAGATCACCATATCCTATAGTGTGGTACCCAGTCTGCCCCACCACAGAGCTCCTCTTATGGCTAAAGATGAGAACACACATGCTCTTTAATAATCTCAAGGACTGTGGTCCAATAGAGACGTCACTTGTGTATTATTTTGTACAAGCCTTGGTTCCTCAGCCAGCTTCAGGGTCCTGTTGAGCTTTCCACACAGCCTTCACAGATTGGCCCCTGCATCAATAAAACTGCATGTCACTCACAGGGGTTTTCTCATACTGAGTTGAGCATTGCTTCCTGCTTGGTTCCCAGTTTCCTGAAACCTCTTTTATTTTTATTTATTTACTTGAGAGAGAGCCCCATATAAGGAATATAAAAGATTTAGTTAGGATCATCCTTTTACTCTCGGATTAGAATATCTGGCTCATCAAAAACTATGTTGTAAAGAAGATCACACCAGGGTTTCCTGACCTCAGCACTGTCAGTATTCTGGACCAGGCAATCCCTTGCATTTGGTGTTACCCTTTTCCCTGGGGATGGTGAGTAGCACCTCTTGACTACCTGCCAAATGCTGTTGGCATCTTTCTTCCAGTTGCATCGGGCAATTACTGCACGGGTTCTGGAAAGGCAAGTGCTTCCTACAGAGACAGCATGGCTCTTATCTGCTGCACATGTATGATAAGGAACATGCAGAAAATTCTTCAACCGCTTCAATTTTCTTAGGAGCCCCATGTGAGTTGGAAGCAATTTTATTCTAGTCTTTGATAAAAGAACTGAAGCTTCCATAAGGAAATGACTTGTTCTTAGTCACAAAGCTAATGGGTGTCAGATCTGGGCTTCCAAAGCCTAAAGCCTTTTCTCTATTTTGCACATTTCACACTGTCAAGTCTCCTACTTTCAGGTAATCTAGGTGTAAATGTGAAAACTGAATTAGAAATAAACTGTAAAGTATAATTGGTATCTCCAGTCCCTAGGAAGTTATACATTCTCATGCACAGTTTCCTGCAGACTTTACATATCTTCATATAGCAGTCAATTAGTTGCTGTGGACTGAAGAATACAACCCCTTCCCCAAATTTTATCAATAATCTAAACTCTAAGCTCCAATTGGAAGAAATTGAAGAGGGCACCTTATGAGAAGAGAAAGGAGGGAATATTTACTCTCTCTCAGCACATGTGTGCATACACACACACACACATAGATACACATGCACACATGTACACAAAGACACATGAACTCATGCATGCACACACACAAGACACACGAGTGTGCACAGACACGCACACACACAAGTGCACGTGCATACACACATATACACAGACACACACACATTCATGTACACACAAACACACACACACACACCAAGCAAAGGTCATCTGATTACTCCCTCAGGAAGTAATCCATCTCAGGACCAGCAAAAGGGAACCAATCTGGAAAGCCAAGATTGTCAAGTCTACTGACTTGTGGGAAAATAGATGTTGTCTCTATAAGTCCCACATCTGTAGTGCCTGCTCTTATGGCTCAAGAAGACATCGTTTTATTGAGAGTGGTAAGCGTGGAGTGTCTCTTCCTGCCCAGCTGGCTCAGGTTTCCACGGATCACAAAGTTAGCCACCAGCCTCCTGTTTTTGAAATGCAGTACTGTTTACAGTGCTGGGATTGTCTCTGTTCCTCTCTAAAGCTAACTCCATCTGCCATACAGTGAAGAATGCCTCTGGGATTAGCTTTTCCTCAGAAAAATGGGAAATATGAGGGAATTGTAGTTTTGTAGAATGGTAAAATAATTACCATGGGTTACTTGCATAATTATTCTTGGAACTAGGCCTGACACAGATCAATGAATCTATGAAGGACTGTTAATAAAAATGAATATAGATAATGCAGAATCTGACCTCTTTTTTTTTTCTGAGACATAGTCTCCTGTGGCCCAGGCTGGCCTTGAACTCCTGATTCTCCCACCTTGGCCCCAGAAGAACTGGACTGCAGGAGTGTACCACATGTCCAGCTGAGCATTTGGCTTTTCACCTTCACACAATGCTTGTGTGTCTTCTCTCCTTTCTTCAGTTACTACCCTTCAGGAAAAGAGAATTGGCTTTCATTGAAAAGGCAAGGCCATAAAGTATCTTGAATTAAGAATGAACAAATCAAAATAGAGGCAGGAAGCTAGATTTCCCAACCTGCCCAGTGTCATCTTTCAGTTCTCACTGAGGAGAGGAAGCTTTGGACCTCTTTTGTCAAGAATGGTGATCCAAGAGTCTGGAGAGACATCTCTGTCAGTCAAGGGCTTCCGGTATACGCATGAAGATCTGAGTTCAGTGTTCACCACTCATGGGGAAGGCTGGACACGACCTTCCAATCTTATCACCCTAGTGCTAAGAAGTGAGAGACAGGCAGATCCCTCCGGCTCACCAGTCAGCCTAGCCTAGCTGGTAAACTCTTAGTCCCAGAAAGAGATACTGTTTCATATAGCAAGGCAGAAAGTAAATGAAGAAAGCTAACTGGGGTTGACATGCAACCTCCATTCAGAGATGCAGGGGTGCATATTGACGAACAAACATTAAAAAAAATAAATAAACTTATGAGAGGGTGAAAGCATGCATTACTTCCTGTCTTCTCCAGTGAGCAGGCTGCGGGAATGTTGGTGGAGCCAGCACTTCTTCCTCCACAGGATCTCAGTCATTAAGGGGCAGAGCAGTCACCGCACCTCACTAGAAGTGTCCTCCCTGAAGGTTTGATGCTCACAGTACAAATTCTGTCTTTCCCCGTCTCTAAAAACCAGCTCTCTTGTCGCTGGAGAACTTGTTGTGTACTGATAGGTCAGCCATGGCTTTGAGCTACAGAACTTACTTATGATGTACGTGTATAAGGGACCTGTGTCTTATTCTTGACTTATTAAGCTTTGTCCTCTTGGAATGATTATGTGCTTTTCAGCAAAGAATAGAGTTGATGCCTTTAGGCAAACTGTAACAGAAGTTAACTAAATTTTAATCCTCCCAGGGCCTCTTAATTCACCCCTCCCTCCCTCCCCGCTTCTCTCCTTTCCCCGTTAAGAGTTCTTTAAGTTTGTATCAAGTCTAATTGATTTTCACACAGGAACCTCACCTCCCAATATAGCATGGGAGCCTTTTCCCTAGCAGCCAATGGCAAGAACCATTTATAAATTGTTAAACATGTTCACAGTTAAACGACACAAAAATAGCCTAGGAATATTTTAATATTCATAGTTTGCTTTGATTAAAATACAAACTTTTTCCCATTAGCTGTTGGATTATTTTTCATAACACAGGCAGGTTACAGAGCGGAGTGCCACTTAATTTAGTGTTTAATCAGGAAAACTACTATGGCATCAGGCTGATTATGTTGGCCCAACTGCTGCCTGCTCAATTTTTCCCCATAATTGCAGGATATTCTTTACGGTGACAACTGCCCAGACGGTAGAATTCCAATATGCTATACATCAGCTTCTTCATTATCGGATTAGCTAGATGTGGCAACGTGGGGCGGACTTTCATCCCACCATTGATCGCACCGTTCCTTTCTATTTCACAATTAATGTGAGCCTGCCGCATTGATCAATCTTCTCTTGTGCTCAGCCCAGAGTCGATAGCTCTGAGGGCCGAGTGTTAGTGATCTGCAGGGTTTCTCAAAAGGCCTGTGGACTTTTCACTAGGGCGAAAGATTTTCTCATTTTCAGATGCTTCTGATCTCATCAGGTGTCTGATGGAATGTCTTCACATGGCACATGCACAATTAAAAAAATAATACTAACGGAAGCAACGAGATGGAGTGATAATTAAAGGTGCTTGTGACCTAACTTGACAGCCTTGGCTCCATCCCCAAAACACACGTGGTCAAAGCAGAGCTTTTAGCTGCAAGTTGTCTTCTGATGAGCACACACGCCGTGTCATGCATGTGCAGAGATGTCCACACTTACACACGTGTGAACATAAATACATACAATAATAAAATAAATAAAAATGTCTGTAAAAGAGACAAAGGAGCCACAAGCTATGGCACTGGTGTGGCTGTCTATCTGCTATCGCCTTCGCTGGGTTTTACCTTGACAACTGTTTGGAGGCCAGGCAAGACCCACCAGAGCCAAGTGACCCCAACTAACATGGTGCAGACAGAGTTTGCAACAACCCCATGCCTCAGGCCACAGACGCAGGAATTTTTTCAATAGCCATTTGCACATTACATTTTTGTTTTGCAGATAATATCTCGTGTAGGCCAGGCTGCCATTCAACCACACAGTAGACAATGACCTTAAGCTGGTGATCCTCTTGTTGTCATCTTCTGAGCACTAGGATGAGAGGTGTGCACTACTGTATTTATGTGGTTCTGCGATTTGAACCCAGGCAGGCACCCTACCAGCTGAGTTACGTCCTGGATTGCTGAAGACTGGGTCCATTTGCTATGAACTGAATATGGCTGATAGCCTGAGTGACAGAAACATCTGGTCCTTTTGAATTACAGGCTTCTCAAGCTGTGGATGCTTTCAGAGGGCTAAGATCAAAATCCAGTTCTAAGACTAGCAGGGATAAGACCGTGTGGCTAGTAAAGTACTGATTGTACAAACTTGACCTAAGTTCATCTCCCAGCATCCACATGTCACATGCCTTAATCAAGTACTGGGGAGGTAGAGACAGACCCCTTGGGCTCGCGGGCCAACCAGCCTAGTGGAATCAGCATGCTTTGGATTGGTGAGGGACTCTGTCATAAAAAAAAAAAGAAGAAAAGAAAAGAAAAAAAGAAAGTGGACCTGTACCTGGGAAATGGCAACCAAGGTTGGCCTATGGCCTTCACATACACAAGGACACATGTGTATATACACCTGTGCACACATGTATACTTGCACACACAGAACACACACGCAAAATAAATAAAATGTACCTCCAGTGTATACAAAACCAAAGCAGTTCATGTGCTAGGAAAAGTTACATATCTGGAAGGGATGCAGGCATATTTCGCCCTGTTAGTTCTCGCCATGACCATCACGTAGGCCCCCGAGAGCCAACAAACCTATCAACCAGTACTCTCAGAAACCACAAACGAAGCTTTGTGGCTTTCTTAGATGCATCTGGAAGAACTGGCCCGTGCCCATTCTTACCCGAAGCAGTTCTATTCATAAAGCTAGTAGGCGGAACATGCCCATTTCGTGGATTTTTTCCCCCACAGTGCATTAAGTGAATTACATTCTTCATACTTAGTAATTGTGAAGTTGGGTAAGAGTTCCTTGTGTTTTGTTGGTGCCATAGGCCTTAACCCCAATGATAAAAACTTTTATGCAAGTAGTTTTTCTTAGACTTATTCCAGACTTCACTATGTGTACAAAAATTAAAGCAAAGAAACAAAACCAAATGTGTGGCGTAAGTGAGCAATGCATTTTCTTAGAGAGCAGAGCATCAGAAGGGCTCAGACACACCAGTGCCCACCACCTCCACTCTTCCCTAAGCCCATCTCACTCACAGCTTCAAGATATGTTATTTTAGGGCCACTACAATATGCACATATGATTCTCAGTTCCATATGCTCTCCTAAACCTGGGCATTTCCTAAAAATGGAGAAGCATCTATTCTCTCCAGAGAAGATTTTTTTTCCCTTTGGAGGACCAGTAGTATTTGTGGGGATGATTAAGAAATACAGTACTGGGGGTTGGAAAGATGACTCAGCATCCAGGAGAGTTTCGTGCCTTTGAGGAGGACCTGATTTGATTCCTAGTACCTGTGTTGGAGGCTCACAAATGCCTATAGCTCCAGCTTGAGTGGAACTGTCACCATCATCTGACCCTGTGGGTTCCTTCACTCATCATACTCAGACACAACACCCATGCATATACATAAATAAAAATAAAATAAATCTTTTTCTAAATAAGAAATATAATATCAAAATGGGTATCAGAGCTGGAATTGATTTCCTCTTGCGAGAGTTTGCGTGATAGTGTACAATTCTCAGACACTTCGAAGGCTGCTCAGAGCACACTTCCTGCTCCTGTTAGAAGACAAGCTATTTGTGCTTAGAGAGGAGGAAGCCATACCTAAGAGCAAAAGGGAACTGAGTAGCTTACCAATGCAAAAATAACAAAGTTAGTTTTCAATTAAGTTCTACCCCAAGATTTATACTGATCATTAACCAAAAGTAGTCTTCTGCTCAGTATCAGGAAATTGAACAATACCCTGACGCAGAGAAAGACCTTTTAAAAATTAAGCAATAATTATGGGATAGTTGCAAAATGAAATCTATCTTTTGCATCTTGCATTTCTTGGCCTTGTAATTTGCATACACATTAAACTCAGTGGGACATTGGGAAGCGATTCAGAATTCAACAATTAAAAGATACACATTATAATTGTTAACATTAACTTAAAACTGATTGCTGGTGCAATGATTTCTTCTGTACAAATGAACTCTGACCAGCACCCACTTCTCTCTCAAAAGTTGAACCTATCCCCAATGAAGGATCCAACTGTGTCTTTTTTTTCCAACTGTGTCTTTAAGTTGTAAGTTTTGCTGAGACCACTTCAGATCTATTAAATGAACTCATTCAAGAAATTTAAACTTACTATCCATAGAATATTGTTTCAATAGAAAAAGAAATGAGTCCCATGTTTCTGGGATTTAAAAGCCCTAGCTATCCCTTAGAACACATGACTATTTAATTTGGGAGGACAAAATCCCCATTCATTCTGCATTCCACGTCAGCACAAAGTAATGCGCACTGTGGAGAGCTGAGAGTTCGAAAGCAAAGCAGCCAGTGAGACAAAGTCTGTGTGTTTCTCATTTTTCGTGTGTCTCATAAATATCTTCACACCTAACTATCTGCATATGTAAACTCTTGAAGACATCTGAAACATACAAAGGAGTTCTAATTATACATTGAACAATGGTCTAAGGCTGGAGATTGAAGCCAGGGCACCTACTTCCCCACTGAGCTTTATCCCCGGCTCAGGAAATTCCTGACTGTTTGGAGGAACACAAGCACTGTGTCTCATTCCAGTCTATGACTTAGGTGTTTGACTCCTTCAGCTCCTGAGCATCATTAACTGTTGATCATGATCATCTGTGCAGAGGACGGCAGTGTCTATTTAGTGATGGACCCATCTCTCCCACCTAGATGATGCTCAACCAAACTGCAATTTTTATAAAATATGAGATAAGAAGTGAATCTTTGTCTCACCACATACCAGTTCTGAGAGTAGAGCTTCCTGGTGGTGGTGGTCCTTCTATCTATGTGTTGCTTTTGTTGGTTAATGAATAAAGAAGTTGCTTTCAGCCAATGGCTTAACAGAATATAGCCAGAATGGAAGATATATATATATATATATATATATATATGAGAGTAGGCCGAGTCAGGGAGAAGCCATGTAGCCCCCGCCAGAGACAGATGCCGGACAGAACCTTGCTGGTTAGCCACAGTTACATGGTGATACACAGATTAATATTAATAGAAATGGGTTAATTAAGATGTAAGAGCTAGCCAATAAGAAGCTAGAGTTAATAGGCCAAGCAGTGATTTAATTAATACAGTTTTCCGTGTGGTTATTTAGAGTATGGGCAGCCGGGAAAGAACAAGTGGCCTCTTACAACAGCCTGGGCCCTACTCTCTTTCCTCCTCCCCCGGCAAATCAGTTTTCACCATCTTGGGCACCTTACAGGTTTGTTGGTATCATACATAAACATTTGCTACCAAGAAAAATAGAAGGCCTTTTATGTTTCACTGTCCCATATCAG
>JAQHUG010000014.1:3073366-3111562 GCA_028555095.1 Dicrostonyx torquatus | reverse complement strand
ATTCATAAGTATTTTTTAAACCTTTGCAAGGATGTGTGTTTGATGTGTGGGCATGCTTATGTGTGTGAGTGCAGGTGCACAGTCAGAAGTCAGAGGAAAAACCCAGTTTCCACCATCACCTTTCACCTTATGTCACACAGAGTCCCATACACCGAGCTAGCAGACCTGTGAAGTTACCTTGTCTCTGCCCCTCACTTTGCCATAGTAACACTGAAATTGTAGATAGGCGCTACTATGTCTAGTTTTACACGTGTTGTTAGGATTCAAACTCATGTCCTTACATTTGTAAGGCAAGTACTTCATCTCCTGAGCCATCTGCCTAGTCCCATGGATATTTAATGATAGCCGGACAGGTAGACTGATATCAACATTCATATATATGCAAATGCATGCATGTCCAAAGAGAGGAAAAGGCGTCACTGTGTAAAGGAACTAAGAAGTCTAGTCTGGCATTACTTCACCATTTGTCTAAACAAGAGGAACTCAGTGTGATTGTTTACTTCAGTGTGAAAGCAAGAGGGTAAGATCAAAGTAGTGTGGTTTATTCAGAACTGCCATGCATTCTACAGGGTGCTTCTCAGAGAATTAGGGTACGAGAAGATGTCCTTGACATTATAACTAATTGAATATACATGGATCGTTGAAGGGCCTCCCATGTGCCCAAGGCCATCAACATGGGGACCAATTATCAAGGTAAGTCTAGAGCTTAGATTTCTGTGCTATAAATACACTTCCGAAGGGAGCAGTGTGGAGAGGGACGGGAAAGCTTGACAAAGGCAGGAACCAGACTCCGTTTTCCTATGTGTTTTCTCATCATTTGACAATTCCTTTGTAGGGGTGGGTGACGAGAAGCAGACAACTGTGTGTTGAGTTATGAAATCTAAGCCGATCCAGAGTGAGGAAATGAGTAGCTTGTCCATCAGAGTCTGCCCCTTCCAAATCCCACAAGACAACTGGCTTGAGAACTTTCAAATATCATTAAGCCTAATACACACCACATAGCAAAGAACAGACATGTCTCCAAATGATGGTCCAGTGTACAACAGGGTGCACGCGCGCGCACGCGCACACACACACACACACACACACACACACAAAGAGACAGTAACTAAACACACACATTTGTATACACACACAAGAATCTATATGGGGTTTTCTTGTGTGTTATGTGCATTTTTCTTTGCACATGTGCATTTGAATGTCATGAATGTATGTGCATTTGTCTCTGGAGGTCAGAGGTCAACGTCTGGTGTCTTTCCTTGATTGCTCTCTGATTTTCAATTTTGTTAGACAGGGTCTTTTACTGAACCTGAAACTCATTAATTCAGTTACACTGGCTAATGAACTTCAGTGATTCACCTGTCCCTCACCTCCCCAGCACTGAGGATAGACATACACAGAAACGTCCAGAAGTACATATATGATTTTAAAAACTGTGAATATGTTTCTATGTGTATGTATGTGTATGATGAGTGTGTGTGTATGCATCTGTATACATGTGCATGTGTGTGTGTGTCCATCTATCCACAGGTACCTATATACTGCAATAAACTTTTGGAGGTCAGAGGACGACTTTGTTATCGGCTCTCACCTTTATCATATCGATATAGGGTCTCTCATTTCCCACAGCATATACCAAGCTAGCTGTCCTGTAAGTTTCTGGGGACTCTCCTGTCTCCACTTTTCATCTCTCCACGGAACATGGTAGTTACAAATGTACATTAATGACATGTAACTTTAAAAAATATTTTCTCATACTCATAGATCAGTGCCTTATTCAGCCATAAACAAAGAAGCTTCCTCCAGTAGCACATGGGAACAGATTCAGAGACCCACAGCCAGATATGACTTATGGAGATAGAGAGAGGAAAAGAGAGGTGGGGGAAGGGAAGGAGGGAGAGGGAAGGAGAGAGGGAGGAAAGAAGGGAGACACATAGCTCTTCAAGAGATGTTTCCATCAACTCCTCCCCTCAGAGCTCAGGGAATCCTATGTTAGGGGAGGCAGAAAGAGGCAGGAGATAAAAGGGACAAAGGACACCGGGAAAGCAAGGCCTTCTAAATCAACTGTACATAGCTCATATGAGGCCCCAGAAACTGAAACAGCCAGCACAGTGCCTACGTGGTCTGCACCATGTCCTCTGCAGATAGGTCGTAGTTTTCCATTTAGGACTTTTGTGAGAGTCCTGAATGTGTGAACCAGTGGTCAGCCTGTCTTGTCCAACTTCATTATGATGGCTTCTTTTTTATCTTGCTATATTTTATTTTATTATTCTTGGTTGTAATCTCCTAAACACCAGTTCTTCCAGCTCTTTTCTAATGAGAGATAGAAAGGGAATGGATTTGGATGGGAGAGGAGGTAGGAAGGAACTGGGAGGAATAGAGAGAAGGGAAATTCTATGCAAATTATATTGCACGAGGAAAACCTCTATGTTTAATAAAAGAAAAAATTTAAAAGTGACTTTCTCTTATTTTTTTGAGGTTATAATACAGTAACATCACATGCCCCTCCCTCTCCTGCCTCCAAACCCTCCCATATTTTACACATGTTCTAGTAACTGAAGTCAGGTTCTCACACTTGCGGACCTTTCCCCTGAGCCATCTCTCCAGTCTGCATGTTAAATACTTTCCAGTACACACAAACAAACGGAGTCATGGACTAGTAAAGTGAAATTCAGGTTCAGTTTGGAACCTTGATTTGATAACGCCTCGCCCGTGTCTGCCATCTAAAGTGGATTTTCATCTGTCTCAGAGAGCAAATGGTGTGCATGCAATTTGGTCAGTAGTAACTGTAAACGTTTCCAGGAAACAGAGTAATGTATTTCAAACAGAGCTGAGGCAAACGATAGCTTCAGGACTGTGGGATGAAACGGGGGCCTTTCCTGGTGGAGAAGGGGAAAGGAGATTAAGTGGACAGTGCTTTCTTTGAATTATTGATGTAATCCAAACACTCTCAGATACACAACATTTGTCTTCCTGGTGCCAGGCTTGACATCAAATTTCAGCCAGGATGTAGCTGTTTTTTTTTTTTCTATTTAAAAGAAAGAAAGAAAAACAACATCAAAAAACTGAAAGAATACCCATCTCTAATTTCCCTGAAAAAGCTTCCTAAAAGACCATTAAATCAAGAGCTAGCAAAGCAGTTGGGTGACAGAGAGCTTCCACAAGGCCCTGTGTGTGTGTGTGTGTGTGTGTGTGTGTGTGTGTGCGCGCGCGCGCGCACATGCACAGAATTAAGGAATTAGAAATCAAAGCAATCAGGTGCATAAAGTGCCTGCCCACTCAACATCCACTTTTAAATTCAGCCCTGGTTTGGACTCAACATCATTAGAAAGGCGAATGTCAACATGGGGCCAGCCCTGGATCAAAGATGGAGCTGGTTCCATTGAGAGTGGAGGCAGAACCGCTAGGTAAATCTCTGTTCACCGCAGATCGGCATTAAAAGGCTCATGCAGTATTTTTGCTGCTAGTTTTGTGGGCTGAAAAGCCGCTCCCTGTGGCTTGCTGCTCCCACCATACCCAAGCCTCCCCGATTTCCCTCATCAAGGGCTGATATCATTTCAACAGCTGTCAAGAACAGCTAAAGTGCACTTAGGCCTATTTGTTAAATTCCTAAGGGGGGAGGTAGATTGGTGAAATTCAGACAGTAATTAAACCACATACTTCTTCCAACGCTGCTCCTAACCCCTCTTGCCTGCACAATTTCTCTGTCTCGCATCAAATCATTTAGGCACTTATTGGCTCCAATCAATACAATATGAGATACATTAATTCGGTCCCTGAGAGACTTTCAGGGAAGAGACGGTATTGCTTCACAAGCATTTTGGAGTCTTCACACAAGCATACCATCTAACGTAGCAATATAGCTTCTGGGCTCCATGATTGCAGATTTATGATCTCCCCTGCCCCTTGTCCATGGAAGCTGGGCTACTGCCAAACACACAAAAATTGGATCAGAGTGAGAAACATTAAATATATTACCTAATGCACACAAGCGCTAACCAATGCAGATTAGAGAGAAGAAGCAGTCTGGCAAAGTGGTGTTCTAACAATTAAACTCAAGTCTTCCCATATGTCCTGGATCTCTTGCGCTTCACTGTATGGAATAAAACTAAGAGCATGGAAAACCTTCTAGCACTGACTTCCCTGGTCAAGAAGTCAGTCTCTTTGTTACCCCTTTGACCCATGCATCAGTGTGCAAAGTGTGTGGAGCAGAATTAAGGAACTTCCAATCAGAGGCAAAGGAAGGTCAGTTATCTCAGCTAGTGGGAGGATGGAGACAAGGTGATTCACGTTCAAGGCCTGCCTGGGCTACAACGTGGGTCCAAAGCCACAGTGGAGCCTGTCTTTGAATAAAAAGGTTCAAAATAGGCTGAGGATGTACAGAGTTCAATGGTAGGGAAATTGCCTGGCGTACATAAAGCACTGGATTTGATCTCCATTAGGAAATGGCCAGACAAACAGATGGTGTACTAATGTGAATATAATAATAAAGAATGCTTCAATTAATACATTCACTCACTGCTAAAAGGATATTTGCCTTATTCACTACTGTTTAGTACTAAAAATGTGTTATTTGAGCTAGAGAGATGCCTCAAAATAGTGTACAATACTCTTGCAGAATAGTGTACAGTGCTCTCGAGGAGGACTTCAGTTCGGTTCCCAGCTCACACTGGGTAATTCACAACTGCCTGAAATGCTTTTCTGGCCTCTGTGGGCATCTGCACAAACATGGCACAAACATGCATGCATGAACACGCACACAATTAAAAATAAAATAAATATGTTCAAACTGTATCTCCTTATTGGCTTATCTATTGATTCTCTGAATGGTAGGGATCCTCAAATGATGAAGGATCATTTGATCAACAAAGGAGACTCCCAGAAAAGTGACAGTAGCTGTGACCTTCTCTATGCTGCTAAATACAACTGTATACCTCTCACTACCATAAACTTTGTGTGATTCTATTTAGCAAGTCACACAAAGAAGAGAGAGCCAGGTATATAGTTCCATTTTTGCGGTAGAATCAAGATGAACACAGTGGACAGAATTGTACAGGAAACCGAGGGATGACTGGAAATCAGGCTACAACTGTACAATTAAAGTTTTATCAAGAATTCAGAGAAGAAACACTCCCAGTGGCAGGCTCTAGGCATCATGTAAAAAGTAACAAAAAACAAACGAAGCAGGATACTGCATTTTTATAATTAGAAACCAATATTTTTTTCACTAATTAAACCATGCTTGGCTTATAACCAATGACTTTGATGTATTCTTTCCCTCTTCCCTTTGGAAGAGGAAGACTCAGGGTCTTTCTTCCATCAATCTCATTGGGCAAATCACAGCACACAATCACTTCTAGATTCAAGAGAGTCACAGTTTCCCTGTGTGAGCTTGAGCTGATCATTGGATCCAGGCCACCTTGTCCATAAAATAAGTAGCTGGCTTCTGAATCCCTCTGTGGTTCAAACAGCATATGGTTCAAATTATATAACTCTATCCTTGCCTGCCCTCTTCCCTGGTTTCTGAGACAGGTCCATTCTGTGCAATTAACACCATGGAGATGCCATAACTGCTGATTAAACTCAGATGCCCATGGAGGAGATCGATACCCACATAGGTACCTGCCCCCTGGTTTCCTTCACCTGTCTCAGCCTCACACACAGGGTGGGTGGGGAGAAGCAACAGCCTACCTGCTCTTTGTAACCATGGGTAAAGTTCTAGGCTTTGAAAGTCAACGTCAGTGTAACCCAGAGGCAGACTGCACAGGACAGCATCCTATCAGGGTGTTTTGTGGAATACTATGATATGAAAAAACAGGCCCTGTTAACCACACAGTGTCTGGACACCTCACAGACCTGACTGAATCATCAACTCTGTAGGTGGAATGAAAGAAACTAAACTGGAACATGTACCCTAAATAATTAATCCCCGATGTCAAGTTGACTAGACGGAGAGCTGATTCGATTCCTAGAGCAGGATCTTGGGTGTGCCTGTGAGGGTATTTCCTAGAGAGGATGCACAAAGAAGAAAATGTCCCTTGGTTGCAGCCCAGAAAGGAACGAAGTGAAGAAGGATTCATGCCTGATAGCACAGGCATGGTTCTCTCTCTTTCTTTCTTTGTCTCTGCATCGTGGGCACCATAAAGTGAGCGGGGCTGCTCCACTATGGCCTGGTGGCTGCCATGGTGTTCTGTGTCATCACAAGTTCAAAGCACTGGAAACAAACCATAAGGCTAAACAACCTAAACAAACATTTCCTGCTCTAGTCTGTTTCTTTCTGGCATTTATCATGGTAACACCACATCTGACTAATGCTACCCCATGTGACACTTATGCACACCATAGCTGTCATGGAGGCTCACCTACATGCGGGGTATCAATGCATTGGCACTGATGTTTGCCTCAAGTTTGTGATGACTTTGTTGGCTTCCTAAGGCTCAGGCCATTGTAATTGACATTGTTAGCTTCCTAAGATTCAGACAATCTACTGTCTGTTTATCAATGATCCTTGGTATCCTGTCTGAAGAAAAAAAAACTTGGTGACCAATAAATTTCTAGAGCATTACTACTCTCAGAGTCGTAAATTAAAACAACATTTGGAGTATACTATACAGAAAGTGAGCAGGCTGGGATTTCTCGTCTGCAGTATGGCCGAAGAACCACTTTTTATTCTCATCTACATTGATCCTGAAAATGAGAGCCTCCTGTCCCTAAAATCTTATTATAAATAGGTCGGTTGTGTTTTTCTGCACTTGTATTCTTTGATGTATGTTTTGTCCCGGGTTTTGAGAAGTAAGGGGGCTGGAATTATTCTGAGAAGGGCATGTGAAGTTGGCTTGCTCAAGAAGCCTGGGCACGCTCACTGGAACAAGTTTATGCTTATCTTTGTGGGGTCATTTGGATCATTTGATGTGAAACCCTGTTACCTTTCCACCTGGTGACTCTCAGTCCTGTTCACTGATAAGTGTATGACAAATCTAAAATGTGTGTGGGCACTTGGTGCTATGTCAGACAAATGTCCAGCTAACGCTGCATACCATTTCCCCTGATGTTTACATTCAAATATTAAAGAATTAAACACGTTTTCTCCACGTACATGGCAGATATTTCCAGGCTGCCATTTATTCCTTGCATTTGTTTGCTCTCTAATCCATTGTTGTATAGATCTAACATAGAATCATGAGATACCTAAAGCATACGAATGGCAAAACTTTTAGTGCATTTTTTAAAATATAAAGATTAAGTCAGTTTCTTCAGAAAAAGCAACAGAAAAGGGGAAGTTGAGGTTGAGAGGCCTGTGAATTGGGGAAGACAGAGGAATTGGAGGCAAGGGAGTTGGGTTTGGATTTGATCATATTTCATTGTACACATGAATGAACTTCTCAAAAATTAAAATAAAACTACATTTAGGTGTAAATCTCATTGCCAAAGGACCCTCAACTTCAGAAATTTGGATAAAGATTTCACAGAATTCAAGACATGATCCCTCCTCTGCCATAGATGCACAGACTTCCATTATCCCCGGACCTCCAACCTATTTCCTAGAGGAGTGGTGTCTTAGTCTCTTTCCTGGTGCCATGATAACCTCCTCTGACAAAGGCAATGTAAGGGAGAAGGGCTCATTTCAGCTCGTACTGCAAGGTGCAGTCCACGAAAGTCAAGACAATGGGGCTAAAGGCAGCTGGTCACTTTGAGTCCGCAATGTATAATACAGAGAAGTTAACGCTTGCTACTCAGCTCCTGCTTTTCACTTATAAATACCAGGATCCCCTGCACAGGGGATGACCTCATCCACAATTAAGATGAGTCTTCCCAAACTGATTAATAAGAAGTGAATAACCAAGATAAACCTCTATGAGCACATCCAAAGGTCCATCTCTCAGGTGCTTCTAGATTTTATCAAATTGACAACACTGACCACCACAATGGTAGCCTTCCTTCATCTGAATCAGATTCAGGGAAAACATCTGTAATTTCTCTTATTTCACTTACCTATATCTCACACCAATGTCCCTTTTTGGAAATTTCATCTCTTAAATTGCACCAACATCTGCACTTATTACTCTGTCCTGTATATCCTGTTACTCTGTCTGATTCCAAAATACTGCTGGGATAACCTGCGGTCACATGATAAATAGCTGTGATTGCAGAGCTATGATTGTGCCTCTTCCCATACTAGTTACATCCACCCACTGTAGTGTAGATTTAATTTTATGAGAAGCTCATAACTAAGTTTATCTACTTATTTCTATATAATCACTAAAGACAATATATCATAAGAAAAAAAACTCTGTAAGTTGGTTGCATTGTTACCGGGTAATAACAATTACGATGTTTTCTATAAAGTGCTAAAATACCATGTTCTTCATTAGACTGATGCTTGTGTTGCTAGACAGTTCTGTAATTACAAATATACAAGTATACTCATAGTTCAACAATCTAGATCTAAGCTATTCCACAGAAAATTAGTGGCATGCAGTACATGTAATTTAAAATTTTAGAGGTGATAATATAAAATCAGAAGAAAATAAGACAAAAGCTATTCTTAACAATATACTTAAGCCATTATGCTATGATTCCACAGGCAACAGCATTTTCAGCGATAAAGTATGAATGAACTATATTCCAGTTCATTGTAAATTCAACCTGTATTGTGTCTGCCCAGCAGATGCATGGGACAAGTGTCTCCCAGATGGGACACCAAGGCTTCAGAGCCTTTCCAACATCACAGGAAGTTCTGATGCATCCTAGCTTCAATGGAACTCCAGTGAGCAGAATCCTCCCATCTGGATGGATTGGGCAGGGAGGTACAAATTTTCTTCCATGCACTCAGGAAGAGATCTACTCCTAGAGAAGACAACTCTGTAGAGGGGACCATTTTCATGAGAAATGTGGGTTCTGAACCACACTTTCTATTGGCTTCCAGAACAATGGGGAAGTCATCATAGAAAGAAAAGTACCTCTGCCCTCAAATTTGATTCTTTTGTATATGTTTTATAGGTATATGTGTTCATGTGTGAGGTTTCCATTGCAAATACCCAAGTGTTTGTGTACATGTGGATGTCAGAGGTCAAGATCAAGTCTGTCAGTCACTCTCCATCTTATTTTTTAAGACAGGATCTCTCACTGATTTAGCTGGACTCTTGGAAAGCAACCCCCAGAGAACTGGAATGATAGATGTTGTCATACCAAGTTTTTTACATGGATGTTGGGGATCTGAACTTTGGTCCTCAAGATTCCATGGCAAGCATGTTACCTGCTGAGCCAGCTCACCAGCCCCCCCTCCAAGTTCAATTATTGGATTCATCATTTTCTGGCTGTGTGATATGAAATGAGCATTAGTCTGTCCACACCTAATGTTATCACAGCCAAGATGAGAGCTAAATAAGATGATATGTATGATGAGCTCCCCGCTGACTCTCATAAACTCAAGTGTCCTTAGGGTCTCATCCTGAACCGTGATAAACATTTCAGGGCTGCCCTGAATAAGGATGAAGTGTGAGTGGATCAAGACATCCTCTTGGTAGCATTGCATGTTCTGTTCAGACAGCCATCCCTGCTTCCTTTTGATGCTAATCCTCTTCTACTCTGTGAGCTGCTGGGGCCTCTAGGCAGCTGAATAGGCTATAGTTCTGTGTTTGGATGTATTTCTATGACCAAGTTCACAGTTCTAGATCTGAAAGCTGAAGTCACTGGAAACCCAGGACGTAAGGACTGCTCATTCAAATGATCTGCAATTCCATTAGATAATAACACTGTGCATGTGCTCAAGGACATGGTTCTACATGTGTGCATGTGTAGATGTGTACATGCAAACACATGCTTCCATGGCCATGCATGCATCGATACACATATGTGTATGATGCACATGTGTCTAGGCATGCATATTTATATGCATATGCATATCTGCTCGTGTATAGCTATATGCAAAATGAACATATGAATGCATGAGTGGGTGCAAACACATGTATTTGTGTATACATACACATATGTGAATGCATACACAAGTGTATGTGTGTTTTGAAAGTTTTCTGTACACTTCATTGATCAGCTTATTGGCTGAGGAATCAACTTGGCTTAGAATTAAACATGCCAGATGCTGCAAACTTTGGCAATTTTTTCATTCCCCACTCCGTTCTCTTTCTTCACATGAAAAGTAGAAGGTCCAGAGCAAGTGATCACTAAACTGACCAGTGTAGGAGTTCTCTGCTTCAGTAAATCTGACATAGCCAAGGCAATGGTTGCCATTTATGCTATCACAGGGAGTCGGGGATTGGCAAACTATTTTAGCCTTTTGTGAAGATGCTGTTCTTTAACTGACTCCTCTTAACAAACCCACCACACTCACCTAAGACTCTGGAATATGTGCAATGAACAGACCCCTGGGATGGCAGCCAGGAAGAGGGCACACAATGTGTGTGTTATTCATCTACTTACCTCAAGACCAGAACATTCTTTGTTTCAGCATGGACCACTTTCTACATGCTGAACACAGTAAATATTGATATTGATAATTATTAAGTAGCCCAGAAGAAGATGAGGGGGTAAGAGAATAAAAATGATTAGAACACATGCTTTACAGTGCGTTCTGCTACAGAAGAACTGAGGTGAAAGTAGACCAAGAATCTGCCTAAGAGAGCAGTGGCCATCTACCACTTGAGATTTCCTGTGGCCACAGAGGAAGAATGCAAGGGAAATGACTCAATGGCCTGTTGGTTTTCCTTCAGCCAGCAGATCATTGGATCAGTCAGGGTATGGACCACTGACTCCCAACTCTATCTTACCAAGGTTCTCCTTCTACTACTCATTCTCCTCTTGAAAGACTCATAGACAACAGCCTTCCACACAAACTGGGAAGACCTCTGACTGTGAAGCGCAGATGATCCCGATGCCTGGGAGTCTAGAGCTCACAGAAACGCTCCAGCACTGTGCACGAGAAACTACTAAGAGTGAGGAGGTTTAGGACACAAAGAGTCAATGCTGGCAGACGCTGGCTTGGAGAGCAGAGGTGTGCATTGTTAGCCTGCCTTCATGCCTAGTAGAAGGTGATCTCTCCCTGGCTAGGTGACTCATCCAAGTCAGCAAAGTTTAGGCTTTTATATGTCCCCATATGATATAAATGTCCTCAAGAGTCCCACGTGGGAAAGGAGAATGGCACAGTAGATTAAGTGCCTGGCTTTACAAGTATGAGGATCTGACATCAGTGCAATGAGCTGGACATGGTCACAGGTACCTTTAATGCTGGCATCGGAGAGGAAAAGATGCTGGATCCTCGGGGAACACCAGTGAATCCCCGTAACTGAGTCAGTGATGTGCATATTCCAGAGTAAGATCCTATCTTACTCTGAACCTGGGGGATGTCTACAGAGCTGCACTACCGGAGGTTGGCTTCTCCATTCTATAGGAAGGCAGATATAAGTGCATTTGAACTCACACATGTGTCCTCTTACACAAGAAGATGGACACCTACTCACTCACACATTCACACAGAAAACCCACATGTTACTGACAAAGGAGCTGGTCAAAATTCCAAGGCTGAAAAGGTAGAAAATGGAAAGTAAAGATCTCCAACCCAGGTAGACTGTAAACATTTGACTCTCTGCTGTGCCACAATTCTGCCACTCCAGCAGCCAAACAGATTGTCTGGCACCACATTTTCCAGTCCAGGACACACTTGAACCCCGACCTAATGACTTTGCCCACTGTTTGTGGCTGCTCTTTCCCTTAGAATGGGTTGTATGTATCACCATGACCACAAGACCTGTAGGACACAGGTCTCTGGACACAGACCTTTCTAGACAAGGACCAGACCCCCAAATCCAGGAAGTCAACTTTGTTTTGGCAATGACCTACAGGCATCACCTCTCCCCACCCCAAGAGATTTATAATTAAGCCTGCAAAAATTAAGAAATTAATATAAAAGCTGCCATGTTGCCAATGCTTTTATTATACTTTAATTTACTGGAAACATTTCCGTGCCACCCCTGGGGAGGAAGTGCAATGTAAAATTGCCAACATCACTCTTAAGAGCTGAAGTAAGCATTTCTTTCACATCTTCCATAATCCCATTTTTTTTTTAAAAAAAAAAGCTAGCAACTGGACAGGACGTGAACCAACAAACAAAACAATCATATCATTCTAGATGCTCTCTCCTTGACATTTTATAGAATATCTTCGCAAGTCATTCTACACTTCCCCTCATATTTTATTTGCAGGCAAAGAAATACTAACCTGCACTCCTGGGGCACACACTGTATATAACTCTACGTTATTAGACAGGTGTGGAGAGTTGGCTCAGTGATTAAGAGCTAATATTGCTCTTAAAGTGGACTTGAGTCTGGTTGCCAGCACCCATGTCAGGCAGCCTGTAACTCCAGCTCCAGGGAGTCTGACACCTTCTTCTGGCCTCCTTGGGTCCCTGCACTCACATGCATGTACAGATACATACATACACATAGGTAAAACATTAAACTGGTTTTTAAGTCTTAAAAAAAACATTTGCCAAGTTACTAGATATTCTTGGTAGCTCCATAATCACCAAGAGAATAAAGAAGGTGACAGCCAGGGCATGAGAACAGACAGAAGAAAGTCACAGTGTCAGGTTCCCTAGAGAATATGGGGCAAATTGCTAAGGGAAGGCATCCCAGAGAACAGAAGGACCAGGGTTCACACTTGAGCATGGACATCTCCCAGCACTGCTATGCCAACTTCCTAGATCTTCACTTTTCTCATCTTTCAAATGTGAGAGCAACCAATCTACCCCATACATGTATTAAGAGTGGGAATTTAACAACATACATGAAAAGGCTTTTTTTCAACTCACATGGCAAAGCAATGGTTATGTTGGTGGAGATTCTGTTTGGAGCTTCCTGATGAGCATCCTGTATCTGGAATGCTTGGAATTGAAAGTGACTAAGATTGGGAGAGATTTTCTTTAGGGAATACCTGCTTGCCTCTAATGTGATATTTTGGGGGATGGGACACACCTTCTCCACACAACATTCATTATTTCTGTTTCATACATGATCTCTTACAAAGCCTGACTTCTACTAATGACATTATAATGTTGCCCAAAAGTTTCAATGTAGGATTTTTTTTTCTTCAAAATTCTGACATTTATATTTGGGATACTGAACTGATATAAACACACAGCCAGCCTACGGGACAGAGAACTGAGAACAACATACCCCTTGACCGCTCTTAGGTCAGTCCCATCTCCACTTCTCCATTAGCTGTGACCAGCAGCCTGGGGCCATTAGAAGGCTTCCACATAGCATTTGATGTTCCAGGCTCTGAGCTCTGGGTTCAAATTTAGACTAACACTCTCATTAGCAGCAACAATAAAAACCAGTTCTACTTGTTGGTCTCTGTAGAGGTCTCCATCCCCATCAGAATGGAATGGAGTATGAGACTCACTTCCTGGAGGTGGTTTCTCAAGTGGAAAGGGGAAATTTCCTTGTGGCTACTTGATATGTGGCCAGAAAAAAGCTCTGGGGTCCTGAAACTGATGCTAGAAAACAAACAGCACAGTGATCCAAACACAAGTGAGTGCCCTGGCTCAGTAAGTTTGCACAAAGCTACATGCTAGGACGTACATTCCTGTTACATAAATCATTGCTGGGGCATGCGAGAAGGCAAGACTGTGATGTCTACAACAACTCAACATCAAGCACATATCTTCAAAGAAGTGGGATAACATGCTATTAGGGGTTGTAAGTTTGCTCTCGTTTTCCATTAAAGGTTGTGGACACAGAGAGGCAGCAGAGCCCTCATTACAGAACATTTACTCCCCACAGGCAAATCTGAGGTGACATTACTGTCTTTGAGTTTTCAGAGTGACTTCAAATTGTGACTCTGCAGTTCCTCCTTGCGATAAATAGCATCTTTTGATAATTAGCATATGAATCTTTCTTTTTTTTGCTCCAAATACTGCTTGATTTCTGTATCAAAAACCAGCTTTGGCAATACTAGTTATGGGTAAGTAATAGAGGCTTGAATGGAGCTCCATTTTCAAATGTGAAGTATATTCAGAGTGGCATGCCTTATCTTTTATGTAATTGTCACATGAGCATGAAAGTCCCAGACCCATTGTTTATAAATTAGCTGCTGCAGACCGTTATGAAACCACCATGGCATCATTATGACACAAGTCGAATGTTTGCATGATGACAGTTCCAATGTGACTGCAGTGTTACTGTGGTGATTAAAGACACCATTTTGGCCATTATGGCATCATACGTGGTTAATATGATACCATTAAACGCATAAATGAGAATGACAGAGAATCTTCCCTTAGGAAAGTGAACCTTCCCACAGGCTTCTGGAAACCTTCCAGGTACATTTCTTTGGTTGGAGCTTATCACATGACTGCTCCCAGATGCCCAGGAAGTTTGCAATGCAGACATCTTGATAAGCACCTTGCCAAGTGGAGCCCATCTGACATGTTGATAAGCATGAGGTAATGGTCCATTAGTACCAAGATAAAATGGACTTTCTAGAATATGCCCACTCTTGGTTATGCCAATCAATCAGAGCTTTGATATTTACAAATACGACCCGGCCATTGTGCTTACTTGGAGTGTACATTGTCTTAGCAATCCACAGAGGAGATATGAACGCTCCCTTAGAAGGAGTCACGCCTCTTCTGTGCCTTGATGTGTTGCTCCTGTTTCTCCTTCCACAAGAACACCATTGTATCCACTTGGAGGTATTGATTTTAATCAATCACAACATACAGTCCCCTCAATCAATAGAAAAGGTACAAGCAGAGAAGAGAAACTGTAAATCACTGCTATTTCTCCTCGTCAGGGGACTTACTCTTCGCTTTAATTCACTGGCTCTATTGTACATGGATGTGGATCTGATTCAACCACTGCACTTATAACCAAACTCATGGCCACCTTCGCCTCAGCACTGCCACATTCTGGGTACTACTCCTATAATAGCCTTAGGATTTAAGTGTGCTTCATCCGTATGCATACTTTAGCAAGGGGCAGACTGAGACTGAGGGTTTCCATCAAGGTTTAAAGTTCCAATTTCCATTTCTATAATATTAAGCCTGAGATTTGAATTCAGCCAGGCTACAAATTTTATTTGAGCTCATCAAGTTTATGTTAAGAGTCCCAGCATTATGCTCTAGAGTTTGAAACCTCTGTGTTAAGTTGTCTCCCTCTGTCAGAAGTTACTTCTGAATGTCATGCCTAGTGGACACTTCTCCTCAGTCACGTAGGTGGAAGATACGATCTGGAGCATCACCAAAGTGAGTCTGACCTGCAGGGCTCAGTTTACTTCCAATGCACCTGCAGCGCCCTACAGGGTAACTAGCATATAACACAACCAAAGGACACTGGTTGAAGGGGGTGACATGGAGAAGATGATGGAGTTATGAAATCGGGCTATTGGGATTCAAACCCATCACCAGCTGACCAGATCAAATTTCAATGTTTGGGTCAGGTGGATGGCTTGTCATTAAAAGCACTTTGGGCATGTGACCCAGAGTGGGAGGGGTGAGCAGGCTCCTGAGTGCTGTCCTCTGACCTCCACACATGTGCTGTGCATGCACATCCATGCATCACAGCACAGTAATGATGATAATAATGGTAATAACAGAAGGAATACGAATTCCATTTAAATGTGTAAGGCCCAGTTTCCAAATTTACAAAATTGAACGGAAAGAATCATGTGATCTTTGAGCAGCATAGAAGGAAGCACGGGAAAAAAGTCAGAGCACTTAGACCACAGAAAAGGCCACATGAGCTGGAGACTTAGCATGTGAAGCCATTGCTTTCCTGGTGAAAACTGAGGATGGAGCAACCTTCTCCATGATTAGAGGCTGAATGGGGTAATATGCAGCAGGGGCTTATAAAGGTTTTCCTTTTGTTTTGTAAGCTTTATTTTATTTTATTTGTGTGTGTGTGTGTGTGTGTGTGTGTGTACACATACATATGTACGTACGTATGTATGTATGCCTGTATATAGGAATGCAGATGCCCACAGAGACCAGAAGAGGTCATGGAACCTCTGGGAGCTGGAGGTACAGATGGTTGTGAGTTGCTTGGTATCAGCCCTGAAAACCAAGCTCCAGTCCTCTCAAGAGCTCCAACTCCTCACTCCAGCCCTGTTGAAAGTGATTAGGCAGATAGCATGCGCTCACTAACATAGCAGTCATTGTCACCATCGTGACATCTATATGAGCAGCCATATCTGATCTCAAAGATGAGAAGAGAATAGACACCAGAATAAGAGAATTGAGGATTTTTTTTTTTTTTGCATAGCACCACAGAGGAGATGTGTAGCATGTCTGTGAAGCACATGCAATGTGTGCCAGCAGCAGAAGCTTGTTTACGGAGGATCTCTGCTAACTGAAGCAGAGGGCATAACCAAGTCTTGCTAATTAGCTTCATCGCCTTATGCCATGGGGCTCAATGCCTCAGGCCCGGCTGTTGCTTTTAGGAACTGGAGCTGCAAAGTCAGCTAGAATTGACACCCACATGAAGGAGAAAGAGAGAAAGGGAAAGGAAAGGTGTGGATGGAGTACCCAGGATGCAGAGAAGCAAAATCTGGGGTGCTGAGTGTCCCACAAAACCATACTCAGGCACATTGGTTGAGAAAATTTGCCTTTTAGTCTATTTCTGTGTCTGGGGCAGCTGGAAGATGGGCAGCCTATTGTCATCTCCTGGTCCCTGGTGCTCGTACACTGTTCTCAAACCAGATTGGAAAGCAGGTTTTCTCATAAGGCAAACAAGCCTCAAGTGCCTTTGATTCAGCCTGTCTATTGGAGAAGGGGACTTGCTCTTTGCTGTTCTTCAAAGATGTGGCCTTTATTTGGCATTTCTCCATCTCAATTTCAACTCATTTGAAACAATCCACCCCAGGGAGGGCTTGCATATGCCTACTGCTGTGGTAGCACAGGAGAGCTGAAAGCCGTGGCTAGGAAGGAATCTGAGCTAAGTTAGGAATAAACAGAAAGGTGTCCAACTCTGTGCTGATAGACCAAGATATTAGCCCATGGAAACTGGTCTCTGTATGTAAGGACATCATCATTCATTCCCAGAAATGATAAATGAGAAGGCTAGAGCCAAGAGTGAAGAGAAGAGGGTGAACCCCTTAGTCACGATGTCCACAGCCTATCCTCAGCACCAGAGAGGAGTGATTTTCTGAATCCCCATGCTTTCATTCCCCACTCTGGGATAGCTGCTGTCTATCTCAGCATTTGCGCTAAGACCTCCAGGCCTAGAAAAGCAAACAGACAGCTTATGCTAATTCATTATTTGGTCTACTGTCCCAGTAAGTTCCTGAAGGACTCACACAGCACACAGTGAAATGTTAAGGACAGTAAAGGGATCGGCTTGTGTGCCTCACAAGCCAATGAGCTGGGAGGAAATGGATAGATATGAACTCCTAACTCCTGGGCGGTAGTCTTCTATGGGACTCACATGGGCTTTTGTAGAACATTGTCTCTACACACCTGTACTGAAGTAGAGTTTCATACATGAACAATGCCCCTTGGTAATGTTCTCTGATGTCCCATTGCACAAACTGGGTCTGAGGGATTTTGCTGTCATCACTTATGAATAGATTAAGAGAGGTCCCTCAGAACACAGGAGCCTGTCCACCATACACACTCAGCCTATGTAACATCTGCTAGACCATGTTGACAGGCAGGCCTTGGACGGTGATTATTTTGGAGAAGCTCAGACACCAGGAGGTCTGGCTAAGATCAAGACAAGGCCCCTCATTTGGGGAAAACAGTTTCAGGTGATTACCAAACTTTTGAAAATCAAGGCAAATAATATTTTAATGCTTTTAAAAAGATGAATCCACCAGCAACAAATATCAAAAATTTAATTCAGTCAGACAGGGTGGTGTATATTCCCAGCTACTCAGGAGGCCGAAGCAAGAGGAGCACAAAGTTCAAAGTAAGCCTGGGCTACAGAGTGAATTCAAGGCTAGCATGGGCAACAAAGTAAGGACAAATCTCAAAACAAAAAAGTAAGTAGAAGGCAGGGGATGAAACTCAATAGCCTAATTCAACATGGCTGACTTTAGAAAGCACAAACTCAGTTTAATTTCCATTCATTGGCCCAGCTTCAAGGAAGGAAAGAAGGAAGAAGGAAGGAAGGAAGGAATGATGTTTCTTTGATAACTGTCAAACACAATAAAAAAAAAGCCTGCACCATTTACAAGATTCATCTCCCTAACCCCTCAGGAAAAAATGAATAAATATATTTCCAAGTAGAAGCTGAAACATCAGCCTCACGTGGCCCTTCAACTAGAAAGAGATAGGAGTGTTTCAGCATAAAGAAATTCCTGGTTCCATCCAGAACTGTCTGTTAGTGGCAAGTTACATCATTGCTGTTGCTGGGTGAAATGTATCTGATTGATTGATGTGTTATCACCTCTTGCAGATGAATTATCTCTGAAATTCCAGCTATTATAATAAGTGCTGAGCTTGTCTGACAAAGCCATCATTGTTTCCTCTGCCCATGTAGGAGGTGCATCAGCCTAATGCCAAGCTGTTAATTGTCCAGGCTGCTAACAGGAGGCTATCGTGAAGACACATGCATGCAGGGTGTGCAGACACCTCCTGGGTAGCCTTATCTCTAGCTTCTCTGAGAAAAGAGACACCCAAGAAGATAACTTTTGCATGTATTCGCCACCAGATTTATCAAGTATCCTATGCTCTCCACTGGTTCCTGAAAGCTTGTGTATTGAAAGGTTGATGTTCAGTGGATGGTACCATTGGATGGTTGCAGAAACTCCATGAGGTGGGGTTTAGTTAGAGGAAGCTGGTGACTGGACGCAAGCTCTCAAGGGGTTCTGTTTGCTGCCTCTCTTTTCCAGCCTGCATGTGCTCTCTTCCTTTTTTCTATATTTTCCCCCTATCCCCACATCCCCTTCTCTTCTTGCCGCTTTGCAGTACCATGTGATTATCAGCTTCCTTCCACCTGTGCTCCCTACCATATAGCGGTGTCTTTCCATGGGTCCAGAATACCATGGTCTAAGTGATCATGGACTGAAACATATCCAAGTACCATCTAAAATCTTCCTCCTTTGAGTTTATGTCTACTCTGTCCTAAGTTCCTAGGGTGCTCACAAAGCACATGGTAAGAGTTGTACGGGATGTAAAGTGTCCAGTGACAGAAAACTACCTCACACCAACCGTTTACAATAACCAGAAAACAGAATTCAGTACCACGGCTACTGCCAGAGGAGCCATGGAGTAACTTATAAAAGGAAAGTAATTCTGACCCATTCTGCAACATTGCCAGTGTTCCCTATAATAAGTCTCCAAATGAAGAGCAAAGTGTTCTGCCTCCATAAAGGGAAGGTCAAATAACTGAAGTGATAGATGCTGAAAGCAGAATGACAGTGACTTCCTGTGGAATAGAATATTCACTGTACTATGTAAAGATCTGCTACATTTTTATGCTGCATTTGTTTAACTGTGTAAAGATGTATTACTTAATAATAAGTCTCTGTGTCGTGATTTAGGGGCTAGCAGTCCAAGAAAGCAGGCTGTATTTGGTATTCAATATGGGATACTCATTTTTACCTGGGACCTGAGAAAGCTTAAAAAACCAAACAAGCAATCAAACAAACAAAAACCCAACAGGGATTTCCAGCATCCTGGTGTTTGTTGCATACAGAGGTGTGGCTCTGCCATATGGCGAGCACTTGAGTAGTTGGAACATCAAAAACCACCTTGTAGTCATGTTAGGTATGTTAGGTATGTTTTCAAGATCATAGTAAAATATATTTTAAATAGATAGATGGTCTTCAAATACTTCAAAGACATACAGAATATAGAGTTTTTCTTGACTGCAAGGCATGTCCACTCTTGGCAGCACCAGTCTAGTTCTTAAAAGGATGATGGGCATCAAAGAAACTCCATATGGTGTTTGCTGTCATTGTGACAATGCTAGTCATTTGGGCAAGAAACTATCCTTGCCTTGACTGCTGACAATATAACATCCAAACCGGACATGCCAGACTCAAAGGAAAGTGAATGCAGAACTTTACCAAGAAAAGGTGGGACAGCCCTTCAAATATACAGCTTCATAGAAAAGTCTGTTAGATAGTCTAGATCTATAGGTCAAAGAGGGATGCCACAATGTTGCAGAGGAACCTTGAGTAACCGTACAGAAGCCAGATATCTCTGTTATTTCTATAGTTTTGGAAGTGGCTTGCACTGTACTCCAAGTTATTTCAGGTAATATATATTTTTTCTGGGATCTTTGATGGAGTTGAAGATTTGTCATGGTTTTCCTTAGTTATGACAAAGATAAATTAGATATAAAACTTTGGACTCACAAAAATAGGATAAATAATAAAATATTTTTCTTAATTTGCCAAATACAAATTGACTGGATATTATAACTGTAATTCTTACTTGATAATTGTCCTTATTGTTAAAGTTAAAACATTTTCTTTCATTTAGACAAAAAGGGAAAATGTTATGAAATAAAATATTTGTTTAATTAAGTAAAAATGTGTTAAAATTTTTTATGCTGCATTTGTTTAACTATGTAATGATGTGTTACTTAATAATATTATGATTTGGTGGCTGGAAGTCTAAGAAATCCAGCTATAGTTATCAGGAAATAGGGATAAGGAAATTTGTGCAATGGTTAAAGTTTCAGGTGGACAAGATGAAAAAAATCTGAAAATCTATTTTTCAAAAATACATGTATCTTAACTATTAAAATTGCATTTAAAATAGTTAAGAAAATGAAGTTAAAGCTGGTTTTACTATAATTACTATAATCCACAGTAAATGATCTAAAATGATAGCCCCCTACCCTCTGATCCTGTCTCTCTTGCCTTTATGTCCGTTGACAGTCAGTCTCCTGTGCAAGAGCTGTCTAGGAAGCTATATGTTCATTCATATTCTTCTTCCATCTCAAACCCATCCAATTTCCACCATCTATTCCACAGGAGTTGCTGTGCACAAGCCTCCACAGTCATCACAGGTGATCAAATCCTTCCCTGTACCCACTCTTCATCCATCTCATTCCTTTTCTCTCCACTTTCTTTGAGAAAACTTGTGGCTTCTCTTAATACATCCACATTGTACCTCTGTTTGCATCTCCAAAAATAGTACCTTCAATAGCCACTGTCTCTTTTGTCCAAGACTGTTGTACTGGATTCTGAAATAGTCTGTTTCCATTGCACCCTTCCCCCACACTGTGTGTTCCTTGCAACAGCTGGTCTGGTGATATTTAAACAATGTAAAGTGGAAAGACTTACTGCCTCTTCAAATCCTCAAGTGTTTTCCAAGCATGCGCACACACACACACACACACACACACACACACAAACACACACACACCATATACATATAAGCATACATATGCACATACAATCATGCACCTATATAGATATATGCACAGAATACACATACAACATGCACACAGAAAATATACACACACGCACGCACACAAACACACACACACCCTACCCCTTCACAGCCTCATGAGCTCGGCAGGACACCACATTCTAGCCTCTTCCTTCTCTTCCTCTTTCCCACTCCAGGCAGTTTCACCTCTCCTGCTGTCCACATTGCTCTCCTCCTGCTGTCTCTGTGGCTGGCCTTTAGCTTTTATTTCTACATGAGGCTATTGGTGAATTCCCATGATTTCCCAGAAGAATCCCAGCCCAGTTAACAGTTATCTGGCCCTGAGCGCTGATCTCTCTTCTTTCAGCCTCTGTCCATCCAAGTACTGTTTTCTGAGCATTTCCTTCTTCAGGACATGGGGATTTATTCATTCGCAAAATGGCCCGATTTCCACCAACAGATTATATTGACCTTTTCAGTCAAGAATTAGATCCATCCTCGTCATCACTATATCTTCAAGACAACAGAAATTAGCCCCTGTTGTTGTTGGTTTTGTTTGCCAGTTTGATGGGTTAAGAAACACCCAAGAGAGGAGTGTTCAACCCTTTGACATTGGAATTTTGCTTGGCCACATTCATAGCTATCCTGAGAGCCTTATGAACCACAGGCTGCAGGGTGACCACTCTTGACTGAGGATCTTAGGTTGTCAGTGAGACACACCTGTGAGGCTCCAGGGCGAACAAGCCTGGTTTAGGATGACAGTGAGACACACCTGGGAGGCTCCAGGGTGAACAAGCCTGGTTTAAGATGACAGTGAGACACACCTGGGAGGCTCCAGGGTGAGCACGGCTGGTTAGGATGTCAGTGAGAACACCTGTGAGGCTCCAGGGTGAACACACCTGGCTTAGGATGTCCGCGAGTGTGTCTGTGAAGGTGTTCTTTGAGAATAAGAACTAAATGAGAGAACAGACTCAGAATGTGGGTAACACCATTCCACAGAAGTACATGTCTGAATGAGAAGGGCAGAAGACAACCAGAAGAAGAGCCCCAGGATTCCCTTTCCTCTGCCTTCTGGGGTTCTAACATGTGAGAGAGTCCCTGTCACATGCTGCTGACATAGAACCAGCCACTGCCACACTTCCCTTTCATATTGGAACCCAAATATATCTCATTTACCTTAAGTTTCTTCTCTCGGGCAGTTGGTTACAGCAACAAGAAAGGTAAGTCATAGAGTCCACAGCAAGGGTTTGTTGAAGGAACCTTCTGCACAATCTATGGTTGTGACATAGGGCCAGGGGTAAAGTGTATGTTTACACCAACATGCCCATATCCAAATCCTGGTGCCTGTTCTGGGTGAAAGAAACCTCACAGCCCACAGCCCTGACGCCTGAGCATGCCCTGCCTTGTTGACACAGATCCTTACCTCCTTTCTGTTGAGGTTGGACTTCCCAGATGGGCACTTTTCTCAGACTTCCTTTGAGGCTACAACTTGGACCCACACTGGCTAATAGATGCCTTGGTCTAAATGTGTGCACGGCACTCCCCCCAAAGTTCCAATGCTGCAGCCTGATATCCACTATGATGGTGCTAAGAGCTAGCACATTTAGGAGCCAACTAGTTCATGAAGGTGGAGCACCAGTGGGATTAGTAGCATCTCTAAAGAGATGCAACAGGCACCCCCCCCCCTCTCTAAAGCAACAGCTATTATTTTCAGCTATCAACTTGACGTGTCTGGATTCACCAAATAAGGATTGACTGTGGATATATCTGCGAGGGACTGTCATGACTGATGATTGACGAGGTGCTGGTGGTAGGATATGTCTCCCACTGAAGGTAGCACCATACCTAGGCTTGTGGACCCGAGCTGCAAAAAACTGCTAGTTCTGTGTAAGCCTTTGAGTGAACTAGCAAGCAGCAACCTCCAGAGTTTCTGCCTTGAGCTGTTGTTCTGATTTACCTCAGTGATGAATTGTGATGCAGAAGTGTAAGCCAAACAAAAAGTTTGCAAGATGCTTTGGTCATGGTATTTATCACAGCAACAGAATGGAACTAGAATATAAGCCCTCAGCAGACATGGAATCTGCAAGAGCCTTGACTTCCCAGCCTTCTAAAACATGAATAATAAACTCATACTCTTTTGGAATTACTGTTTGGAATTATTTTATTAAAACACCTTGAACAAATTAAGACTATCTGTCTTCACAGGGAGGTCAAAGACTAGATGCAAGAGGCTACTGAACAAACACAGCTGAGAAGAGACAACTCTGGGGCAGGAGGTGCTGTGTTGAGAGGTGAAAGGGCATAAGCCACCTAGGCTTCCCTCTGACAGCATTGTGGGGAAACAGCATTTCCTGTCTTCATTCCAGATGGATTTCCTATTCTGTAAAGTCTATAAAGTGTGGTCCCCATATATTTGGGATACATTATATTTTCCCTGGGACAGTCCTATATGACAGAATTAGTAGGACTGTGTCACTGCAACAAAATGTCTGAGGAAAACCAGAGGTGGCAGGACTGATTTAAGTATAATATGTTGGAGGGACATGGCATAATAGAGCAGTTTACTTCATGGGAGGAAAGAAGGAAAAAGGAAGGAAGGAAGGAGGGAGGGAGGAAGAGAGGGAGGGAGGAAGAAAGAAGGAACAAAGAAGGAAGGAAAGAAAAGGAAACAAGGAAGGGAGTAGGGAGGGAGGGAGAGAGGGAAGGAGAGAGGGAGGGAAAGAGAGAGACAGACAACAGAGGGAGAGACACACAGACAGAGAGAGGCAGAGAGAAAGAGACCCTGCTACCAGGCTTTTCTTTTCTTTATTATATTTGGGTCTATATGAGATGGTATTGATCCCATTCAGTATGGCCCCTCTTTTCTTACCCTCTCTAGGAAAAAAGAATAAAAAAAAATCCTTTCTAGAGATCCCCTGATATAATCTTGACTAATCTCTTAGGTTTTCTCAAGTCAATCAAGGGGATAGTTGAAATGAACCCTGCTGAGGCACCTTACTAAGAGTACAAGGTCAATACTCACCTGAAACTCAGGCTACATTTGGGCATAGACTAAGGGTGCACCAGAAGACCGGTGATCATGATGAGTCCCATATGTTTTAACAAAGCTCCTATAAGATATGTATAATAATCAAAATGCCAAAGTTCCTAAGAAAAATAGATTCCCTGTTCCCATATGACTCTTTCCTACTTGCATTACCACAGCTGAACCCTAGCCTGAGTTCCACGTTCTTCACTAGTCCTCCATTATTATCTTCATTGTTTAGGTAACACACCTGAGACTTAGAGAAAGCAGAAGTGATGGGATCTGGGTTTGGCACCTAAGCAGATGCCGAAAGAGTTCAAGGTTGATATGTTCTACTGATCCCTTAGAAAGTGTCTCTTCCAAGCAGTCTTGGTGACACTCAGATGGAAGCTAATTTAGCTGTCAGAGGGAAAGGCATGAGATTCCAACATTCTAATTTTGCTCTCAAATCTTCCCTCTCTCAAAGTATGACTACTGAATGCCTACTTGTCTGGGCATCATAGTAGGGTTATTTCTTGTCTATAAGCTTGTTTATGTCAATCCTGACATGGAGCCAAAGTTATGAGTGGCCCAGCAGCCACAAGACCTAATGGTTTGACCAAAATGAACCTGAATGAATACATTTAGCATTAATGATGGGATCATTGAGTTTTCAAAAAAAGAAAAAAAAAAGGCAAAGAGAAGAGATCTAACCAGTTTCTGGCAGAACGCAGGGTGGATGTACTAGAGGGTAGGCAGGTAGATCTTGCGGATTCTCTGAAGTCCTTTGGGATGCAGAGTACTGTGTCATTACACACTGGTGCTGCCAGGTGGGAGGAGTCATTGTGTATACCTTCATGTCATCCCAAAGTTTTTCTGGCATATATCCTAAGTCTAACTTCTCGAAGAAACATGGAAATGGCAGGCATTAACCAAAGTCAGGGAGACCCTAGGTTCTCACTCAGGGGAGGGCAGTGACCAGACCCTCTCAGAGGTCAAGTATTCTAGGTAAGAGTACAAAATAAGCAACCAAAGGAGAAGTCCCAGTGTGGGGAGTACAGAAAACAGAAAGAAAAGGCAGTGTTTTCATCATTCCCATTGCTTCTAACTTCATCAGGCTTCTTTTCAAGGATCCTCTCTTGGAGTGACAGCCTGCCTGGGGGCTTTGCAGAGTTAAATGTATCATCCCTGCTAAGGCTGTCAGTCATTTTGTACTGAAAGGGAGCCAGAGGAGACCCAGGGAGATGAGGTTCCAACCCCACGGCCAAAGGGAGCAGCATCTGTGCCCCAGCTGTGTGGACCATGACCCCTGAACACAGCATCCTTGCTAGAGGCTCACTCTCTTGTTCATCCCAGAGTCAGATACCACTTCCTTTAGCCCTGGGAGCTTGCATGGCTTCCTCCCAACTGCGGACTCAGCACCATCCTGCTGTCATCAGCGGAACTGCCAGGCTCTCTCACAGCATGTCAGCCTGCTGGCACCCCAGGCACTGGAACGCTTGGTGGGAGGAAATGGAGCAGGGTGAGGGGCATCTTTTTCAGACTGACAATACAAGTCCTCAGAAGGCAGGCCTGGCTGTTTCTACGTCCTCGGTTCTTATACTCTTTATCTTATAGACTGGTTACCTGCTGCCTCCAATGTATGTTCCCTGGAACCTATTCTTGCTTTCAGATAAATATAGGCAGCTAGGCAATTTTAACCAAGGACCTACCAATTCCAATGTCTTGGTTCAAGCTCTTGAAGAGAGCAACAACATTTCATAGCACATACTTACCCACACTGAGCAATCTGCACTGAGCATGAAGAGGAGAGATGGACAGAGAGGCAGAAGAGTTATTCTACAGGCGAGAGCTGTATTATACAGCAAGGAGAGAGTTTCTGCTCCACACACCCCACATCCCTTCAGGTCTTCCCACTACTCCATTTTAGGCTATACATCACTACTGCATGTTCTACTTGCTAACTAGTCTTCCCAAAGACTTGTGAGCACACTCTGTTTCTATGCTCAAGAACCATGACCTCTTCAATCCCACCATAAATAGATAGATAGATAGATAGATAGATAGATGATAGATAGATAGATAGATAGATAGATAGATAGATAGATAGATAGATTATGGATAGGCAGACAGATGATAGCTATATAGATAGATGGTAGAAAGATAATACAGAAACAAACACACAGAGAGAACATAAATGATAGAGATATATAGTTATTAATATAAATATAGATAAATATTAGGAATATTAGAAAGACAGGTAAAATTTATATGATATATACAGAGAGATAAATAAAAAGTAGATAATAGAATTAGAAAAAGGAAGGATGGGAGAAGGAATTTATTTATAAAGCTAGATATATTTGATATGATAGGTCAATGGATGAACGGGTAAATGGAGGATAGACACATATTAGATAGCTATTCAGCTGATGAATACACAATGGATAGATCGATAGATATAGGTAATAATTGACTTATAGATGCAAATATAGATAGAAGAGATAACAAGTAACAGGCAAACAGGAAGATAGAAAATAAAAAATATGTGTGAATAGAAAATGGTTACAAAAAGAGATTGATAATAGATGATTGGCGGGCAAATGCAAATATATGAGATAAAAAGATAGATGACATAGATTACAGATAGATGTATGACAGATAGATGATAGATATTTATGTTTTATCATCTCTAAAATCCAGTTACTGCATAATTTAATCTCTCCCTTAGAATCTCACCCTTCCCTGCCCCTCTCAGCAGCCTAATGATCCATTTGCTACAGCACTGATAGTAAAGATGCTCACCCTTTGCCTCAGCCAGCCTGCTTGGGACCCCATCTCTGAGGATGGTGTCACTAAGAGCAGATGATCCCTGTCACTCTCTTCCTCTTGGTGTGTTGGGATGTGAAGAGCCTCTGTCAGCCACTCCCTGAACTGCTGCTCTACTCTGCCTTCCCCACTATGGTGGGCTGAATCCTTCCAAAACCATGAGATTCAAAGCAGCAAACTATAGTAAAAATTATTAAGTATAAGTGGGTTTGTAGCGTTCTTATTACACTGGAAGCTTTATCTTTCAACTCAGTATATTTTAATCCTGAAAAATATGTTTGCTTCTTCGTTGCTTGTCACACTGCTATGATAAAGCCAGAAAGAGTTTATTCGGAGCCAAGCCTGTGAGGCTATGACCCATCGTGCAAAGAAGGCACAGCCACAGGAGAGTGAGGAAGCTGTCACGTTGCACGTACAGACAGGAAGCAGAGCGGGTGTGTGTGTGTGTGTGTGTGTGTGTGTGTGTGTGTGTGTGTGGTGCTGGTGCTCTTTGCTTCCTCCTCTCCTCACTTATCAAACAATTCATCCAGAACCCCAGCCCATGGGATGGTACCAGCCACATTCAGGATGGCTTTTTCCTGTGTAGTTGCCTGAAAATATTTTCATAGACAACCCCAAGGTGAGTCTCCTACATGATTCTAAACCAAGTTGAGAAGGAATATTGATCCTCACGGCCCCTATACTCATATTTTTAAAAAAAAAAAACTCCATAAAATTTAAATGTGTCTATGCTAGGTCCTTCTCGTTTCAAATTCTTTATTGTTTATCCCAAAGTAGGCAAAAAGTAAAGCCTTTTATTTAGCAATTCATTCCACCTCATCTCAAATATATCCCACAGGGAAACCTGGATCAAACTACCTAATGCTCCAGGAAGGTGTCATAGTATCCTCCCACCAGACACTAGGTTGGGCATGGACAGTTAGAGACAATCACTGGACAATCAATCATCCCAAATGCCATTTATCAAGCACCTAGTACGTCCCACATACTGTGCATTTATGATGTGCAACAGTTGTTCCATTTGATCCTCCAAGGGATTGACCTGGATTAGCTTTGCAAAGAGGAGACCATGCTTAATGAGGTTAAGTGGTGATGGAGCCAGGATCTCACAGCGGTTGGCAGCAGGGATTTCAACTCTCTTCTTTCAGACCAAGGCATTCTCAGCTTGTAGTTTTTGCTAAGAAGCACTGAAAGGCTTCCAGCAGGAGTGGGGGAAAACAGAGCCTCTGAAACAGGAAGGACACCCTCTGTCACTGCAACCCCCTGGGACAAGGCTTTTGTCAATGCGCAGCTAATAGACTAATCTGTAGAACAATATTGGGTTTACAGCAGACTGAGTGGGAGGTATAGAGATCTTCTGTGTCCCCACTGTATTAAAAAGACACGTTTCCCTTATGACTAGCAGTTTTCACCAGGGTGCTACGTTTGCAAAAACTGATGAGCCTACATTATAGGTCATTGTCATCTTAAGCCCATAATTTACAGTCAAGGCTCGGTCTGTGTACTTGATGCTTTGGGTGAAGGAAGACAGGCAGAATGCTCAAGTTGGTGTACACCTGTAAACTTAGTACTTGGGAAGTGAAGGCAGAAGGGTTAGGAGTTCAAGGTCATGTTTGGCAATCCACGGCATGGCGTGTTCATCAATTATAAAATTGTCCATGCACCTCCCTCGCCCTCCCATCGTTCTCCTGTCATCCCTGAGAGCAGGAATCTTTTCACTGTCTTCAGAACGTTGCCTTTTCCAGGGTGCTCTAGAGTGGGTACCATGTAGTCTGTCTCTAAAACAGGAATATTAAGTTGCGATTGAGCTTTGGCTCCTTTGCAGATGGTTCAGAATCTCTAAGACATATTCAACTCTGGATCAGGCAATGTGACATAACCTTTGCTGCTACTTCCTTCTTGGTGGCACTCCAGCTGCAAGTCAAACCTTCAGACAGAAAGTTTTATTTTTAAATTAAAAGAAATAAAAAATAAAATAAAATCGATTTCACTCCTATCATCTCAAAATTTAAAACCATTCCTAAGCAACGAAGTCATTGCTTAAAAGCCCCAAGGTGGATTTGCTCCAGGGTAATATACTTCCTGTGTTTTATACTACATTTTGATGCACAGATATCCAAAGAAGGACCTTAAAATATGCAGCAGTGTATGCTGTTTGGGCACTAATCACAAGCAAGAAGTCCCTCAGGCTGTGGATGAAGTCGTGCTTCCCAGATCCTTCAGGGAAGGAAGGAGGCAAGTGTCTCTGGCAGGCAGAGTGTTTGGAGCCGGCTGTCATAGAGCTGGTGCAATGGCTGAGAGCCACCGCTCCAGCGAGATGAGACAGTCCCACTTCTACTCTGTCCAAATCTCAGTACACATGAAACTGAAATTTCTTGATGTATTTTTGAGCTCTCGGCTTCCGAAATCGAGAAGACACAGATACAGAATCTAAGAACAGGGCCTTTCTTAACCCAGTCGGGCTCATCTGCAGGTTAGATGGTATCTTAGTGGCTGTTTCTGTCGGCACAGTGGCACGTCTGACAAAAGCCACTTAAGGGACACAGTTTGTTTCAGTTCACAGTTCAACAGTATAGTATAGTCAGGGAAACTTGGTGCCAAAACTACACAGAATCGGTTACCATGCGAGAAAAAAAAAAAGGCGTTCCCTGGAGATGGAACCTAGAAGTGCGATTTGACTTCAGCTTCGCCGCTGCCTTTGCGGTGATACGCTGAAGGGAAAATTCTTAGACGACCAAACTCACAGGAAATACGCTCCAATCCCACGGTCATCACATGCATGGTAAACGACTGTTTGCTGAGAACGAAAGCAGGGAAAGTTACATGTACGAGTACCCTCCTCGAAACCACAGCCTTGCAGAACAGGCCTGTCACCCAGAGCTGAGCACGAGGTCCTTCCGAAGCTCCATCGGATGCCAGGTGGATATTTCACAGCTGAGAAGTCAGGGGCTTCCAACCCGCACAATTCCTGAAAAGGTAAATTTTAATTTCCGAAAAGACAAAGCCAGGGGAGAGAGAAAATGCATATCTTAGTGCACTTAAGAACTATGATATTACTGCAATGCTAGAGTTTTAGTCTGAGAAATGACTCCGATTATGATTAATATTCTCTTTATAATTAATTCAGAATCTTATTAAAATCAAACTTTTATAACTTTACATAGAACCACACCGCTTATGTCAGGATAGAGAAAAAGCCTCACCATTAATTTCACCTGAATCCTTTCTCAATTTCTCAAAAAAAAAAAAAAAAAGCAATAAAGAAAAAAAAATCCCTCCTTGAAAATTATCAATGCCGGGCCACCCTCATCTCCATAATGACACAATTTCCAATTCACGCCTCATTTTCATTAATGTTTCTGGCCATAAATTTTTAAGCATATGATAAAAAATTTCTGAAGCGGCATAAAACTAACATGAAGAGGGAGTTCATTAGCACGTGACCCTAATTAGAAATTCCATATTAAGTCTCCAGTCCTGCTTCTGCCACTCCCTTATCTTCACACATCTAGGCCGACTGTGCTTTCAGGACACCAGGAGGAAGCCCTGCTTTTGGCTGTTCCTTTCTCGGGCTTTGTTTGGAAAACGACCCATGTGTTTCCCCTGTTGTTGAATAAGTCAATAGACAATTGTATCACAGGACGCCGTTTGTGTCACAAATTATCCGGAAGAATTGTGAGAAGGTCCTTGCCCAGTGCTTCATTAATGATACCAGATCATAAAAGAGGGGGGGAAATATGCTGACTCTGTCTCTTTTCTAATGTTGGGTGATAAAATGCTACTTCAGAATTCAGAAGGTTAAGTTCTAATGTGTATTTTGAATAGAGAGTGTTGGAATAATTGCCTCATAAACCAAAGCATTGCCCAGCCTGCTAATGGCTGTAGAGTGCAGGGATCAGCAAAGACGGCCAAACTTACTGGAAAAACTGCTGTGGCTCAACTTTTGTAGCCCTTCCATATTAAGTTAGCTCTCCCCTCCCCTTGCTTTTCACAAAAGGAATGAAATTGCATCGCCCATATTTTTGCAACTCTGATATGGGGCTATTTTACCATCCATGAGAGCTAGAGATGGCACCTCCTTAACTGTGACTCTTCATCCTTGTGTATCTGTGTGCACCTTCTCCCACCCCACACATTGGACTAAGGCTGGTCCTGCCTAATGCTGAGAATACCTACGAAGTGATTCTAGTGTTTTCTTTTGAACCTCTAAGTCAGGTGCTTTTATGGAGATGGGATTTGACTAGTCTGTGACTGCCATGCTGGGAAGGAACCCAAGCTACAACATGAGCAAGCTATGGGGGCGAGAGATGCCTGGATTATCACTGAGTTATTTCATCCAAGTGAACCTGTGACCTCTTAGACAATAAAGAGAGAGAGAGAGAGAGAGAGAGAGAGAGAGAGAACCTTCTTAGACTCTATGTACCACCAGAACTTTCTGATAGCTCCAGCCCTGAATGATACTGAGTCAGAAGTACCCAACTGAACCCAAGCGAATCCCAGAACAGAAAGGAAGGTTGTAATCGTTCCCTAAGGCCATCTAGCTCAGCACTACTGGGATGTGCTCTAATAGAGCACTGGGGACCAACCTGTTCCTCTAAGGGCAGGAAACAAGAGAAGGGAGGCCATGACTTCGTCTTTCATGTCTTGTCTCCCACACCTAAGCAGAGGCAAGAACCTAAACTACTCAGGCATACCCTTGGTTTCCAGTTCCCTTCCCTATTCTGTGTTGACTTCTCAATGAAAACATCTACTAAGGTCTCTGAGACACAGTTTGACAACTTCTTGCACATGGATTTCTCTCTCTCTCTCCTGACAAATCTAAGGGTTTCCAGGAATAAAAAGCAGATCCTGCTCACCCTCTGAATGCCAGACTTGGAAATAAAACATCCAGAATCAAGCACTTGGTGGCCTCAACATAGGAGTGTAAGTGGGAAATCTGTGCCAACCTCTGTAGAATCCCACTCTTGAAAGCAGAGGCTCCTCCCTTCCGACCCTGCTAACTTTCACTCGCAAAACAAAGTAGACTTGCTTCTGCAAAGGATCTTCTAAGCAAGGTCATCCCATTCCCCCATCTTCTTTATGACAGGCTGGCACATAGTCCTGCCTCTGCCACCCACATTCAGATTTATAGAACATAGGGGAGACAGCCAGCTTAATGAAAATGGGGAGGTGGTTCACACCCTCTCTAAAAGGAATGTCTGGATAGGGAGCAGTGTCAAGTGAGATGATTTTAGTCTTTTATTGTTGAGACACAATCAAAATTACACACCAGCCTATGGAAGCAATGTTACAGTGAGATGCTCAGAGGGGGTAGAAACCCTCCCTTAGGAGAAGCAAACAAGGAGCTGACATCATTCCGTGATGCTCATATTTCGAGGGAGTGTGCTTATTGTAAGAAGTATGCTTATTGAGGAATTATGAAAAAGATTTTCAAAAATTAATCGGTTAGTCCAGAAGACGTGTGCAGTGCACATGCACACAAGGAGAAAAGCACTACAGGCAAAGAATGGAAAATCAGTTTATTGATGACTTTGGACAGTTTGGCAGAAACCTCTCACTGTATTGGATTTTATTCCCAGAACAGCTTGGAAAGGTTGTTGTGCCTGCTCTTGCTTACTTGAGAATACCTTTATTCAGACCTGAAATAAGTGGCCAAGAAGTACAAGACTGGTAAGCAGGGCAGACAGGGTCTTGAACCCTCTGGTCTTGCCTCCAGCCTCTGAAGTACCCCATTTTGGAACTTGGCCCCAACAGCTGAAGATCGAAAGAATTGTAAATCTGCCCTGCTAACAAATGCCTCAAGAGACCCAGACTAATGCCAGGAATAAAACAGCCTCCAAAACTCATTCTTCATCCACCTACAGTCACCCGCCTCATAAAATGAGCTGGCTGAATATGGTGATTCCCAATGGTGCTGGGACTTCAACCAGTTATGGTTAGAATTAATATGGCCTGGGTTAGGACAAAGACGGGTGATGCTGGTGTCAAAGCTGATCTTCAGCATTCTGTCTTACCCAAAATTAATGCCTTAAGAAAATAATATTTTCAAGTGAGTTTCGTTCCTGCTTGATAATTTATAGCTGCACAATATAAAAATTGCCAATCATTAAATGCAAAAGAAGGCCATAGCCAAGCACGGTAGAACTACTAATGGCTGGCAGTGTGTTATTGCAGCTATAAATCAACTCTCCAGACCTGAAAACGCCATAAATAAGCAAGTCTCTGTGTCAAAATTGGCAAGCTGACCAGAATCACCACGCTGATTTACGACATCCTACCTCTGTAATCTACACACTGTTGATCTGCCACTTTCTTCCTACATAAATATGTGAACAACTCTTTGACACTAAAATAAATCACAGCCACTAGATCTAAAGGCTACCTTCAAAGATGCCTGGGAAGGTGATTGCCTCTCTGGGTGTGGCCAGTTATTTGGGTCTGAGGCTTGTTGAGAAGGTTCATTTCTCCTCCGTCATTTCTGTGATGTGCCCTGTTGACTCATTATCTCGCCTTGATTCCCAACTGAAACCTATTGGCTCAGTAAAATGGCAAGCACATATTTTAGGGTACTTTTCTTCCATCAGAGTCGTATCGCTGAAATATAAAATTACCGCTTGTAAGTCTCATGCCTTGTTGCTTGAGAAGGAGATGGAGTCAAAAATTCTACCTTTATTAATGGTTAGCCCATTGATAAGTAAGTTCCCAGATGAATGAGCTGTTAGGCGCCAGGCCTGTTTGGAGGAGGCCTGATGCATGCGATTGAACACGCATCTGGTGTCTGACCCTCTCTTTGTCTTTCTGATGCCTGGCGGCCAGGATATGAGCAACTCTACTTGACTACACCCTGCACCATGACATCATGCCTCGCCTTAGGTCCAGAATCATGAAGCCCAAGTGACCAGTGACTGAAGCCTCTGAAAGTATGAGCCCAAGAAGTCACTTGCACTGTTCATCTTTGGTATTTGTCAGAAAAGCAAACAAGGGACTAATGCAAGGAGGTTACGATTAAGGGAGGAAATCAACAAAAACAACTAAAAATTTTACAAGAACAGCTGCCTGTGGTTGCCAATAGGAAGACAACTAACTCATCCACCCATTAGTGTTCGGGTCTATTGTGGCTATCGCTTGCACTGGTCTGAAGTCTTGCTACTCAAAAGTTAGTCTGTAACAGTTTCTACCATCATTTTATAATGTGAGGGTACCAGATCAATATGCAGGTGTATGCAGAGCTGAGTACGATCTATTTTAGTAATTCTTAAACTGTCCCTAAGAGTGTCTCTAGATGTCCTGGGTCACAACTTCATCTTAAATTAAGCTTTATTGGAGGAAAAATTCCAATAGGCAATAAAAATCTGAAATTATGGAAACATACACATCTTAACAAGATACAAAAGAACACTGTGATCATGTCCTTTTTCTCCAACTTAAAAGCTGCATGAAGCTATTTTGCTTTTACCCAGTATAAGGACTTGCAAGACATTTTAATACAATTGATTCTATTTCTCCACCTGCAATTTGGAAATTGTTCCTTGTGATAAAGATCTCACAGTTCTCACAGCAACATTCTTTGTTGTCCTCAGTTTCCAATAGCTTGAACTTAACTTTCTTTTTTTAAAAAAAAACTTTATTTAACTTTATTTTATGCACATTGCTATAACAATGTCAGATTCTCTGGAATTGAAGTTATAAATAGCTGTGAGCTGCCATGTGGGTGCTGGGAATTGAACCCAGGTCCTTTGGAGGAGTAATCAGTGCTCTTAACCACTGAGCCATCTCACCAACCCCTTAACTTTCCCAGGAAAGTTTGAGGTTTGCTTTCCTTCCTTCCTTCCTCCCTCCCTCCCTCCCTTCCTTCCTTTCTGTTTTTCTTTCCTTCCTTCCTTCTTTCTTTCTTCCTTTCTTTCTTTCTTTTTTCCTTTATTTCTTCTTTTCTTTCCCCCTTCCTTCCTATCTTTCTTTCTTTCTCTCTTTCATTTTTTTCCCACAGGGTGTCAGGTCAGGGGAGCAGTGTCCAAGAGAATTATCTCTAAGCACCTTTGGAGATCAGGAGAACTTATTCAGGCTTCCTTGTTTTCGAAGGAAAAATCTACAAAAGTTGATAGAAATTTATTTTCTCTCCTTAAAGATGGCAGCAAAGGATTTCTTATCAGAATTGCCCAGTTGACCCAAAGCATGAGCTCAGCACTCTGCAGGGTATACCTAAGACACGACAGGAAAAAGCACCTGTTCTCAGAAATGATGGGTGACTGTCTTTTTCAGCCTCATTTGCAATAATCTTCCACTCCTTCCCCTGAACTCAGGAGACTTGCTGTCTGCGCCACAGGATTCTTGTCATTCATGGTTAAGATGGAGGGTTGCCCTGAAGTCATCAGGTATGATAGAGAAAGTCTTTAAAATCATGTCTTCCACCCCCCTTTCCCCCCCACACACTCATGGCTCAGCCCCTCTGGGTGAATAGAATAGTTAAGAGCCGCCCACCTGAGAGCTGAGGACATGGCTCAGCAAGAAAACTGCTAGCCTTGCAAACATGAGGACCTGAGTTAAACCCCTAGAACCTACATTTTAAAAAAATCCAGGTGTGATAGAAAACACTCATAAACTTATGGCTGGAAAGGTGAAAGACAGATGGATCCCTGGGGCTGGCTATGAGCTTCAGACAAATGAAAGACCTTATCTCAAAACAAGGTATATGACTCTCAAGGAATGATACCTAGAGTCATCCTCTAGAGTTTGCATACATGCTAACATGTATGTATAACGACTTCCCATAATACATACACACCTATGCCTACAAATAAATAAATATGTAACAAAAGGACTAACCCCTTTGAACTGACTCAATAGATTCTTAATGACTATCAGTGTGATGTACTAAGCAGTGATAGCTACCTGGATCACCACAGAGTTATTATTATCTTAACCCCATTTTCAGCTCATAGGAAGCCGAGCTGATGCCTCAGAAGAATGAGCAACTCTGCCGTGTTTTGTGCATTCTCACAGCCTTTAACAGTGATTTAAACTGGACGAACTAAGGTAGGTAATCAAACCACCAGTTTCTGTTGCAAGCCCCTGTGATGGTGGCGAATGAACGCCACCTGACCATTGTGGTGGCTTTTTGCATATCAGTTTGCTTAGCAGTCACTTCCTGAGTATTGTCCTAAAATATTTCTTTTCTCCATAGTCAACTCAGCTTGCCCCCGTCCCCATCCCACCTTTCATCTTGAAAAGAGACTCAGCTCACAACTCCTACACACAACATCCAGACCCGGATAGCCACTGTATCATTGTAGTACAATAGCAGCGAGTCTTCTTGCTCACATAGCATTTCTAAGCCTGGGGAATAATTGCCAAACACACTCTCTATTTGTTCAGCTTCAATCTAATTTAAGTCATCAAACATTTATCAGATATCTACTCTGTGCCAGGCACTGGGAATACAAACTGCTGAGTCATTATCCTTGCTTGCAATATGGGAATAGCATAGAGGGTGTTTGGAGGGGGTTTCAGGTGGAGGGGGAGAGACATCCAAACCAATAACTGTGATTCAACAAGACCAGACCACAATAGAGTATATGAGACTGCAAGTCCCATCAAGTGCGCTTCTGTACAGGACCAGATGTGTGCTCAAGGAGACTGCTACCAACAGAGAAAAGATGGCTGCGAGGGAATAGAGTTCACTGTGCATACTATCAGGTGGACGAATGTGATAGCAGGGCTAAAATGACAGAGAAGGAACTAGAAATGCATGCACCCTGTCTCTGAGTCATATTTAGAGAGGCCACAGCAGAGCAGAAATCAAATCTAGTTCCACTTGGCTCTAGGAGCAGCTTTTACTTCCCAGAAGGTTGGCTGCAAAAAGGAACAGCTCGTGGGCCCATTCATACTACAGGAGGGCTTCTCGCAGCCCCCGTCTCCTCCTGCTTTATGTAAGTGTTTTCCTACATCTCTCCTTAAAACATATGTTCCCAGTTGACTGAAATATGACCAGCTGGAGGCAGAAGTTCCTTGTACCCATCTGTGCCTTCTCTAGGAACAAGAGCACACAGTGTGCAGGTTCCAGGTCTCTATCCAGGCCGTGATCATATCAGCACACCTAACAAGTGGAAAGGGAGACTTTACTCCTAGGCAGAGGAGGAGCATAGACAAAGTCGAAAAAGCCTTGGGTCATCGTGTTTGCTGATTCTTAAAAGACACAGAGCTGGTGCGGACTTGAAGGCTCTCCTTTCCTAGGTAGAGTCACAGTGTCCCATTGCTCTCTCCAACCTTGATCACCAACAAGGACCTCACCTCCCAGATCCTCCCACCTGCTCTTTAATGGACACTGCAGTTAGTCTCAGTCATGGAAAAGGAGCCTGGAGCAAAAAGGCAAGTTAAGTCACTTGCTCAAAGTTCTACAGTGAGGAAGTGATATGGGATTCCCCTCTTTATGTTATGAATATGATTTATTACCATTGGTTATTAAAGAACCTTTTTTGGCCAATGGCATAGTAGAGTAAAGCCAGTAGGAAATCCAAACAGTGATATAGAGAAAAAGTAGGCAGAGTAGAGGAGACACCATGTAGTAGCCGAAGGACACAGACATCAGAACTTTGTCCAGTAAGCCATAGCTTCGTAACGATAAACAGATTAATAAAAAAAATGGGTTAATTCAAGATGTAAGAGCTATCTAGGAATATGCTAGAGTCATGGCCAAACAGTGTTTTAATTAATAAGGTTTCTGTGTGATTATTTGGGTCTGGGCAACTGAGAAACTAGCAAGCAGCCTCCATCTATAAGAAGTGTTAGGGAGATGTGCATCCATATAGAATAAGTTCCCAAATAGTCAAAACATGCAGAATAGATAGGTCCCAGTGCCATTATCATTGGCTTCTCAGTCAGTCCCCATTGGCAGTCACATTTAGAGAGTCCGGTTAGGTCATATGCTCATTCAGTCTTGGTCCAGCTGGATTTGATGAGCTCCCAATAGATCGAGCACACTGTCTCTGTTGGTGGGCCAGTCCCTCATGGTCCTGACTTCCTTGCTCAT
>JAQHUG010000014.1:3060176-3071254 GCA_028555095.1 Dicrostonyx torquatus | reverse complement strand
GCCATATTTCCTGTTTTCTCACTGCTTCCTGCATGCAGACAAAAACATAATCAGTTTGCTCTCGATTACAGCCACCACACCCTGCCCTCTCTGGCATGATGGGCTCTATTCCTCTGGAACCATAAGCAAAGATAAATTCTTCCTTAAGTTGATTTTGGTCATGTTATTTCATTATGGCAACAGAAAAGCAACTAATACACATTCCAAAACCCAAACATGCATGGTGAATCCTGATGTTTATGGAAAGCAGCTTTTGTACACAGATAACAAATATAAAGAAATATCCAGGATGGTGGAGAAGGAAATACACTAACAGAAAAATCCATCATCAGGCCAATTAATGCTTGGAAAAAGAGTTATTTCTATGAGATCCCAGAAAACACACAGAACACACCCTCACAGCCCAGTTCCTCTATTTAGGGTCAGGATGAGACCAGATGGTCATATCGGGCTGGCTGGCTGCTCTTGTAAATAAAGTTTGATTGGAAAACAGGCACACTCGAATGTTACTGTGCACAGATATCTGTGTCTTCACTACAGCAGCATAGCTGAGGAGATGCTATACACACCATATGGTTCCCAAGTTCAAAAATGTTTCCTGTATCTGGTCCTTTGCTGAGAAATATTTGCTGACCTCTAATTTCAAATTATTCCACCTGAAAAGCAAGGAAAGAAAGGCATCCGCATATCTGCTGTCCAGAGTCATCCATGCAGGCTGCTGGAGAGAGGGTTGCAATATGACATGTGTATGCTGACAGCGTGAGCTGTAGGTATCTAACAAGAAACTTCAAGCCAAAGGCTCCTGTGAACCCCGCTGTACCATATCCAAAGAGTGAGTTTCCCCCAAGGGCAGAGTTGGGAATCAGCAGATTCTATTCTAAGGTGAGCAGCAAAGTTGTGGATTTATAAACAGCCCAAGAGGCAAAGATCTGCTTTGTACAGCCACCGCAGCATTTTTACCAAATGTATGACTTAGTGGGAGGTTTCCCATCTTAATAGCACAGCTCTTCATCTGTATCAGAGTAGATGCTTTGTGCACTGGAAGGTGCTTAGTGCAGAAATTCACAGATTGTCCAAGTGCAGAAAATGAGTGTCTCTTGAGTTCTCAGCCATAAGTGGGACATCAATATCATAGCCACCCCCTCAAGACTCAGGGAACATCACAGAAGATGGGTGGAAAGAGTGTAAGAGCCAAAGATTGGGGAAGACCGGAGAAAAACAATATCTCTTGGATATTTCAGGACTGACGCACTTGGGAACACATAGATGCTGTTGACTGTGCAAGACAAAACTGCTTAGCATTCTGACACAAAGAGTTAAGGGCAAAAGAGCCCCCACCCCCAGCCGTTGACATCTGATGACTGCTAGAGCAGAGTCAGGTTTCTGCCCGTGTGTGGTCATGAGTAGGTTGGCCATGCTCCAGTGGAAGGCCCTGCACACATGCATATCTAAGCAGCACAGACTGCAGTATGGAGGGTGTGACAAATGAAGATGGTATGGATTTGGGTGGGGCCAAGTGAGCCTAGAAGGAGTTAGAAGAGGAGAGGGAAATAAAAATATTCAAAATATGTTGTATTTGTGCAGGAAATTCTCAAATGATTAATAAAAGTTATATTAAAATAATAAAAAAATTAAGTCTTAAAAAAGAACACAAGAAATCTGGCCCCCTTGAGTAGAGGTTTCTGTAAGACCATCTAGAAGGGAGTACTCTGTTCAGGTCAGCAAGTGGTCAGCTGTGACTGCTTGTATTAAGAGTCTGCTCCAGGAGAAATATCCACATGTAAGCTCTTATCACCATAATGACAGGCTTAGAGAGGTCGCATGAGTCACCCAAGGATATGTGTCACTTAAGTGGCCGAGCCAGAGCTTTGCTTCGTATGATTTTCTGAGCAGCTTGAGGCCACATTCCTTTTTTTTTTCTCACAGTCTTACCTCGGTTTCTGCACCCCCACCTCTATGCAATCCCAGCAAAGGAGCAGAGATGGCCTCTGTTCTGTCTTCACAAAGCCTAAATAATGCATTAGAACATGGGGTGCAGGATGTTAAGGTACGAATAAGTACTGCTAAAGGTTGTGACCCTCTCTACCCAGGAGGGGCAAAGAACACTCAACACAGCAATCTGCTTCTTCTCAGATCGCCTTCATTCTCATGGACAGAGCAGCTAGGAACTGCAAATTTTGACCCACCCAGGAATCAGACATCACCAATCAATTCAAGTTGCTAATTGGATTCTTCCATAACACAGCCCAAACTCTCTAAGCCAGGAGCATTTTTGAACACAGCATATGCTCCTATACAAGAGAACTTTGATATAAGGGATTCACCTAAACCTATAAAAGTTGCATTGAAAGCCATGTCTTGAGCTATCAGATGCTGAGTTCCTGCGGTTTTGAGACTGTGATATATAACCAGAACTTACAAAACTGGAGAGTTGTTCATGGTGTAACCTGAGATCTAGAAAATCTACTCACTTCATAAACAAATTCCCTATGTGTTCATCAAAAAAACTCCAGAACCCAGACACTTATTGCTCCCACTGTGGTTTAAGCTGTCATCACTCATAAGGCTGTAAATGATGTAGGGTATCATCAGAAAGTGGCCCAGCAGGTATGTGATTTTAGTATAACCTAGACCTAGCATGAACCCTGATTCAACAGAGTGAAATGTTCTTCAGAGACATCCCCCATGAAGACCAGAGGACCCTTTATATACATTTTCATCATTCCCCTCAGAGACTTATGTAACATTCCAGGTACACTAGACCCAGTTTGGCCATGGTCTCTTTGGAGATACCAAATCCAAAATACACTGGCTATTGACATACACAATACTCAAGAAGGGGCATCTACTCAGTTCACTAGACAAACAAGATCATCTCTAGGCATCAATAACCTCCAGCAACAAGATGTATGATGTTACTTTTGATTGTCAACTCAGCATGTTCTCCAATCACCTAGGAGACAAACCTCTGGGCATTCCTATGAGGGATAATATACATTATACATTGAGTTAATTGAGGTGAGAAGATTGACCTTAGCTAGGGGCAGCGCCACTCCATGGGCTTGGTAGAAATATAGAACAAGGGCTGAGTCTGAGCATCCCTTGCTCTCCATTTCCTGAAGGCAGATACAACCTGAGCAGTGGCCTTGAGCTCCTACCACCATGCTAGATTAGCCTCCTACATATAAGCTACTGAAACTCCCTCAGTTTGTATTGTGGTGTTGTCAGCGTATTGTATCGTCTAGAGCAATGAGACGAGGAACTCAGAGAAGACATTCAGGGGTTGCCCCTCAAGCTTTAGCCTTGGCAGTGGAACCTAAGTAAGACCACCCTCAGGGAATCCAGAATACTTCGTTCCACCATGAGATATCTCACAAAGTTGGTGATAACGTTGAGCCTCTAATGTAAATGGTGATAGTCATCAGTCCTTGTGTTTGGCACAACACAGATGGTGAGGACCACACAGAACCTTCCAAAGACAACTGTCCTCACACCTCATCCAGAGACTACCATCGTTCCCGAAAGGGGCTTGAAGATAATACAGACTAGCCCGCTTTAAATCTCTCCTCCAAGCTTTCTCCAGAGATTTCTTTGCTTTTGCTGTTGTTTGCTTTTTTGTTTTGTTTTGTTTTAATGGTTATTAAATCTGGTATTTCCCAATATAGATTTGTGTCCAGAAGAAACACATTCATGCCATTTAGATCCTTTATTACATCTACTCCACTCTCACATCTCTCCTTATACCCAGGTTTCTACAAGATCTTTATCATCAAAAACAGAGACTACCTTTGTCTTTGTAACAAACACATGGTCATGAGACAGATATTAGTTGTGTAGTTAGGTTCATCTTGATTCTTTCAGTCCTAGTTGAGCTGCAAGTACAATTTCATCAGTCTTTCACCTTTGGGGACAGCGACCATAATTCAGAGCCCAGCATACTGAGTACAGTGTTTCTACATCCTCATCACTACCACTTTACCATCTGTCTAACTCCAGGGCCTACTGTGCTATGTGAGACACAAGTCACAGACAAACCCATTCTCATCACACACGGCAGGTATGGAGGATGGAAGAGAATACAATTGAGGAGGGAATTTCAACTCCACTGAAGACAGAAGCAAGTTATTGTAAGAAATCTGTCAGCACAGTCCCTGTTTGGGAAAGAAATAATGGCTTAAAGGATTGTGGCACTCCTGAGCTATGTTAAAAGACTTTAGTTTTGCCGAGCGGTGGTGGCACACATCTTTAATCCCAGCACTCAGAGGCAGAGGCAGGCAAATCTCTGTGAGTTGTAAGAACCAGATCTACAAGAGCTGGTTCCAGGACAGGCTCCAAAGTCACACAGAGAAACCCTCTCTTGAAAAACCAAACCAAACAACAACGACCAAAAGGACTTTAGTTTTTAAAGCATTATTTTACTTTAATCACATGTGTTTGGGAATTATGTGGGCACAGGTGTCTGCAGAGGCCAGAGGAACTGGGTCCTCCTGGAGCTGGAGTTGCAGGGGGCTGTGAGCTGCACGATGTGTGCACTGGAAACTAACTCAGGTCCTCCGTAAGAGGAGGATGTGCAGAAACACCAAGCATCTCTCCAACCTGAGCATTTTCTCACACATTTAAAATTAGGGATTTCCTTGGTTTCAGGAAGTTGAGGTTCTGTCTGGTTGGTTTCCTTGCTGAAAGCCACAGAAAATTTTAAAACAAAAATATATTTAAACAAGTATGCAATTGCCAAAATATTTTTAAAAAGTAAAATGAAGCCTATCTGGATCCAATTCCGGCTAACTCCAGCTGGGAGTTTCATAGTGCATTACAGTTCCTCAGTAACTATAGAAATTGCAGCCCAGTTTCACAACATCACTTTTTAAAATATTACAAAATGGACTGGAAAGATGGCTCTCAGTTAAGAGCATATGCTGTACCATCATAGGACCAGAGTTCAGTTCCTGGTGCCATGGGTGTCCTGCAAACACTAACTCCAGCTCTAAGGGACCTGATGCTAAGGTTTGGCCACCAGGCACAACACACACACACACACACACACACACACACACAGAGAGAGAGAGAGAGAGAGAGAGAGAGAGAGAGAGAGAGAGATCCCTGTATAAGAATGATTACAATTAGAGGAATTTCACTCAAAAATCAGGGACTCATTCCCTCTCCTCAACATGGACTGAAGCACAGCCATCATGCTACACACATCAGTTTTTGCTGTACAGACAGAGAGAAAATTAGAGAAGCTCTAGTGGCCCCTAAATCTTTAAGGTCCTGGGACTATCTAACACAAAACAGACATCATAATTTGTTCTTCTGACTTTAAAGAGCTAACAAAATTCAGGGTTGCCACAGCGAACTCAACAATTCCTTCGCCATTTGTGTTATGACCCAAATGGGCAGCAAGATGGACTTCGTGCTCACATCCGACACAACCTATCTATGCCTTAAAAATATGCATGTATAGCATGAATTATGCAAACCTTAAATATTACCCATGCCTCTTTTACTGTCTCATTTAAGTGGGAGTTTTGATTAAATAATGTATTATGGAGTAGAATTCCATAATAGATAGTAAATCACCAGGAGTCTTGACATTTATCTTCCACCGTCTACGAAATACATTCTTAATGAAAATTCTGAAATTTGGTTTCAGTTTCATGTGACTCATTCATTAACCTCAAGATAAATCACACACACACACACACACACACACACACAAGCATGCATGCGCCCCCACACACATGTACATACACACATTCACAGGAAGCCGACTTAAGTTTTAAACAAAGTTAGATATACTTATATTCCTTGCTATTCTAGATAATGTATTTGGTTATCATTTCAAGCAAAATTGGCCCAAGTTCACATACCATGTCATATATTTGTATGTGACATTTGTGTGTGAAAGGAGAGAAAGAATGCAGTTTTTGTGCATTCAAATTTTGAAAGCACATAAAATGTATTTCTCATGAAAAGTGTGTATTAGTAGAGTGGAGCCCTGTGTTCTGATTCCCACTCTGTTATTAACCAATGGTCTCACTTGGAAAGCTGTTAAATTTTTTTCAGGTTACTGTTTCTTCAAGAGTAAGGTAAGAAGAAAAGAAAAGTCTATTCTGATATTAATATATAGTATTATCTCTATTTTGCCTTACCAATATAGAATTTAAGAACTTTAGAACTGGTTTAGAATTTGATGATCAGGACTGTGCCCATCTCCAGCTATGTGAGCTCCTTTTCTTGAAGACTCACTTCATGCTCTGACTGACGTATCTTAGCTTCTATATTAACCAAATGGGAGAAACCATCACAAGAGGCTCATGGGAGCTGTGTGTACTTTGTATATATAGGCCATCCCTGCCACTGCGGGACCAAAGTAACAATCAAACACCATGGAGACATAGACCTGACTACCATTCCAACAGCAATGTACGATGCTGGGTAAATGGTAGGGAGTCAATTACTCAATGTTGGACAAGGAAAAAGGTAACGAGCAGAGGACAAGTACTAATGAAATGTATCCAATCAGACATTATTAAAAGTTCATAAAGTCACCCAAAAGTTTTTGTTTACCCACATTTGTGCCCACGCTCATTGAGAGTCAGTTCAACAGCATGGTAATTAAAACAAATATCTTACATCCCCAACAAACTTAGAGGCATAAAGTAGAAGGCAATTACTCAACTCTGATTTAGGCTTAATAGGCAACATGCCTTAATTTATTCTAATTTAATATTCAAAAGAATGTCCTTAAGGTAATATCCTTCCTCAGTTCACAACAAATGCAACACAGTAAATTAAGGCCTGCATCCATCAAATGCATGAGAGCTACACCCTCAGAGCAGAAAGTAACCCTCAGAAGTAAGGAAATGCCCTGAGACAGCCCAGTGCAGGCAAATGCTCCTGAGAATTGAGAAGACACCCTCTTGTCTACCCAAGCTACATTCATGAATTCCCAATTGGGCAACTACTTCCTTGCTATAAGCAAAGGAGTATGCCAGTCCCTAGTCACAGGAACCTGTTTTCCTTTAGAATGGGTCACATCCTTCAGTCAAAGACCTAGAAGAGGTATACCCTGCCCAACAGAATCCTGAAATCTTAGATGGCTGGCCTAAGGTCACTCTCTACTTACAGACCCACCTAACCACCAAAAGACATTTTATTTAGTGAGCTAAGAGAGCAAAGTAATCTTGGGTCTCATTGTGGAAGTCTCACAGCGCTGTTTCTGTCTTCCTTTCCATGCAGCTAGAAATAGATTCTGCCTTCTAAAGAGGAACGGGATCAGGAGCGGTTTGAATTCAACGCTCAGAGCACCGACTTGTTGCTGGGAAGCATGCAGTCTGTTCAGACACTGTGCATGGGGCTTTGGCCTGGGTGGCTTTATCACTGAACTGCTATGAGAAGAAAGTTGGGCAAGGTAAGGCTACCTGCTAATGCTCTCTGAGTGACTTCTCACTGAGTGGCTGGACTAAGCAAGCCATGTGGCTTACATATGTCTTCTATGTGGCATCCAAAGCATGACACCAGCTTCCTTACCAATCTACTCGCCTGAGCAAAAGAGCTCACAAGGCACAGCCCTTCAAAACACTAGCAGTTCTCTTCTTGAATAAGAAGGTATTGTCGTGGTGACCCCATCTTCTGCCATGCTTCATGGCTGCCATGAACTAAGCAGCTTTATACCACTATGTGTTTCCACTATGATGCCTTGCTTGTCACAGTTCTTAAGGTATGGAGCTGGCCAGCCATCCCCGCAACTCCTGAAATAAGGAGCCAACGTGCGTCTCTCATCCTTTTATGTTCTTTATCTCAAGAATTTTGTTCCAGTAATGAAAAATCTAAAACATGCGTGGTGATTGCCATTAGTCTGGGAACCATCAGACTGATTTTTGGAGCACCCACCCCATGGTACCTTCCCATCGGCAAAGCACAAGGCTCACGGTTTCTCTCATCATCATTAACACTGACCTTCCTTTAAACAAAGATGGCTGTTGTGCTAAGGGACACACAAACGCCTATCGATTAATTATTTTCATTTCTTTGTGTGAGGAAGATACATGTGGGTGTACATGTTGTATGTACTTGTTCATGCATGAGTGCACATTCGTATGTGTGCATGTGCATGTCCATGTGGAGGTCATTGCTTGACACTGGGATTTTCTTTGATCATTCTCTACCTTTCTTCCCAGGCTAAAGCCTCAATGAACATAGAGCTTAGCAATTCGGTTAGGCTGGCTGGGCAGTGAGCATCAGAGACCATCATGGGCTGTGGTTCTCCCTGAGCCATCTCTCCAGCAATTTCATTTCCATTTGTGATATGAAAAGTGATGTCGACTATCTTGTCATGTGCACAATGACCATTTAGGTAGCTTGGTGGAGACTCTCCTATTCACATTATGACTTCTCAACATGGCAGACAACTAAATGGAGGAAGGTATCTTGGCTGACAGTCTCAGGAATTTCAGGGACGAGAAGGCTTGGTAGTGTGAATAGCTCCCACTGTGGTAAGAGCTGCTGCATGCAGATGCTGCTTCTCTCATCCTACCCAGGAAAAGCAGAAACCTGGCTGCAACTAGATCACTTAGAGCCCTCAAGAGCTACTCTCAGTGACCCACCCCTCCAGCAAGACTCCACCTCCTAAAGATGCTGCAACCTCTACAAATGGTGCCACCAACAGAGGACCAAGTGCTTATAGACACAAGTTGGAGGTGAACATTTAAAACGGAACTATGGCAATACTTTCTACCCACTTTTTAGGGTGACTGTATGTTCAGAAGTTTTCTGCACCATCTCAACATCTGGCCCATTCTCAGAAGATACGTGGCAATACTGATTACTACTTCTATACCCCCTAGCACAGACAGAGCGATTGCCCCCAACGGTTTTCATCAGTCTATGTTAGCTTCATGTTTTGGGATAGCTGGGCAAGGCAAGGTGCTGAGGGAAGACAGAGGTAGAGATAGAGAGAGACACAGGGAGGTAGAGAGATAGAGAGACACACAAAGAGATAAAGAGACACAGAGAGGGAAAAGGGAGAGAAAAGAAGGGAGGGAGGAATGGGTGGAGGGAAAGATGGAGGAATGGAGAGAGGGAGGAGGGGAGGGACAGAGTGAGAGAGAGCAGAGCGTGAACCTGCTGAGACTGAGGCTGACTGGTTTTATTTTCTGCTTGTACCTTCTCAGATGTGTTGGCAAGAATGATTCTGATTGCACTCAAACCGCAGCCCCAGGATCACATCCTGGGCGTTTTCCTTCCACACAGTGTCGGTGCTCCGTAATAAGGACTAAAGCAGCTTTTTAAAAATGTAGGTCGGGATGAAAAGAGATTTAACTTTTAATGTTTGAATTAAAACAGCAGGGGCAACTTCTCCGAATACAATAATAATAATAATAATGATAATAATAATAAAAGCTACCGGAGATTCCCTAAAATAATCATTCCTAGCTATTTTCCTCTGTGTGTTCATAAATAATAAATGTGCTAAAAAATCACCCATAGTAACACATTCTCTAATATACTAGTTATGCAAGCTGGTATAACTCTAAGAACCCCTAAATGTGAGAAAAATTGAATTTGCTGGTACTTTTTTTTAAAGCTAAAAATTAAATTTCTCTGGCCCCATGCAGACCTGCTCCCTTACAGCTACAGTCATAACTAGATTTTTAAGCCATTGGAAAGCATTGTGGATTGCAATAAAGCAAAACATGATGTCAAAAACTGCTTAGAATACAGAAAAGTGTGCTTCTGATATATACCAGAGGGCTGCTGTTTACCTGGCTCAGGCAAGCACATTGCTTGTGGATCTTTTGACAGCTGTGGCTTGCACAGGAATTCTAGCACCGTCGACTTTTTTATTACTGATTTAAAATGTAAGCTAATCCCACTGGCAATAACACCAGAATAGTGCTTCCCCTATCTGATCCCCACTTCAATCCTTAGTGCTTTTATTTCCCCCCACCCGTGATGATGACTAGGAGCCGGACTGTTAAGAATACACTTGGCTTCATAGGATGTGTCTGCTCTGACAGTAGCAGAATGTCCAGGGGAAGGGAGGTGCTTCATCAACTATTGAAGAGCTGCAATGTGGACCCGTGAATAAAACACTAGGCTGGGGACTGGGGTAAGCACACTGCTTTCCTGGCATCCTGCTGACTGGCCCATGTCTGCTCACTTGGAACTCAAGCATGCCTGCTTGTGCACCGTGGCTGCACCCTGAGCATCTTGACTTTCCCGCGACACAAGATGACATCTGCTTTGGGGACTACTTGCCCAGATATCTGACAAGAGATGTTTCTTCAGGCTGCCTTACAAAGTTTCCATTCTGATGCTGCTTCTGGTGTGCATAGCTGAAATTTCTTGGTTATTCATCCTTCTCTGAGTGTCCTTGTAGTAGAAAAATAAAAGATTAAATAATCTAAAATAATGACACACATATATGTAAGCATGATTGACTCTGATTTTATTTACTATTTGTTTATTTTTGTTTACTATTCTTATCTCCTACTTCTTAAGTCATGAGGATTAATTTTGGCCTGTGTATGGGATGTGTTGTGTGCATAATGTACATGTGCATATTGGCATATGTGTGGGTTGATGTGGGTGTGAGGATGAGGATGTGTGTGCATGCAGGTGTGGAGGCCAGACATAGTCTTCCTCAATCACTCTCCAATTTCTATATTGAGATACTTCTTCCATTTATATGTTGAGTCAGAGTTTCTCCCTTGAGTCCAGAACTTGCAGAGATGACTAATCTAGCTAGCTAGCTTGCCCTGAAATGGATTCATCTCTGCTTCTCCCGGGATGGAACTACAGGTGGGTCACCACATCCACTTGTCCATTTGTGCGGGTTCTGGGCATATGAACTCCAGTACTTAGGGATGTATGACAAGCATTTTGGCTACTGAGTCATATCCTCTGCCTCTCCAGGGTTGTTTTGATTTTGAAGAATCTCGCATGACTGCAGTTAGGGGAAGAAAGGTGGTGGGAAGGTGCAGTTATGGGAAGAAAGGAAACAATCTAACAATTCAGTGATCCTAGAGAATATATAACAGAATGAAGGGCTAACCATCCACTCCTCAGCCATCCTA
>JAQHUG010000014.1:3035053-3058962 GCA_028555095.1 Dicrostonyx torquatus | reverse complement strand
CTCCTAGCTACTGAGTGTCTCCCCAGCCCCATCATTTTTATGCACCACGGAACAGATATTTATTAAGCCCCGACTGCACAGAGCACTATTGCAGGTGTGGAGGACACAGCAGAGAGTACCACAGAAGAGAGACTTATGGACTCAGGAAAATTCCACCCTTATGAAGTGAAATGGGAGGAAAATTTTCCACAGTGATCATGGTCATCAGAGGTAACACTAGTAGAACACGGTTCTAAAAATTGTGTAGCCTGGAGACTAGGTGAAGAAGAAACATTTCCAGACAGAGCCATTGCTAATGGGTCAGAAAATTCGAGAGTCAAGTCAATCAGAACCCCAAGTAAGGATACAAACAATAGCTAGTGACCTTCTAGTATAAGAGGGAGAAGGCTGGGGAGGAAAGAGACAAGAGATCTAATGGAGGAGGAGGGAAGGAGGAGGAGAAGGAAAGGAGGAGAGGGAAGAGGGAGGAAGGAGGAATGACAAGAGAGAAGGGAGGAGAAATCGAGAGAGTGAAGGAAGGAGAGAGGATGAGGAGAAAGAAAGAGAGGAAGAGGGGGAAATAACAGAGGCCAGGGATTAAGAATAAAAGCAAAGAGGAGTGGAGAACAAGAAAAAGGAGTGAAGGAGACAAGGGTGGATGGGGTAAGAAGACAGGAAAATGGGGGCTGAGATGGGGGAAAGGGGATAGATTGAGATAGTGAAGAGTTAACAGCAATAGATAATGCGATGAGGACTGCTTGAAAAGCTGGCCCAGTTCCTGGGAGGGAGATGAGGGAGGGGAGGAGCAGCCACTACATTCCAATATCTACTGAAAAACCCACAGATTAGCACATACCAGGGGAATACCCACAAGAAGAATGCGCAGGTGTCTAAAGGAAAAAACAAAACAAAAAAAAAAAGAGCCATGTGGGCTTTCATTTATTTATCTGCTTATTTTGTGTCTACTAAGCACAAAGATCTTTCCAATGAAAAGCGACTTTTAAGAACTCAAGGAACCCAGAAGAAGCATGGTTTTAAAGTCAAGTCTGTGAAAGATAGATTCTCGTTCTAATGGGGAAAGAAGCCCCCTCATGTGCACAGATGTTGCACATTAGTGGTGTGCTTTCCGTAGTTTCCAGACAAAGGAAAGCTGGCCCCTGCAGCAAATGCCACCCAGCAAATCCTGCACCCATGAAGGCAGAGCCCATAGATGCACTCTCAAGACTTCCCAAACACTACACATTTCGGTAACCTGCATTCTAGCAGCTTCCCTTTAAAAACCACTATCCTGTTTTGTTTTAAATATGGGGTTCATATAGCCCAGTCTGGCCTCAGACTTCCTAGGGATCTGAGGTTAACCTAAACTTTTGGATTCTCCTGCCTCCATTTCCTAATTCCTGAGTTTACAAACCTGAAACACTTGTGACATTTACATTCAGGCTGAGGCAATAAATAAGTCAGCACAAAATTAATTCAATAATACATTCTAAAAAAGAAATTCACAAAGAAAAGAAGCAGATGCTGAAAAATGAGCCATAGTAAGTCCAAGTGGTAGATAAATGTCTGACTTAGGTGTGTAGCAAAGGATATGGAGGCTGCAATTGCTAACCCTGTCAACTTGATAGGATTGAGTCGCCATAGAAATCTGAGCGTACCTGTGAGAGAGTTACTAGATTGGGTTAATTGAAATGGAAAGGTCCATCCTAACTATGGGCTGCACCAGCCCATGGACTGGACTCTCAAAGTGAAAGAAAGGAGAAGCTGGGCTGAGCCCCAGCAGCAATCTTTCTCTGTTCCTGACAGTAGATGCAAGGTGCTTCATACTCTGGCTTCCATGACTTCCCCACCATGCCAGACTGTACCTCATCCAACTAAAATAATCCCTTCCTTAAGTTGCTTTTGTAAGGTATTTGTCACAGCAACAAGTAAAGTTACTAAGACAGAGGCTCCCAAAGGGCAGAGCGCTTATGGAAGAGCCTTGGTTTCTATGGGAAGCTAGATGCAGAGCTATTTGGCTGTGAGGTCTGTGCTAATGACTACCTTCTGGCCGGCTCACCACCCCTGATGCTCTGAAGACTGGAAGAAGAGGCATGAAGGGGTGATGTTCTGATGGGTACAGTTGTCCTTCCTACACCCCTGCTGGCCCACTCTCCACCCTTTCCTCACTGCTCTCCATCCTGAAGGATAAGTAGCTGACTATGTCATCCTTGGGTTCCACAGCTCCCAGGAGCCTGTGCCATGGAGTCAAAAGAGTCTTACCTGCCTACTGGATAGAAGGAGAAAGGGCCAGGGATTTATTCCAAGGCACAGTTTGGACTAGCTACCTCCTTATCTCTCTCTGCCTCCTGAGAAGTTCTTTATCTCCTTGCTTTCCAGACCTCTGAGGGAACAGGTCTTGTTTAATAGCTCAGGGCTGCCCTGTCTGTGTTCAACACAAACTGCCCACTGTTTTTTTCTAAAAACACCACTGCTTGTTTACTAAGTTCACCTTAAGTGACCTGATTTGGACACGTGGTTAGCCATTTGCAACAATGACCACAGAGAAGTACAAATCCAGAATTGCTCCAGGTCAATGTCAAGAGTGTATACCTGGAAATGGAAGTTATAACCAAATGGCCCTCTGGTCCTTCTAATACAATGTTCTCTGAAATTGTTGCTGGCTTTCTGATTTATTACCCCATCCTACTGCTGTAGGATCCTTCTGCTTTCTTAGGATGAGCTGAACTATCTCAAGTGGTAAATGCTACGAGGCCTAAAATGGGACCCAGTTCATCCACCACTGACATGACCCATCGACTTCTTCCATCTCGACAGTTTCATTTACTCCTTGCAGAGCAAGCTGGTTCTTTCCAGGGAAACAAACCACAGACAGGAAAATAAGGGTGTCAGCTGTGGAAAAGTCTCTGTGGAACATAAAAGGCAGACTGTCAGTCACGCCTGCATTTAGGAAGAGGCCTGCCAGCTCACTCACAGTCACTATGCAAAGAGCAGAAAGGAGTGCCCACTGCCCTGAGCTGGCTGCTGCCACCCGATACATGGGGAAACACCAAAAGGTAGGGGACTTTGCCATGGACCCTTGAACCCCACCTTTCAATCTTTCAAGTTAATATACAGCATGTGGGTTCTAGGGCTGTTTCACTGCTGTAGATCTTCCTGTCAAGGTAACAGACACCAGATCTTACATGGTTCTGGGGTGTCTGTCCACACTCTGCCTGAGTGTAAGAAGTCTTTGGAAAAGAGCAGGCCATATACATCCCTGTGTGGGATGTGTGTCCAACCTAAAGCACAGCTGTTAAACAGTACAGCTAATAAAGGCAGCTTTTCCCTTGTGTTAGATGATACATTTGGAACTCGTGCAGGTTTTCAGTGGTTTATGATCTGTGAAAATGACCCCCAGCAATCCTGCGTGTCTATGGTCCACAGCCCTGTGTAAAGTTCTGTTTTTGAGAGTGGGAACCCAAGGACTTGCTTCTAAATAAAGAGTGTATAAAAGGTGACAGAAGGTTACCCTACAATAATACACACACACGCGTGCGCGCACACACACACACACGCACGCACGCACACACACACACACACACACACATATACACACACATATTCCATTTCTGAGTTTGCAGAAGGAGGTCACTATATTACCTTCAAAAATGTGACAATGGTCTGGAGAGCTGACACAGTGGGTTAAGTACTGGCTACCCAAGCATGAGGACCTGGGTTCAGTGCCCCCACATCCACATAAAATCTATGTATGGCAGCACGTGTCTATAATCCTACTCCCAGTAAGACAGAAAGGGGAAGATCCCCTGGGCTCATTTGCCAATAAGTCTAGGCAAATCAATAATAAGCTTTGGGTTTGAGGAGAGATCCAGTCTCAAAAAACATGATTGAGAGTGAAGAAGTCAGACACTTTTCATCAACCTCTGCTCTCTATATAAGCTCTTATTCACCAACATACATCTTCCCAAACGTGAATACCCATACAAAATAAAATTACATATGTACCTATATGTTCCTACCATCATTTGTTAATCATATTGGAAGCATTTCAGTTATTGGTCTGGTGCAGGAGAATTGTCTATATTCTGTCAATTATGTTTTAAATAAACACTGATTGGCCAGTAACCAGGCAGGAAGTATAGGTGGGACAACCAGGCAGGAAGTAGAGAAGGGTCAATAAGAACAGGAGAATTCTGGGAAGGAGGAAGCCCATTCCTCCCCAGTCCTGTCCAGACACCTAACAAGGAAGATGTGACCTGCCCTGCTGAAAAAGGTATTGAGTCATGTGGTTAACATATACTATAATAATGGGCTAATATAAGTTATAAGAGTTAATAAGAAGCCTGAGCTAATGGGCCAATCAGTTTATAACTTATGTAGACCTCTGTGTGATTTTCTTTGGGGCTAAACCACTGTGGGACCTGGTGGGAGGACAGAAACTCCAACAAGCAGCTCTCATATTACATTGGTCTTGTAATACAAGTGCCTCTTTCACAAATAAATTTGATGACATTCAATTGCAGAGACATAGTTTGGACCTCAATAGCAAAGTGCCACTCCCAGGGTACTATCCTCAGGATATGACATGAAGCTAAAAGGTCTCCTAACTGATATTAATGTTTTTGTCTATAAAATTCAGGTATGAAAAATATTTACCTCATGGGGCTTGTTTGGTGATATAATTAGGAGAAATTAATATACCACACCACTGGTATGATAAATACGAATTGCCCAATAAGCTTTAACAGTTGTTATCGTATAAACAAAGGATGTTTAATCTAAGACCTCTTCTGTCCAATTAGAATCTGCCTCTTGTTCTTATATACTTTCTGCTTCTTCATCTTTTTTTAAAGATCAAGGCTAAGTCTGTATTTGTCAAAGTAGATATAGGTGTCTACTAATAGAATATGCCTACATGCAAAGTTAATGTACATTTCTATGACCACAATTAATTATTTAGCATCATACATATGTCAAATTATTTTATGCTTGCTGCATTTTTGGAAGACAGGGAATGATTTCTGGAAGACCCCAGACCTAATCCCCCAAAAGATGTATTCTCAGTGATAGGCAGGTATCTGAGAATGTAAGAAAGCTTTGGGAAATAAACAAATAAATAAATTCATTTCTATGTTCCAAGTTACTCAATTATTAAACAGTGCCTATAGACAGGGAGAAGCAATTAAGCATTAAAGTTATGAAGTGGGCATTCATATAGACATTTATTTAACAATTAGTTTGATTGGATTTAGGATGGTTTGATTCCATGTTTATAAAGACTCCCCACAGCCAGAGCATCACACAATGTGATCCGGCACCAAACTCACATGGAAGCTTGTTAAAAATTCAGCTACCCTGGTTTTGAGCCCAGCTTGGGGGGGGGGGGAGTCTGGTTCAGCAGGTCCAGGTTGGAAACTCTCAGAGCACATTTTTAATACTCCTTATGTGGGTCTCCTATAATGTCCCAGGCACAATGAGAAAAGGTGTCCTACAGGGATCCCAGGACTCCAGAGTCCTTCACCTTTACTCCAGCCTGCTCACTTTCTGGTATTTTTTCAGCATCCTTGACAAAGGAAAGATGTCTTCCCCAGGGCACCATTCTGTTTGTGGCAACTAAATCTCTGCTGCTGAGATTCAGAGGAGTAGTGCTCTGGGGAAGTAAAATATTTCCACTTTTATGCTGGGGCTCCTGCTGAAGGGATGGAGGAGTCTATTCATCAAAGAGTACACAGTGCCTGTTGCAGCGAGGACCAAGTGTGTCTGCAAAACCTTAACTCTCACCTGGGTGCAAAAGCAGGGAGCTAGCCTGGCTCAGATCTACCCAATGTTCATTGCAGGAGTGGGTACTTAGGAACGTGAACAATATCAGCATAGATTCACTTCATTTCAGGTTTGAGAAAAACAGGAACAAAAATGAATGGACTCACCCAACAGATACCAAGGACAAAAGTGGATTTGAATTTCTTGGTAAAATGTACAGCTATACTTCACTCGAGAAAGCCCGGTGCAGTGCAATCCCATGACTGCCAGGTCTTTAGTCTACAGAGCCACATGGCTGCTAGGGGTTTGACTATGGAGGCCCATGAGGAACATGGATGGTGTTTTGGTGAGAAGAGCGGGGACCAGTTAGGTTCATGGATCAATTAGGAAAACCCAAGTGAGGAAGAGAATCTGCCCCTTCCAGTTTGGCACTGAAAACAAATACATTTCCAAAAATGAACAGAGAATATGAGTGTTCACTTTAGGAAAGCAGTGATGGCTAAATGTAAGATGAGTTAGCTTTGAACAGATCTTATCTTGTGTCCTGGATGGTTTACCATTAGTAGAAGGGAGGGAAGGGAGGGGAAAGGAGGGGGAAGGAAAAGAACAAAATATTTCACTTAGCTCTACAACAACCATATTTTAGCTTTCTGCTACTGGCATGCAATACCTGAGGTGATCTTTTCTGTTATTATAATGAAACACTTGAGTTAGCCAACTTAACAAGACAAAAAGCTTTATTCGCTCCCATGATGTTCAAAGTTGTCATCCCTGGCTGCCTGTGAATTGTGGGTCCATGGTGAGGCATCATGGCAGAGTGTGTGGTAGAGAAAAGTTGTTCACTGCATGGTAAGAAATAGGAAAGCAAATACATGAGTGGCAGAGTTCCACTCTCTCCTTTGGAACAAGTCCCCAAACACTAGAATATATCCCTCTAGCCCCCAGCCCCCCCTACCCCCGCCCCGCCTTAGAACTTTCTGCTACTTCCCAGTGGCACCAGGCTTTCCATTATATATAACTCATATCCAAATTCCAATTTAGTGTCGCAGAGCAATCCAGACATGGCGTGAGGAAATATGTGGAATCTACACAAATTCAGCACCTACTTTAAGAGGAACTTGAGCCTTTGATGATTTGGGTATGCACACAGTTTTGGGAACCTACTAGCCCCCACGTGGTTAAACAATGATGTGTGGATTGGAAGGCATAGAAATCAGGCCTTCAGAGTGCATTAATTTCCCCCTTACATGTACAGCTAATTGTATCCATTCAGAATAGAATAGCAGTTTGCTTTAGTGTCCATGATTCAATGAGTAAAACCCACAAAAGGCCCTTCTTTGATGGATACCCAACAAGCATAGAGGACTCGGGGCCTAGCCCTGGAGCCAGGAAGTGGGAAACAGAGATGGGGTCAGGGCTTCTGCCTGTGCTACAACTGCACCCCTGGGACTTTGAGAAACTGATTAGCTGGGTGACTTTGGAGAGAAATCCCTTTGCAAGCAATGCTCACACACTGGTCATGTGACAAAGGATCTAAAGTCCCAATCTGTGCAGAAGCAGAGCCGACTATTGTCACCTGGGCCTGTTTCCTGCCTGTCAAGGCCACCACTCTGCGTAGCAGCTGCAGTTACTGCGTTTGTAGTCGTTGGAAATGAGGTTATTGAGACTCTCTCTGTCCAGAGCTGAAAACTCGAATCCCAGAATCTAGGGGGAGCGCAACAGCTACCAGACATCTTCCAAGTAGCAGATTGGAGTGACAGGCCCACCAGGTCCTCCTGTGTTCTTATGGCCTCAAAGACCTCCCCACCACCTCTCTCATCTTCCCTCTTCCCTCTCTAGGTCCAAGATCATTGCTAAGTCAGGTCTTTTACCAGCCAAGTTTGTAATTTGAGTTAGATCACCTTGCACTAAATACCATTATGATCCTCCCTAGCCCTGAAACTGTGAGGAACAGGCTTTCTTTCTTTCTTTTTCAAGCCTTTGTAACTGAATACACAGAGAACCCTCTACAGAGAATAAATATGCTAAACTCAGCAAGGTGTTTTAGAAGGGAATTACAACATGTCTGAAATCAGAAATAGACTTATGATATCCGCATTTCTTTCACAGCAGCAACCAGAGTTATCATTCCAAATATTTTAGCACTGGATAGATTAGACATAAAACTAAAGATGGGTTTCCAGCCCAGGCACTGACACTGTATTTTGCTTAATGTTTCTGGCCACGTCAAACAAAACATTCTCAAGAACTGTAGTGTATACATTAGCCGGGTGTATAAATCACACATAATTATAATATCCTTCACCCCAAGAGGCTGTTAGTATTTCCTTTATGAAAGTTACACAGTTGATACCGGCACCTTGCTAATAGATGGGCCCTCCTGGAAAATACAATTAAACCCCATGCAGGGCCAGGAAGTAGTTTTGCATGCCTGCTGTCACTGTGGGTTTCAGACACAATTGCTTCCCACAATGGACTTAACCACCACCAGCCCAGAAGCTCTGCGTGGGAGAGTATGCCAGGGCAGTCAGGGCTGGCCCCAGCCAGGCATGGAGCCAGGTCTACAGAGGGCCTGGCAGACAAAGACCTGCAAGTCAGACAGCACCCTGCCGAGATGGTAGAAGACAGGATGTGAGGCATCTGGACCTCAGGGTTGGAGCTCCCCTGGAGAAGGTTTGGGGGCGAGGCTGTCTCATCCCAGCAGGCTGAGTATGAGACACAAAACTGCTGTTTGGCAGTGGTTAATGTGAACACGCGCAAAGGAACAGACTAGGGGGCTGGTGTCGCTACCCTCAGTCTGTATGTATGGCAAAAGAGAGCACTCTCAGGACTGAAAGTATATCTCAGATCAGCGTTTGTCCAATGTACTTAAGACCCAGGGTTCAACTCCAGCTCTGCAGAAAGCAAATAAGAATAAATATTCCTGCAAGAAGAGCTGTTTTCCAATCACCCACAGTTTAGAATGACAGAGGCAAGAGAGAGTATAAACACAGCCATTTGGCTGGATCTTGAGTTCCTATGGATTTTAAGGGGGCAATTCAATTCTCCTTATTCCCAAATGAAGCTTGTGCATAGTGTCCCAGACTGTAATTATAAAAATGAATTAAAAGCCCTACTTTATGACATTTAAATGTGTGGACAGGGACCAATTCTGAAACCCTGTTTTTGCACTATTAAATAAAAAATAAACAAACATACATTAAATGACCCACAGACAAGACTAGGCCTCTCTCAGCCTCCCAGAGGTTGAGAGAGCTGATCAAATAGTTTCCCAACCCAGTTTTCCTGCCTGGGGCTCTCTCTACCTCTTAGACACCCATGTAGCTCTGGCACAGACAAGAAATATTTCATTCAAAGTACAGTGCTGCTCAGGCCAAGGTCAAAGGAGTGGTGGCCAAACACAGGGGAGATAGATAGGTGTGAGTTCTGTTATGGCTCCAAGGATGCCCCAGAGTGGGGAGATCTGAATTGAACATGCTGTCTCTTCAAAGTAAAATCACTGTCTACTTTTTTGGAATGGATATTGCTTCTCTCCTTTGCAGGAAGAAGACTGAACCTAAAAATTACAAGACATCTAACATCGTGTTCTGGACCCCCTTGGCAAAGTGAATCACTTCCAACCAAGCCTTAGGCTGGAAGAGGTCATTGTGAAGTCTTTATATAGACAGTAGTCACCCCAATCCAGAGGTCCTCAAACAGCAATAATCCTTAAAGGCACCACATCACTTGGGAACCTGCTAGACATGTGCACTGCAGAGTGACAGCTTCCCCCAGCTCCTAAGTCCTAGGGTAGAGTGGGGACAGTGATCTTAATTTTTCCAAAACCGGATTTTGAGTACTCTGAAAATTCAGACCACATGGGGCTTCCTCTTGCATAGCATGGAAATGAAATACACCTGTTCTTAAAGTCCAAGAAAGCAACAATGGAGGGAAAACAAACAGAAATCAGTGTTAAGCAAAACAAGGGCTGGGAAGGTGTCTCAGTCAGTAAAGTGATTGCCTTGTAGGAAAGAGGACTTGAGTTCAATTTCCAGAATCCTTCAAAAATGCAGGTGTGTTGCTTATGAAATCACTACTGGGGAGGAAGAAATAGAAGGAGTCCCTGTGCTCACTGACCAGCTGGCCCATGAGAGGCCCTTGTTTCAAGAAAATAAGGTGGGCAGCATCTGAAAAATGACACCTGATGGTGAACTTGGTCTTCATATTCATGTGTATACATGCACACACATACACACACACACACACACACACACACACACACACACACACACACGGGCTCTTCAAAAGAAAACAAAAATGCATCCCATCCAATAGTTAGTCAAGGGATGAAAGCTTCTCCTTGAATAGATGCTCAGACAAAGGGAGTCCCAGGGAATGTACATTCCACTTTCAAACCTGTGTTCTTGTTCATTTGACTCCCAAGTCCTCACTGACTGGTAGCTTAAGTGTTTCTTAACTTTAAAAGGCATCTTTTATATTTACCCACATTTGAGGACCACCTGGAGCATGACATTCCCAACATTTTTAATAAGTTTATTTCAATTTCAAAAAAATGTAAGCAGATTTATTGGAAAAGAAAAAAAGCATGAATTTCTTGTGCAAACAGAAAAAGGAAACATTTCCTGTAGGAATGAACAGTAGGACAGAATAAAGATAAAATAATGCTTTTTTATTCCAGATAAAAGTGTTGCCTCAAAATTGTCCTAGAAGTGAAGCTGTGTGCCTGTTATCCCAGCACTTGGGAGATGGAGGCAAGGTGGGGGTCACAGACTCAAGGCCAGCCTTGGCTACATAATGAGTTCAAGGTGAGCTGAAGCTACATTATAGAATCTATCTCAAAAAGCTGAGGGCTGCTGACATACCTCAATAACACATTTGCTAGGCAAGACCTGGGATCAACCTCGAGTCACACAGATACACAGTCACATAGACACACAGGCACACACATACACCCTGAAGTCCTTATCTATGGCTCCTCTTAATAAGATATTATTTATTTAAAAATAATTTCAACATATTTATTTATGACAGAGGAATGTGCCATGTCACACCTGTGGAGACCAGGGGACAAGGTTGGGAGTCAGTGTACATTCAGGAAGCTGAACTCAGGTCACCAGGCTATAGCCATAGATTGATTTTGCTAGCCCTGGAGGCAGTATTTACAAAAGTAATTAAAATGTGTGGGCAGTCAGCATATGGCTGACTTATCCATATTGGACTTATCCATATTGGGTTTCAAGGTCTAAGTTGATGAGGACGACTGATCAGTTCTCTTCTTCAAGATGGCGCCAGATCTCATTACAGATGGTTGTGAGTCACCATGTGGTTTCTTGGAATTGAACTCAGGACCTTTGGAAGAGCAGGCAGTGCTCTTAACCGCTGAGCCACAGCAATCTAATTAAAACTTTATCATAGTGAGTACTAATACGATATAACTTGTATTGATCTGAAAGGAGAATTTGGACCTCCAGAAAAACAAACACAAAGAAGAATGCCACATGAAGTTCTTGGAAGAAATGGAGGTGATGGACCTAAAAGCCAAGATACAAATATCAAGGATTGACACTGCAGACCAACAGAAGGTAAGAGTAAGTCCCTAGAACGAGCCAACCCCACTGATACCTTGATCTCCAGCTCCTAGCCTTCAGTAGGTGAAACAACTAATTTTTGCAACACCCCCTGACAAACCTTAGCACCAATGAAAGTCCATGTCTCTTACTAGCAGAGGACATTAGCAAAGGTATAAAGACTTGTTTTAAATAAAAGTATTTATCTTATATAAACTCATGGATGAGAAAGATAATAAGACAGTTGAGGCAGGAATGCCTGTGATCTTAGACCCTAAGCTTATGCAGAAAGATTCCAAGTTCAAAATCAGTCTGAGCACTATCCACAAAAAAGAATTAATTAGAGAAGAAGGATTTCCTACTCGTCATTAGATCATTTATCAACAAGTCTGAGAATTTTTGTTCCCCAGTGCTTGCTTGTCTTATGTCAATTTTACACAGGCTAGAGTCATTTGGTGAGCGGGAACCTCGATCAAGAAAATGCTCCTGCCGGACTGGCCTGTGGGCAAGCCTGTCTGGCGTATTCTTCATTGATGATTGATGTGGGAGGCCCCAGATCACTGTGGGTGGGCCTGTCCCTGGGCTGGTGGTCCTAGCTGTTATAAGAAATCAGACTGGGCATGCCATGGGGAGCAACAAAGTAAGTAGCACGCTCCATGGCCTCTGCATCAGCTCCTGCCTCCAGGCTCCTGACCTGTTTAAGTTTCTGCCCCAACTTCCTGTAGTGATGGATTTTAATGAAGAAGTCTATACCAAATAAGCCTTTTTTTCCCCTCAAGTCGCTTTTGGTCATGCTGTTTGGTTACAGCAATAGAAACCCTAACTAAAACATTCCCAATCGTGTTTCTTTTCTATTACTCAGTACTGAGCTTAGAGGCAGACTTGAAGAGGTGAACTTCCTTTGAGGAAGGAAAAGGAGACTAGGCATGCAGCCAGTGCCAGAACACTGACTCTGCAGACAGAAAGCGCTGGGTTTTATCTCTACCACTGAAAAGAACAAAGAAAACAAAACCTTCTGTGCCCAGTTCCCCTGTTATTCTAGAAGTTTGGACAAGGCACAAGAACAGTGATGGGATTTACCTTTCACACTCCCTGTAGGATTCTTCTTTGCCCATGTCATGAGCAAGTCAGTATCTGTACCTTCTTAGACTTCTCAGAAGGAAGCTCCTTCTAGAAATAACAACTTACAACTATCAGGAAGTTTCTGAAATTTGGTAAACTCACAAGACCGCCTTCATCTCAAGGTTATATAAACAGTGAGTTCTGTTGAGGAGCAAGGCTCCACAACTGCCTACAAACCATGGAGAGAGCCACAGGGCTCCAACCTCTGTTAGCCCTCATCAATGTTGGCATTGACATTCAGTGATGCAGCTGCCTTTGAGTAAACTATACTATGGAAAGTAACCTATCATCACTACACCCATACACAACTCTAATAAACCTGGTAGCATTTGATGACATTATTACTTTGCTGTGTTGTGATCTCCTGTCTGGAGTGAGTATGCATTTGTTCACGTCTCCCTCAGGACTAGTGTCAGACAACACACCCAATCCCTCCACATATTCCCCAGGCTCCAGCCTCCCTGGGGTTTGATGTTCCTATGTGAGGCTGGAAAAGATGAAAATTAAATGACCAAGCATCATCTTTGCTATGAACAGAGATTTGCTTATTGAGCACTACAAGAAAGGAGCAGTACCTCATGAGATTTGCTAAGCACACAAAAAGCAAATCCTGTGTACACATACATTGTCAAAGGAGATGCAGGCAAACACCATCTCACCAGACCATCTGACTGTACCCTTTGCTTCAGGTAAGTAGAAGGCTTCTGGCTACAGGCATGAGGAATATAATGAGGAAACCAACAACAACTATGTAGTTACCATGGATTAGCAAGCTTGTGCCATGCATGTCAAGTTCAGGACTCCTCAGTCTTTGTTACTCAGCCATGTTTTTCAGAGAAGAACATGGAAAAGGCACTTGTCCCATGCAAAGCCATGTAGCTCCTGAGTGCCACAGCTTGAATGAGAATATGCTTGGTCTGTCTAGTTCCATCACAAGCCTTTAGAGAGTTTAAGGGACAGAAATCCAGGTCCCTCAGTCTTATGAGCAATTCTTTCCTAGTTGAAACATCCTATCCTGGAGGGGGTTCTGTGTGGCTCAGAAAGTTGTAAGATGAAGCTTTTCCTCCAGTAAGGAGTGGGCAGTAAGTAAACAGATTGCAATTTTAAGGAGGTCCCCTAACTAGCAAGATTCAGGGGGCCCTTCCCCAATGTCCTACCAGTAGTAAGCAAATGCAGGCAGGGGTTTGTAGGGCAGACTCTCCCACCAGCTGAGATACCTAGAAAAGACTTTCCAATCTGTTGAGCTACCTGTAGGCTGTATAGAGAACTCTGGGGTTACAGCTATAGTATTCATCATTTCTGTCTAGATGAACTTTTCAGTGAGGTAAGCTACATTTGAGTCATTTCTGTACCATTAATGATCTCACACTTGCTTGTAAAGGGCTTACCAAACAATTGACCAAGGTGTAACTTGACAGGACCAATACTTTAGTCTGACATTGGTTCCCCATTTGGGGTAAATAGACCTTTGTGTTGTGTCTCCTCAGAAAAAGCCACCTTCAACACTCCATAACAAATCTGCATCATAATCCAGTTGATGTTAGGGATCTTAAGATAAATGATTAGATTGCATCATTTGTGATAGTCCAATGTGATCTCAAGAGCCTTCTGAGAGGAAGGAGGAAAGCTAGGAATAGAGCATTGCTGGTCAGTGCATGTGTGTGTGTTTGACAGAGGAAGGTACTCAATGTCAACAGCTGCCTTCTATCACATGTTCAGGCAAGTGCACCTGAACACACACACACACACACACACACACACACACACACACACATTTTCAGATACTGTTAAGTGAAAACAGCATCACCACTGATTGTGGCTCTCCAGAACAAATAAACAGAAATTTATTTCTTAATTTACTTCTGCAATTAAGAATGGAGCCCTGATTCTGAACTGAGCTCCATGTACCTGCCAAGAGTTCAGAGATGCAGAAAGAGCTGGGCTGTCCCCATGGGCTTCACTTCCTTTAGCACAACTTGCAATTTCCTATAAATCCAACTGATGTAGTAACCTACTTTTATTTATTTATTTTTTAACTTGGTAAAGAACAATAACATAAAGAAAAGTTTCTGGAGATTAGAGTGTGGTTATATAAACTCACTTGACTTTTTATGCATATACTGTTATTTCAAATTATTTCAACATGAAGTCCCATTTCCACAAGCCAGAGGCTATTTTCCCATAATTTTCTTCCAACCTTGTTTATTCTGTATTTTTTATGAGTTTTTGTGTTATTACTGAGTTTTCAACAATCATTAGGTAGTGCCTGAGACATAATTGAATGCAATTTTATTACCCCAGTGAACATACATAAATATTTAATCTTCCTACTCCACATGACAATATTTAGGGAGCATATCAACTGTTTTGGGGGGTTGCCCATAGAATGGGTATCTTTTCAGGCTGGCATTGACATTTTCTCTAACACAGCAATACTAATTACAATCATCAGTGGGACATTACAAAAACAAACATGGAGCCAGAAAGATAGCCTGATGGATCAAGTACTTGCCACCAACCCTGACAACCTGATTTCAATAATCAGGAGTTATATGCTAGAATAGGAGAACTGCCTACTACAAATCATCCTCTGACCTTCTTACATGTATCATGGCCCACATTCCCCTCAGCAAATACAATTAAATAAAATGTAATTAATAAAAATTATGGTGCTGCTATACATTGTATCATATTTTTAGAATCCCAGCAGTAGTGAGAGTAAGGAAGGAGAACTAAAAGTTCAAGGACAATGTAGCAGACAGGAGAATCAATCGCAAAGCTCCAAGGATAGGATATAGGGTCTCCATAGACATTTTCTAGCACACACAATATTTTCAATTCAACTTTATTACTGCATAAAAACAAATAAACAAGAGAGAGGAACAGAGAAACAGAAAGAAAGAAAGAAAGAAAGAAAGAAAGAAAGAAAGAAAGAAAGAAAGAAAGAAAGAAAGAGAAAGAGAGGAAGGAAGGAGAAAAGAAACAAAGAAAGCAAGCAGCAGTGTATTATAAGATAGAATAGCAATTGAATCTTCACTGTCTGCTTCAGAATCTAGAGGATGGGTTGTCTGAAAGAAGAAAGGCACGGTATTTTTTCCCAGAATATTCTGCAGCCTATCTCCTAAATAGCTCACCTAGGGGACAGGATGTAGAGAGATGGCTCAGTAGTTAAGAGTGCTTGCTACTGTGGGATAAGGCTCTTGTACACTGTAAAGTTTTCTCATTCATATTTGTTTAATAAAATGCTGATTGGCTAGTAGCCAGGCAGGAAGAATAAGTGGGGAGACCAGACTAGAAGAATTCTGGGAAGAGAAAAGGCAGAGAGGTAGTCACCAGTTAGACATAGAGGAAACAAGATGAAAATGCCCTACTGAGAAAAGGTACCAAGCCATGTGGCTAAACATAGATAAGAATTTTGGGTTAATTTAAGTTGTAAGAGTTAGTTAGTAGTAAACCTGAGCAATAGGCCAAACACTTTACTTTGTCTGAAGTTTCTGTTTCCTCTGTTCCTACAGTTCTTTAGTCCCAAAGAAATACACAGAGGTCTACATTAATTATAAACTGGTTGGCCAAGTAACTCAGGCTTCTTATTAATTCTTATAACTTATATTAGCACATAATTCTTGTCTGTGTTAGACACATGGCTTGGTATCTCTTTTGGCAAGGTAGTTACATCTTGCTTGCTCTGTGTCTGACTTCCTCTCAGTTTGGCTGACAACTGCAGACTGAAACTTCCCTCTTCCCAGAATTCTCATTACCCCACCCCTACTTCCTGCCTGGTTGCACCACCAATACTTCCTGCCTGGCTATTGGCCAATCAGCATTTATTAAACAAGTACAAGAAACAAATCTTTAAAGGGTGAAACCATTGTCCCACAGCAAGTTTATAATTAAGCCTCTGTGTGTTTCTTTGGGACTGAATGGCTGTGGGACCAGGTGGGACAGAAACTTGCATCTACAGCTTGCTGCTCTTGCACAGGACCTAAGTTCAATTCTAAGAACCCATGTCCAATTGCTCACAACTTCCTATTGCACAAACATTCATTCATTCGTTCATTTTGGAAGCCCAAGAAGGAAGTTCGTGCCATTTCAGCAAAATGTTCTTAATTTCCAGGACACAAGGAATTCATATGCAGGACACAGACCCTGGCATTAATCATACAATGTAGCATAGGTATAAACTGGTTTGGTCTATGTGTTGGACGTATTTGTTTCCATTCTTGGAGTTTACCTCAGACACTTGTGAAATCTTTTCTAATGGGAGTAATTACCCTGCTGTGTGATTTCCTTTTCCTACAACTGATGTGTTGTGGAGAATACTGGAAAGTGGGAAACGTGAATAAGCAGAAGTTCAACCTACTTGCTGTGTGCTCTGAAAGGCTTTCAGACACCCGATGGTTTCTTAAAGCTGTGGCCCTCATATCTGGAAGCCAGGGAAGAACAGCTAAGCAACAATTACTATCATACCAAAACATGGGTAAAGAGACAGGGCTTGAACGATGGGCTCAAGTGCAAAAAACGCTAATGCTGCAAAATAGCCTTCTTGGAGTTTTCTGTTTTAATAGTGTCAACTCCCAGGGAAGAAAGTTCCACCAAGCTTATTAAGTAATTTTCTTTCCTATAACTTGAAGGCTTCCTCTAACTCTCACCAGGCTAACAAGCGCAGCACCTCTGACAGACTGGTTGCCAGGAAGGCTTGATTCCTACTGTTTCTGTTTATCCTGCAAATTGTAGTTTTGTTGTCTGAGGGGATTGCAAGCAGGGGAGTTTGCAGAAAAGTGTAATAGAAACTTCACCCATCATAGAATGAGACAATTCTTCTCTCACCAAATTAGCCATGTTAACTCCCTCCTCCTCAAGCTTCTGGGAAGCAGAAGTGGCTTCTAGAAGGCAAGCTATCCTTCCTAGCAAGTACAAAGCAGAGAGTCCCCAGGAGAAAACACCAAGAAGAATTCAGAGAGGGCAAAGAAGCTGCTTCCATATGCAGAGAGGACCACTGAGATGAATGGGTTTCATCAACTCCACTGGAACCTCCCCCAGAGCAGCCGGCCCACAGAAGCTACTGGGGCACTCTAGAATTCAGAAACTTATGAACAATGCAAGCAGTGTGCTGAGTTAGTACTTAAACTTACCACACACACACACACACACACACACACACACACACACACACGCACACGCACACTTCATTTATAAAAATAAAAGAAGAGTGGACAGAACTGTCATATAGGGAGGTGGAAAAAGGAATATTTTCCCAAAACATGCAGAGCTTCTTCTCCCTGCTCCATATCAGGCAGGATCATGCCATGGTATGGCAATGTGGGATGTAGATCTTGAATGTGTCGGTTTTGACCTAAATGGTCTCAGCCTTTTTAAAGTACTAAACATCTCTTCTTGAGGTTTGACCTGGAATCTCTTCCCAACCAGCCTTATCATTTTCTTCAAGTCATGAGTTCCATCCATCCAAAGTCTTCATGTTGGTGATCCAATCTTTCTTCTCTGGGGTTACACAAGCAGTATCCTCCAAGCCTCAAGGCCTTCTGATGCTCTCCTCTTTCCTACTCTTGTCTTCTTTCACTTAGACTTGCTCTACTAACCTTAACGACAGCCCAGAGTTGGGTGTGGTGATGAAATCTGTAATCCAGCACTTAGAAAGATGAGGCAAGAGAATTCTAAGTTTGAGGTCACCCTGGGCTAACAAGAGTGTACCAAAGTCAAGTAGGCTACATAGTAAGACTGTTCTGCCCTAACAAAAGAAAAGGCATCCTAAACAGCACATTTTGATCCCTTTGATAATGAGAGCCCCTGACCCAGTGAAAGTTATCAAGTCTAATGGAACACTCATTAAGGTCTGGGCAAAGTTGTGTGCTGTCCCTCTGGGTCTCACAAGGACCTCACATCTCAGGAAGGATTTGTCCACATAATGTCTGTATTCCTTAGCATTTGCTGACTGCTAACATGGTACAGAATTCAAACATAAATGGCACCTGAAAGCAGGCATAAGGGGCCTTAATCAGGTTGCATAGGCCACTATTCTGTTGGAATGTATGGTTGTCCCCCATCACTATGGCTGAATGAGCTCTTCTCTCCTCACCCCAGGGTGAAAGCCCTTGGGTCTGCACCTGGTGACTGAGAGGGTGCAGCTGGCCTTCCTATCTGCAGAGGCATCAGGCTTCTGCTTCATTGGCCTCCAAACAGTAGGAAATGGGAATGGTCCCCCAAACTGGGACCCTCTAGTCTTATTTTCAGCATGTTGCAGTCCTCCTTCCCATATGAAAAACTCACACATCTTTAAAAGTGAGAATCTTGTCTATCAGTTTTATTTATGATGAGTTCAAAGTTTCTTCCTCTGGGAAATCTTTGAAGGGATATGCTTGCCCTAAACAGACTTCTGTAGGAGCACCCATGTTAATCTGAGAGTTTTTCATTGTTCCTGGTGGTTGTTTGAGTTTGTTAGCTTTCCCTCCTCCTTATACAATCATGACAGTATAGAGGAGAAAATACACCTCCTGTACTTAGCACACATATGCTCCTTTAACATGTTTACATTTGTTCATTTAATTCGCGTTTGTATGTATGTGAGTGTGAGCCCACAACATACTTGTGGGGGTCGAAGAACAAGTAAGTAGAGGAAGTCAGATCGCATTGTGGGTTCCAAGGATTGAACTCGCATCATTAGGCTTCATGAAAAGCACTTTACCTGTCAAGCTATCTCTCCAGCCCACATATAAGTATTTTCCAATTCTGGAGAGTAGATGGGTTGATGAGTGGATAGATGGGTCATTGGTGGGTGGATTTATCTATAGAGGGCTCATGGGTACGTAGATAGATGCATGGATTAATGGCTCGATGGGTAGCTGAGTGGGGAGATGAATGGATGAATTGGTGGCTTGGTGTATAAAAGGATAGGTAGCAGACTTTGTGGGTGAGTGGAATGGGTCAGTAGGTAGCTGATAGATGGATGAATGACTTGGTAGATGGGAAATAAAGAAAACAACAGATTGAGCAATTCCAAAATCTATACACAGTGTTCAATTTTGCCTATAATTTTCTGATAGTGTGTGGGTCAAGGGAATTTTCGAAGCCTGACTTCTATCCAGATAATCTTCTGGAGACTTCCCACCTGTCCAGGGAGTTTCCTTCTGACTAGTGGAAAGTTAGCTTATTTGACATGTTCACTAAGGGCAATCTCCCACTGTTATCCCAAAGACATAATGAAAATAAGCAAAGGAAAGAAATACAAAAGTCTACAGTAAAGGACATTCCTCAGACTGGGTTCTAGAAATACAGGCATCAAGAATCATAGCAGACTGAGCCATTAATATCCCACATACTAAAGCACCACCTACCATGCTCCAACACTCCAGGCTTCAAGTGTGATGCCTGATTTTATGTAGACAGATATATGCCGACACTGTGTGTGCAGCTTCATATTTCCATATGTCAGGCAAAGTACAACCTGAAGCGCATTCTGAATAATTCATCCAAGCAGAGGTCTGATAAACAGATGTCTGTAACGCAATAGTTCTGAAGGTGCCGTTTTTCTGACACGAACAACAACAAGAAAAAATCCTTGCTTAAAAGCCAGATGGCAAATAAACCCCAGTTCATCACTTAGGCTCACATGGGAAACTCTAGCACATTTTTCATCAATTCCCACTTTATATTTAACACAGTAAATATAACAGTGAAGCATTATGCCTCGTCCTTCTCAATCTATCTCATCTGCTAGTGTTAATCTCCACTGGGTCTGAAGCAGTATTTACTCCATATAAGAAAATGAGCTTCCATGTAACAAATTTTCTCTTTGCAGAAACAACAGAAAATTCTGTATGCTCGACTCTTGCAGTGTATTGGAGATTTCCAGAAACAGATTTCGGGGAAAAAATGTCTATTTTTCCTTTAGCCTCTCATGGCATAATTGAGGGGTTAAGCAATCCATTGCATAAACAGGAGCCTGTCTGAGTTCATGACGGGTGATAAAAGCTTGCTGCCATTCTAAGCTAAGAACTGCAGCCTAAGGATGCGCGTCAAGGCAAGGTACACGCTAGGTAACATTTGAGCCCTGGGTGCTGGTTGCTAACTTTTATATCTTGGTCAGTCTCTTGGTTTTGCCTGCCTGGTGGGAATTTTTTTGGATGACTGTGGGCTTTCACAGCTCTTCAGATGCATCCAGAGAGGGGGATGTTTGTCTAAAGGAAGTTAAGAAAAGGCAGCTTCCCTAGGCTGAGGTCTGAATCGTGCTTCTTGATTTGTCTTCCCATAGTTATCCTCCTTACCTTCACGTAAATTAAAAGCTATGTTAGGTAGGCACTGTGATGGGAGAGACGCATGACCCAGCCTGGTAAATGACAGCTTGGATGCATAGTGTGGTCACACTGGGGTAGCAGGCTGCCCCTGATGGGAGTTACTGGAGACCTTAGGAGGGACGCTGGCCTCATGAATTCTATGGGACTCTGCTGAGTCGCACTAATGCCTTCAGCAAATGCTTCTGTTGCATCAGAAAGACAACATTGCATCTGGACACTAGCATTGCTCACAAAACACTAACACCCATTTTTGGTTGTATGCTGCAGTGAGGACTGGAGAATTTCAAATGTGTTGATTGGGTATAACTCATTCCTATGAAAGTTCAAGGGCAGAGTAGGCATTTACGACAAGGTCAGCACAAAACAATCATCAGTGAAGGAGCACTAGTCTGCTACACAGATAGGAGATATATCTTCATGTAAAGCAGTGAGGGAGATTCTTGTATTCTACCCATTTTACAGGTGGGATATTTGAGGCTGACAGTATTCAGTAGCCATACCTACTAAGAAATGCAGCTAGGATTCACACAACTCTGATTACAAACTCCCTCCTTTGCATTCCTGTCAAAATCAGTGACCCTGACACACTGACTAAGATTGGAGATTGGAAAACTGAAGTGTATTCATTCTCAGTGAGACTTCAGACCCAAGAGAGACTCAATAAGAGGTGCAAGAGACAGTGCCTGCTGCAGAATAGAGAATGAGATAAAAGGAAACCACAAACCCACTCGTGTGGGTTTGCCCGCACTCATGCCTCTAAGCAATTTCTTCCAGAAAAGCCCTGGACTTCGTTTGAATGTTTACTGTTCTGTCACACATTGGCAGGATCAGTTCACACTGTGTACAATGACGATGCCAGAGCTGGATTGGGTTTCCTCTTTGTCTGTACTTTGTTTGTCGGTTTGTTGCAATAAATCTTTAATTTGGACTGAATTATGAGTTCTAAATAATTGATCTTGATGATTCTGAATGCTTCCTACTAGAGTATTGTAATGAGCTGAGATGTCAGGCATGGAGATACACGCAATACTACATGCCCCAGGCTTTACTTCCAAACCTTTTCCTGATATTCCCCGCACCCACACCATATCCTCTCACAAGCTACACTCAGAGATGCGCCAGGCTTCATAACTCCATGAGTAAAGGTTACTAATAAAAGGAGAGAAGCCGGGAGGGGTGGTTGCATACACCTTTAATGCCAACATTTGGGAGGTAAAGGCAGGCAGATCTCTATGAGTTTGAGGCCATCTTGGTCTAGAAGAGTTAGTTCCAGGACAGATAGGGCTGTTATACAAAAAAGACCTGTCTTGAAAAAGAAAAGAGAGAGAGAAAGAGAGACAGAGAGAGAGAGAAACTTTCTTCAGTGTTAAAACCTTTAGTAAGTTTTTTGTGTGTTCATGTGAATAATTCCTAATCCATGATCCTGTAATTAACCCTAATTAAAGTAATTGGTTCACAAAGAAAGAATATTTACTTTGTAAAATAAGATAAAATAAAAATCAAATAAATGCAACTTAAATTATGTATCATCTAAGTGTTGAGATTAGGACCAGTAGGTAATGGCTCAGTAGGTGAAGATATGCCATCAAGCCCAGTAACACGAGTTTTGTCTTCAGAACCTTCGAGATAGAAGGGGACAATCAACTCCTATAAGTTGTGTCATGTTGTCTGCATATGTAATATGGCATGGGAGCTCCCATAGACCTACACACACACACACACACACACACACAGAGAGAGAGAGAGAGAGAGAGAGAGAGAGGGAGAGAGAGAGAATGAGAGAGAATTAGATGATAGATAGATAGATAGATAGATAGATAGATAGATAGATAGATAGATAGATAGACAGACAATAGATATATAATAGATGTACAAAGTGAAATAGTTGAACTTATAAGATATTTTATTTACATATGCTCTGGCAAAAATGAAATCACAATACAAAAATGAAAACAAATAAAAAATTAGAATCTTAGGAAGCATCTGGTCACATTGCATTTACATTTGGAGATCAGGTGTGTCCAGGGTGGTATGACCATAGACACGCTCACATTCAGAAAGATGAAAGAAATGAATTCCAGTGCTCACCATACCTACTGCTTTTTCAGTGCAAAATATAACCCACTGGAAGGTGCCACTTTTACTCAGGGTGGGTATTAACTGCGAATCCAAATTGTCTAGAAACTCTCACCAACGTGTTTGAAACCTAGGTTTGTCTCCTAGGTCATTGTCCATTCTTCCAGGTTGACAATGAAGATTAGCTCTCACACCCAGTGCTAGTAGAGCACTGTTGGCCAGGCCCATTCCTCGCCGGTGCCTCTTCCTGGCCATGCTTCCACAATGTGATTATTTGTGTTTTGAGAATGCAAAGCCAGAGTTACACAAGAGAGTAAGTACTAGTCTAGCCTTTACAGGTCAGGATTTAGATCCCAGGGCCGTAAGCAAACTGCCCACACTCACACATCTGGGAGGGAGCAGTGCTGGCCTTTCTTATGAGGGCTCAGGAGCAAACACTGGTAAAACTCTCCTAGAGAGTCCTCTCTAGAATGCAGCCTCATCTCCTGTGCGCTAAGGAGTCTCCCTTAATCCCCATTTATATCTTGTGCCACTGATTTTCTCCTGCTTTGCTCGTTTTCTTTCTCTTCTTTCCACAAAACATGATATTGTCAAGGATCTGTGACTCAGCTCTTTCCCTTCTTTTCTTCCTTCCTTCCCTTCCTTCTCCTTTCCCTTATTTTATCTGAGTCCTTGTAATTTTTATGAACACTCACACACACACAACGCACAACTGTTGTGTGTACGCAATCAGAGAGGAAGCAGACAGAGATTCTTTTGCTTGTTTGTTTGTTTTGTTTTTGTGTTTTGTCCAATCTGGTTTTTTTGGTAGGTAAATAGGCATTTTCAACTCATGGTCAGGACACAGAAACAGGCTAGAGAGAAGAGATCTCCAACTTCCTGGGTCCAGACATATTCACTAAAGGTCAGAGGTGGAGGTCTGCTTCTTTCTTCCTTTAAAGCTAACTAAGGGATTGCACATTTGATAACCCCTAGGACAGATGTACATCATTTGTGAGGTTTGGACTTGTTCTTAGATTCCTAGAATGTCATAAAAGAGAATTTTGCATATACGTTGTTTTCTTTGAATGACACTTCTCTGGACTGAATGTCTATGAGT
>JAQHUG010000014.1:2978936-3034110 GCA_028555095.1 Dicrostonyx torquatus | reverse complement strand
ACAGGGTGTGCTTTGGGGAAAAGTCAGCCAGACTGATAGACTCCACTGAGGAGCTGACTGCAGCACAGATAATAAAGGAGGTCTCCATACTGGAGAAATGCTGAAGCCAGAGCGATCCTCTATCTGCTTCTCTATGAGGTTGCTCCACACTAGCAAAGGACCATCTATAAAATCCTAGGGGACTTGATCAAACGACTACTTAGCAGCAGGAATATAGTAAATTATACTGCAGAGTCCAATGTGATCTGTGACTGAAATTAGAGAAATGAGGACGGGAAGTTGACTTCAAAGGAGGAAAGTGGGAAGGAGATAAATAAAGTTGAGGAGAAAGAGATATAGCTACATCCTATCCTGTAGCTTTCTATTTCACTTACCATTTTGGTATGCATGATTCCATACATCTGCCCCGCTTTAATTCACTTACGTATTATAGTAGGTTATGGTCTAGAGTGTAGCAGAATATCATTAGGAATCATTTCATTGACTTTCTTTTAGTCAGTTGTAACTGATTCTATCCCAGGTATCTGGGCTGTCCAGCCCTTGGTTTCTGGCCACCTGCAGTCAAAACTTGTGAAAGTGGCCAACCAATGACTGGTTCATCTTGTAACTTAGTCTTTGGATCTTAAAGAGATGGTCCCCATCTTTGGAAAATATTTTTCAGCTAGGTTATTTTTAAAGAGGACCTATTCCCCATTATCAAGGGGCCATGTCTAAAACACATCCACGACTAGTTCCTATCACTAAAAGAACAAAGTATTCTTTAAGGGTCTTGCTTGGAGAAATGACATGCCTTTTGTGCATGATATCATTATGAGAGAGGATATTTAAAAAGCCCCTATGATTGACCAGGGGGTGTTAGATAAGCTCCAACTTAAGTTCAGGGAAACAAAGGGAGGTGCAGGAGATGGCTCAGTCTGGACAGTACTGGCTGCTGAAGCACAACTAACAAAATTTAAGCCCTAGATTCCACCTTCAAAATCTGTGCATGGTGGTCTGTTTATAATCTAAGTGATGTGAAGGCAAAGACGATAGGATCCCTGGGGCTCAGTGGCCAATCTCAATGGCTAAATTCATGAATCTAAGGCCAGAGAAAAAGACCCTGCCTCAAAAGACAAGGTGGAGAGAAACTGAGGATCAACACCTGTGGCTAGCTTCTCATTTCTGCATACACATGCACACAGGTGCACACTCACTTATACACACAGCACATGCATATATATATAAATATATATATATATATAAACTACATATATATATATATATATAAACTACACATATAAAAACAAAACAAGGTGTGATATAAGTTGCGTACCTGGCAAACTCTTACCAGAATAATAGAAAATTCCATATTGGAAACAAAGATTCTCTCCCCCACCACCCCACTCCTACACACATAAGCAAAAACAAAATGCAAATGGCTAACATGAGCAACCAAGACTCTCAGAAAATCAACCTGCTGAGAAGAAAAGCAAGAAAGAAGGAACTGGGACTGCTTTAATTGTGCTGCCGCAGTCTGTGTCTGTGTATTCATCCCGATGGTATTGTACCCCAGGCTGACTCAACCCTCCCTCTGTTTGTGTGGTGGGAACTTGCCAAGATGCTAAAGAGAAGAGAGACACACCTTGGCAGAGCGCTGCCCACCTTCCATGTTCAGATGAAGAAGAGCCCACTTTAAGTGTGTTCAAAGGGAAGCACCACATAAACTGTTTGCTAAAACCCGCAGAGACTAAGCAAGGAGACCAAGGCTGCCAGACTCAGTGACTTGGAACAACTGCACTGAGGGATGCAGGCTGGAAGCATGGGACAATTGGCTGGCACAGATAAAGTAGAAGACAGGCCAGGCTGGGAAGATTGTGGCTTCTCTTTGCCCCAGTCTCTCAAGAGGGCATTGTGAAGTAGGAAGGGAGGGTGGGAACTGGAGCTGGGAAGTGAGAAAGGCATGTGTTAAGGTCCTGTACCTCTGATCAATTGGCAAGTTGAGCAACTATTCCTCGTTCAATTTCCTCATTAGAGAAAGCTCAGCTTTTATAAGCAGTAGCCTTTATAAAGTATCCAGCAGTCTTGCAGTTTATATTCTGTGGTCTGTGGCAACAATAAATGTTGTCAAGGCCACGACTGTTAATAACTGAATAGATGTATTGGCACATATAATGGAAGGCATCAGCGGACTTTAATTGAAAGCTGCAGATGAATGAATGGGTGCAGGATCAACTCAGGGCTTGAAAAGACAGACACTTGTTAAATGTCAGCAGAACAAAACAGTGGAGCAGACACAGTTGCTGTTCTCAAAAAGCTTATGGTTGCCAAGTGTCAGAGGCACAAATAGCCAGGGGCATTCCAGCAAATTCCAGGCAATACATAAATAAAGTCAGCACCAAGCAAGACTCTTACAAACTTTTCTCAACTTCATACCTCCTTACTCACACTTCCTACTTAAAATCATTGTGGCAAATTATTTTTATGTGCACAATAATGGTCTCAAAAATTTCCCAATGAGGACAGGAAGTAGTCTAAAAGGTTGGGGAAAAAGCCATACTAAACCAAATACGAAGGTAACAGCTATATGTGCTGAGTGTGTGTGTGTTTACTGACACTGTCCTTTCTCATCACTCAAGTAAGATAAATACTAATGTGGACAGCACTCCCAGCAAATGTGACCCCATTTAGATGGAAGAGGACTCCTTAGATGGGAGAGACGTTGTTGCAATCACCAGTACTCTGTACTGCTGCTGGTCATGGACCAATACTGTGCAGTTCTTCACACTGCCACCATTCTGTCATCTTTTCAACCCTTTCACATATCATGGTGATTCTCATCCAACTTTGCAGTAAACTACAAGGCTCACAGCAGTATGTTTCCCAAACATCTACAGTTTCTTGTATCTTTAGGGCTTTGTTTATTGTTCCCTATCAGTTCAACACCTATATTATCAGCATGTTATTTTCCTTTTCTCACTCTTTAAGCTAAAAAGTCTTTATTTTAGAAGAAATTTCATAAAGTCCACTTCCAGATGAGATGGAACCCTAATATGGTTGGCCATCAATGAAAGTCAATAGTGCAAGCATAAGCACATCTTAGTCTGGTGGCATTCTGGATCCTGCTGTTACCAGTTTGTCTAGAATGTCATAAGGGATGTTAGTAAAGAAGAGAAGAGAAAATAATGTTCAAATTATTCATCAATGATACTGCTATATTCACAGGCTGCATAAAGGGCACTTAGGAATATATGCATATTTTTATTCCTAACTACAGCTCGCATGGCATGATGACTCTGCAAATGCACTAGTGGCACACAAACCTCGGCAGTAACCACTCGTTTGTAGTAACCAACAGCTTTCTGAGTAGACTTAAGATGGGGTCACCAAGAAGAAAATCAAATCTGGTGCTGCAAACCTAGTCAACTACCCAGAGCAATGGTGTCATGGATCTTAGAGGAAAACCTACAAGCCCCATTCTGGTACTCTTAGAATCTCTCCTATGCTTCAAACAACGCTAGTTTGATCACTGGAATGGCTATGGCACAGCTATCAACTCTGTTTTGTTTGTTTTTTTTTTTCATTTAATTTTATTGTGATTCTGAGGAAGGAACCCGGGGCCTTGCATGGGATAAGCAAGTGCTCTACTATTGAGTGACATCTCAAACTCATAGGAAGTGACTTCCAAAGAAATCATCAGGTATTTATTTACTATGCAAGTGAGCAGTGCTGGCCATGGGGGAAGGGCTGGCAGGGTGAGGATCTGCTCATAGGTGAGGACTGCTATCACTCCTCTCATCCAAAGACTCAGAAAGCACCTGGATGTCAGTTGTGTGACAGTCACTAAGCACTACCAGTGACGATGAAGAAGGGTGATCTATCAAGCATGACAATGATGGAATTAAAATTAGATCTCCTGGGTTTGGTATTCGTGTTGAGAACATTAACCAGCATCAACAAGAAGAAAACTGTAGTGAAATGTGACCCTATGGAATCTGTCTGCAGATTCCCGGGCAATCCACGTGGAAGGACAGGCTAAAGAAGAGAAAGGTTTCATATGCTTATGCAACGACAGTAAGTTCCAGACAATCCCTATGTGCTCAGCACAGGAACAAAAGGAAGAGCTTAAAATGATGTGGTTCAGGAAGACAAAAGCCCGGAATGAGGCTGCTGTGCTCTCATTGGGCCTCCCCTCCCCTTTCCTTTCCTGTGGATCTTAGAATACGGAAGACTTCAGGTCAGGAATTATTTAAATACTGACCTGCAGGAAGGAACAGGCTGAACCCTCAAGCCCTTTGAAATGCACTCACAACCTCATGGACCTGCAATATTTTACCCAGAGGACAAATAGCAAATAAAACGATGTGGAGATAAAATTTCCTGGGTAGACAGATAGTGCAATTGCCAGAGAATTTAATTTTCCCCTGAACTGAAAATGAAACCCAAGACAATAAGTGACTGTGTAAAGAGAGCATTGCTTCTTAAAGGGCGGCACTAGGAAGCTCCCCCACCAAGTTAGATTTTTACAGAAAAATGAAAAACTTTCCCAAACAGCTCCAGTCCTTCAGTTTGTATTGCCAATTGAGTGAAGGCACCAGGAGAATCAGACTAAAGCTGTCAAATAGAATCTGCAAACTAGACCTGCTGCTTGTTCTCTTTTTATTGTTTTTGTAGAAATTAGTTATTTTTTTTGCTTGTAACGACATTGAGTATTCCACATGTCACAACTCCTGCCTGATGCCCTTAGATTCTAATAAAACACACTTTTCAGAAGATGGTTCTTGCAGAAAAGACTTGTTGGAATTTTTATAATGACCAGGGAACATCTAAAACCAAATAAAACCACCCAAACCAAACACCTGAAACAAAGAATGCAAACCAAGTAGGAGTTAGAAATAAAAAAAAAAGGTGAACATCAAAACAGAATGGAAACAAAAGATCTTTCTAGAACTAGTTGTATTAACTTGGTAGAAATGTATATTTAGAATGAGTGTGGATAAGCATGAGTATTACATTGAATACCCAGGATTAGGAAGAGTGTGTGTGTGTGTGTGTGTGTATGTGTAATGCAAATATATATTGTATGTATATATATGTACATACACACACACATATATATGTATGTATATATATGCACACAGGACTAATAATATAACAATAGTTCCAGGGACATAAAAAGCCAGACGAGATGGTACAGAATTTAAGGGACCATCATTTTCAGGAAGACTTGACACAGTAATGATCAGCCTGTAAGACCACAGTGAGCTGTCAGCTTCACCTGATGACAGAACCACAATCATCTTATTTCCATCTTCAGAATACTCTTCATAATTGTGCTCTTCCAAGTTTCTATGTAAACTTACTTTGTGATGACACGAATCTCAAACTAGATGCATCAAGCTTTTCTATAGTCATTGTTTGCATCATGGTGCTGGCCCCAAATGAGGGAAATGATCACCAACCAAATATACGACCACATATGTGACCACATACACGATCACAAATGCATTATGGCTATATATTACCACATACACAACCACATACACAATCACATACACCAAGCACTAGAGCAGGATTGCAGAGTCAGTAAAGAGACAAGGAAGTTTTCACTATGAAGGATAGCTCAATTGCTAAAGTACTTTCTTTGCAAGCTAGCAGACTTGGATTTGATCCCAGAACACACATAGAAAGCCAGACCTGAAAGCACATACGTGAAATCCCAGTCTTGGGAAGACTGTGTCAAAAGATCAATCATGTTCATTGAGCCCCAGGTCAGGAGAGACCCTGTGTGAGAAATAAGGGAAAGAGCCTGGGGAATAGTTGATGCTGCTGGCCTCTAGTCTCCACAGAGAGAGAGAGAGAGAGAGAGAGAGAGAGAGAGAGAGAGAGAGAGAGCTGAGAGAGGGGGAAGAGGGGAGAGGCAGACATTCACATAAATATGCACTTGCACACCCATAAAGACACACATGTGCATATGCATACGCAAGCATATAAGGAAGATATTGTATGGATAGTCCCCATGGGTTCTCTGTGGAATACGACTTTGAAAGTTATTTAGAGAACAGACTGAAGGAAGCAGGTTTAACTGCTGTTTAGGCTTTGTTGCAGCAAGATCTTTGTGTTCCAGTTTAGATTAACTATCACAGAACGGTCTGGCTTCCGTGGACATCTGACCACACTGGATAAGGCACCTGAAGCAAAGGGACTGCCAAAACAACTTTTATTTTAATGCCTTACTACTTTTTAATTCATTTAAATCTTATTTTATGGGCATGGGTGTTTTATTGACATATGTCTGTAAATCCTGGGTGTTCTTGGTGCCTGAGGAGGTTAGAAGAGGGTGTTGGATGCCCTGAATTGGAGTTAGAGACAGTTGTGAGCTACAATGTGGATGCTGGGAGCAAACCAAGGTCTGTAGGCGAGCATCCAGTGCTCCTAACCCCGAGTAACCTTTCCAGCCACATTTATTTTACTTTTTTTAATATATATTCTAAAATAGTATATATTTTTTTCTGAGTTTTGTATCTTAGAGGTTGGGATTTTTTATAATTTATGAAAGCCTATGATTTCATTTGCAACTTTTTCTTCTTACTTGACATATATATTTGTATATTTCCACACATGCATACAGGGCATTTCAACTCCCAGTATTCCTGATGAATCGCCTCCACTTTTCTCACATCTCTGTGATGTACAAACTTTCCACTTATTTGCTGTGGCATATATGCATGTGTGTACATGTTCACATGTGTATGGGGCACATCTGTATGTGTGCATGTGCATGCCTATGGAGGACCTTCTGAAGTCTTTCCCACCATTTCCTGCATTCTTTAAAAGCACAGCTGCATCACTAGATCTTGTGTCCCGTCCCTGACAGTGCTGTAGCAGCTGGAACTCCACACTGGGAAACCCACATACCATGAAATGTGGTGGAACCTGGCTAAATTTTCAAAAAATAAAAAATCATTTTGGGACAAGAAGAGACAAAGCTCTCAGCAGGCCCGTGTTGTAATCCAACTTTTAACCCTTTAATACATAAAATAGGCTGCAATTCATTTAAAAAATTCTCCCTAAGATGTGAATTATGAAAAGGAGGTGAGATTTGAATAACACAGAATTTTGAGTGCTCTGGGTGCATAGGAACTGGACACACCAGGGGTATTCAGCAAAGGATCAATGGCTAAGAACACTTACTGCTGCTGCAGAGGACCTGAGATTGGCTCCTAGCACTTATGTCTGGCAGCTCACAAATACCTATAAGATCAGATCCCGAGAATCTGACACTCTTTTTTGGACACCATTGCTACTCACATATCCACACACTCTTCCTACATGCAGAAATATACATATAACTTAAAAACAAAAATAAATCTTAAGACAGTAATGACCAGTACTGGAGTTCCTATCTTCATCCTTATGGGATATACAGATTACTTGCAGAGACTGAGGATGGAATTGTTGCTGTCCCTTGAGGCTTAAAACAAGGTTGCAACATCTAAGACCTGATTACTCAAAGCTCCAACATGTGACTGGGTCACAGTCCCCAGAGTTTGGGAAGATGGGCAGAAATTCTCCAGCTGCCTCTGGGCTCCTGGCATCTGTTGCAGAGCGGATGGAAAGTGAGCCAACAAGAATGCCCTCTTGGCAGAGGGAGCTGGGAAACCAGCTTCCATGCACAGCAGTCCTCTCAGCTGTGGCTGCCTCCATCCTCGGGGACCCACTGCAGGCGCTTTCTCCATGCGGCTGCCAGCAGTGCACCATAGCCTACTCTTAGGTTCTGCTTGACGGAGGCAGGAAAAGCAGCGCCTTTGTGCATGACTCCCCAAGTTTTACCAGTCCCCCATCTGCTTGGTGATTTAAACTCAGCAAGTGGCAATATCATCTGTACCTAGGGTAAAGATGTTCCCCTCTAACTTAAGTCTAAGCTTTTATTAAAAACATTTACCATGTTAGCTACTACAAAAAGTAACATCTATTCCTAGGGGAAAAGAAGAAGGAAAAAGAAAAGTCCTCTTCAGAAGCTTCATTAAAACAGGTGATTAGCTCATCACATTTGTACAGAACTATGGGGTAGTTTTGGATTCTATCATGTTTAGATGTCATTTTCTGTTACATCTAAACATCCTAGACATGGGAGACAGGGTTTTGACATTTTCGGCAAAGACAGAAGCCTGCTCTGAGACCTGGCCAGAGCAGAACAGCTTGAGAGCATTCCTTCAGTGCTTTCCCTTCAAGGGAAACTGCACCGTTACACGTGGCATCTGCCTCAGGAAAGTCCTTCTCACCCAACAAATTAGGAAGAAATATCCCTATGGAGAGAAACTAGTGCTCTCTGGTCAAGCTGCCATGATGCCCATTAGCCATCATGGTCATTATATCCCTTAGTCTTTCAAAGCCCCTGATTTACTTAATTATATGTTTCTGTAAAACATCTATCTTGGGGACCTGGGAATATGGCTCAATCATCAAAGTGCTTACTAAACAAGCATGAGAACCGAGTTCAGAGATCTAGCACCTCCATCCAAAGTGAGTGATGGCAGAGGATACCTGAAATCTCAGTGTTGGGGGTGAGAGCTGTAGACAAGGTTTCATGGTATTCACTGGCCAGATACTCTAGTCAATGGGCAAGCTCCAGGTCCAGTGAGGTATTCTGCTTCAAAAAATAAAATGGAGAGTATAGACGAAGATACCTGGCAATAACCTCTGACTTCCACATGCATAAGCACACCTGTACACAAACACACACATTCATGCACTCCGTTAACCCATTTTGCAAGATTATCAGAAATCACAATCAACAGTAGCAAACAAAAAGAGGGGCTACAGAGACTGGGAATGATGGCGCATGGTTGAAAAGCGAGATTTCTAAGCTGTGCATTTTCTATTGCTTGGGCACAGACCATAACATGTATCTTTAATATAAATGACTGCATCCCCACCTCTGCCTTAATGACCTGCTTGATATATATGGTAGCCTTTCATATTAATTACATCATTAATAATGGTTTCTTTGAGAAGTCATCTATGAATACAGCAACGTTGGAAGACATATGGGTCACCTAGGATATCTACAGATCTGTCTCCAAGAAACAATCTCACTTTAAGAAATGACCATGCGTTGATTGGTGAAGGAGGAGAAGAAGCTGATTACAGCTTCATGGTCTGATTCTCCACTCCTGGTAGGATATGGCAGAATGGAGAGGGAGAAGAGAGGGTGCTGGCCACACTTGGGGTGGGCATACCATCTGAGAAGGAACAAAGAAATTAACAAGTGACCCCCAGGGTATTAGGTTTCAAGCTTTCCTGGAGACTTCTAACTCGACTTTTCTTTGCTGTTTTAAGCTCCGTCTAAATGGCGGCTGCACATACAGGCAAAGAGCCATGTAGTAGATTGCTCTCAGCTCTCTACCGTACAGTCCTATTAGATCTTCATGGGCATTCCTGGATTGAGGGAAATGCATTATCGGAACTTGACTCTGTTAAGTGCAAAGGTAAAGAAATCAGAGAGGCAGAATTTCAGAGCTGCGGTCTCCTGGGGCCTGGTAACAGGGACCAGAAAGACAGCTGACACACCATGTGTGATGCTCTCTCCCTCAGTCCTCCTCCCCCACCCCCTCACAACTGTCTGCTGGAGTAGAAGCTACCTAGCACTGAGTGCGGCTGGGCCAGGGAGGCTGGGAAGAGGGGAGCTAGAGACAGAGGGAGTGAAGTGGGAAGGATCCTGAGCAGATCTGAGTTTCCTGATGAATAATTTAGGTCTTAACCTGCAGGGAATAGGGAGCCACTGAAATATTAAGGAAGGATGACATCATCATTTTCCCAGAAACCAAATCCACAGACTTTTTTCCCCACATTGAACTCCCCCAGTTTTAGTTTCTCCTTTACATCCACTAGCAAGTCAACCCCTCCTCTTAGACTGCGCTAACAACACAATCAGGGGCCTGATTCGGGGCACTGCCCTGACCACTAATTCTCACTTTGTGAATCTTCATGTGTTTCTTGAGATCTTGAACTTCAGGCTTCTTTTCTGTTACATGGGCTTATAGAAGCACCCTGTGTAGGGTTCCAATACCCATGTAAGGACTCCTTAAACTCAGTGGGTTGGATTATGTCCCATGAAGTCTGCATAGTAAATTCTAAATTCTTGACATCTCAGCATGGGAAGATTTTGGACACAGAATCTTTACAGAGGTCAACGAGTAAAATTCATGTTCTCCGAGTTTATACTGTTTCATTGTGAAGATAAATACACAGAGGGATGAGATGTGAGGAAGACAAAGAACAAAACATATTTGTAAACCAAAGAGACATCCCAGAATGGACCCTGTGTCTAAGGAAAATAATAAAACAAAAATAAAAGTCCTTCTGTCGCAAGTTGGTCTCCAGAGAAATAGAGTATTATTCTTATTCTTATTATTAAAGCTACTCATACTTTGATACTATGTTACCACAACCAGAGTGAATGAATTGACAGTGTTTGGATGTCCCTTCATTTGTTCCTACCCTACCTGGATCCTGACTTCAGAACCTTATGTCCTCCTGGCTGTCTTGCTGGAGCTCCCGGGAACAAATGGACTGCATTGTATGACATCACTCTCAACATCAACAGTCATCACTGGGAGCACCCTTCTGAGAAGGAGCAACCAACTTAGACTCCAGGAGCACAAACATGACAACCGATGAGCAATGGCTGCCACTGGTATAGGCAGGAAAGCTGAAGCTATTTGCTGTGCTTTGCTAAGTTTTGTCTCTAGAATACCCATCTTGAAGATCTGTTTCCTGTCTGATTCCTTTGGTGGGTAATAGACAGGTGGGTGAGACAAGGTCCTACCATAGAGCTTAAATCTAACTCCAGCCCCACTCGGATGCTTTCATTCTATCTGAGATTGAGAGTGTCAACACAAAGGCATTTTCACAAGAGCTTACAGCTGTTGGCTACACAAAGTATATGTGCATTGATCTCCAGAAACAGCAAAAATATGTAGTGATTGGGCTATGCTTTCAAGAATACAATACAATTAACAACACTGTAAGATCACATAAGAAATACAATAATCTGAACCACAATGTAATAATTCCCAGCTATTATTCACACAGTACCAGCTGCCCCCAGATCGCCATGGAGCACAGCACCGTGCATTTTTTGTGGCTTTCTGCATTACTAGCTTTATCTGACATCACTTCTCGTCAGACAGTCTAGAAGAGGAGGCAGACCCCTTCCGATTACACATGTCAGAAGCTGTCGTCGAATCTGAGCTGACAGGTTCTCTGTTTCTTCATGTTCCACGGAAAGCTCCATCAATGCCTCTACCTGTCAGATGTCCACCCTCCACCAGTCTCCAAAGCACAGGGGTAAAAGGCAAACACAGATTGGCTGGGATACAGTCACCTGCTTATCTCTGCAGCCAACAAAAGGGATTAGGGGGACTGGAGACTGAGGGATAATTTTGTGAACCAAAGAGCTGATTGAATCCAGCAGGCGTTCCCTCTCCCTACCTACTGCATCAAGCTAATATTCCCTCCCATTTCCCTCCATTTCCTATGCTCTTAGCAAGGACATTTTCTTTCCTAGCATTCTTGTCACAGAGTTGACAACCAATGTCTCTCTCTGCATATGTGTGAAGGTGTGCATATGCATGTTTTTGCATTAGTGCAGGTGCCTGTGCACATGTGAATGGAAGACAGGTCAACACCAGCTATTTTCATAGATTGGCCTCCCCGAACTAAAAGCTCATTGATTCAACTGGATCAGTTATTTTTCCAGGGTTCCCATGGAACCCATTTCCACCTCCCTAGTGCTGGGATTAAAGGTGGGCCTTTACATCCACCTGACATTTATATAGGTACCAGGGATACAGATGCTCATCCTGCGCTATTCAGGCCTCACATTGCTCTCTTCATCCCCTAATGGGTCAACTAGAGTGGAAGAAATAGTCTGAGTAGATAAATACTTATGAATCAGCATGGACCAGAAATTATCTCAGAGCTGGGGAACAGCATCCAGATCTACTTAGAGGGAGATGTCAGATCAGGAAAAAACATTAGATAAAAGAAAAAAAATCAAAAGACATATAGAATTCAGCAGAGGAGGAGGCTCATGTGACTAATATAAGGACCCAGTCAACTAAATTTTAACTAATTTAAAAAATAATATCAAATTAGATTATATAGCAAGATTATACATTTATATAATTTGAAATGTTTCAAATTTGTATGTAAAATTAGCTCCATGGCAGCAGAGACATCAAAAAGTTTCCTCTCCAACACTGAATCATAGACACTGGAGGTTATGCTCAGTGGTCATTGCATTAATTCATAGACATTGGATGTGATGCTGAGGTCATTGTCAAGCAGGAGGATCAAGAATTACCTGGAATCTGGACTTGCCTCTCTGCATGCTGTGGGGCCTTATCTTCCTGATTTTGTGAATTGAGCTGTGAGACTGCCCACTGTGGGTGGTGCCTTTATGCAAGGGATCCCACGTTGTATAAAATGGAGAACACTAGCTAAACACTAACATGTGCCAACTCATTGGCCTCTGCTTCTTGTCTGTGCGTGTGATATGATCAGCTTCTTCAAATCTCCCAAATTGTGACTTCCTTGCCCCCATGCGTGGTGCCTCAAAGTGTGAGCCTTAACAATGCCATTTCCTTCAACTGCTTTGGTCAGAGAATTGTAGCCACATCAGGAAAGGCAAGTTAAGACATCTGTAGAGGCTAGGAATTCTGGGTTGTAGATTCAGAGGTTGTATATCCCTGCTCTGATAAGAGAAGCTTGACTTGGGCCAAGCAGAATTACATCCGTAACCTGCTCCTGTAACATGGGTTGACAGATGATATTTTCTGGAAAATAGTTGGCTGAAAGAGATGATGGAGGCAACTGGGGAGACGGCTCAGCAATTACAAAGTTCAGTTCCCACCACCTACCACAGGGGAGCTGCACTCTCTGTGTAACTGTGTTTATGTACACACGACCCCACAAAGAAATGTGTATACATAAAATAAAAATTAAAGATCGTTAAGAGTAACAAATGGAAACATAATATGAGTCTTCCTACACAACCAACAATTAGCCCATCCTCCCCCAAATCTGTTGTATATGAACTTGCACATTGTAGCTAAAGTTGTAATTTAGGTTGTCTACTAATGATGGCAAGTGAAGTTTGAAATGCCATTTATAAAGTACGAAGAACATTCTTATGCTTGAGTGCCAAATCACCCAGTAAATATCAACAGGCAGAGAAGACAAGGGTGGGTCAGAGAAGAGCTGGAGTGCTTGCTCTTAATTACAACAGATAGAATTTAGGGGATGGAGTATTGGGCTGTCCTTCAAGAAAGTCTGATTGGCTAATAAATTCACTAGGAGTTAACAACAACAAAATCAACTCAGTGAGCAGAAATAAAAGTATCATATTCCTGAAAAAGTTATTATTCTTGCAAATATTTTGTAAATGGCTGGTCTGATCCTGGGAGACAGGTAGATTGCAAAATATTCATATTTTGGACACTAAACACAACAATGAATTTAATGATTTTTATATGGATTGAGAAGAGAGGACAGACGACAAGGAAGGAAAGAAGAAAGGATGGAAGGAAGAAGAGACAGCTTTCGGGATGCTCCAGACCACTCAGTGTGTGCTCAGAGAATTCAGCAATCTTGCCTCTGATCAGCAGTCATGTCCTTAGGTGATGTTTAGTAGTCTCATCTGTAAAACAGGAAGGACACCTGACAGCTTCCTCACTGAAGACTGGGAAGACCATTAGAGCACTGCTGATACCTCTTGGCTCCTTCAAACTCAGATGCTACCAGATACCCATTCCCCAGGAAAATCCCAGCACCTTCCTTTCCGAGCTTCTATGATCTTCCTTCACTGTGAGTTTCTTTTTCACTTTGTCCCTTTCTGTTGAGTTTGAAATGAAGCTGACCCCAACATGATTCAGATCTATATTTCTTGACCACAGATACACAAATACAATGCTTACACAAACACAAACATACTACACGTGCAATAGAATATTGCTCAGAAAAGCCAGACATGGTGGTACATTGCCTTTAATCCCAGCACTTGGAGGCAGAGGCAGATGAATCTCTGTGAGTTCAAGGCTAGCCTGGTCTACAAGAGCAAGTTCCAGGATAGCCAGATACACAGAGAAACCCTGTCTTGAAAAACAAAACCAAAGCAAAATTACAGGGGATTATACACTAACAAATGACTCGTAAAGACTAAAAGCATGGAAGTGACAGGAATGAGGAATGTACATCTCCTGTGTGCTGCTTAGCCATGACCTTGATATCATGGATGGGTTGATGGTGACCTTGTGCCTCACAATTTCTCAAAGACTGAGGATGAAGGAAGAACCCTCATTCCTAATATCTCTAGATCATGCTACACAAGAGAAAGGAAAATTCCCAAATCTCTTACATTGGACTGAACGTCGCTATGCTTGCAATTTCATTTCATCTGATAACTGACAAGGAGACTTGTGATCACACAACTACAAATCATCCAGAAAGGGCCAAACCCTGGGCAATGACCTCCACCCCGAACCACACTGTGGTTTGTATAGGGAATGTAGGGAACTTGGATTATATCAGTACAAACATTGGTTGTAACTATTCTTAGAAGTGTTTTCATACACACAACCACACTCTGACGAGCACTCCCATGGCTCCTACCTCAGCTCTTTCGTAGTTCGCCCCTTCCTGCAGGCCCAGCATCTTCAAATTCCCTTCCAACATATGAGTCTTTTAGCTCTTTGTAAGCCTTATCCCCAGTTTGGCTTTCTGCCACTCTGCTGAGCCAAGACTCTGTATGTTTAGATACTATGATTTACATCAACGTGTCTAAGTTCTTAGACTGCAGCCACTCCCTCTGAATTCTTTCCATGTGGGTATTTTGGGGGATTGGAAGAAGACTATTTAATGAATTACGCCCCCAGTTACATGACTAGAGTGCATTTTATATGCAATTTATACACCTTAAAGCCATACAGAGATAATTCTCGCTACTCTGGAATGTCTCTGGCCTGTATTTTCTCACTGTCAGGAAAGAATAGCGCTTAACTTTGCTCTATCACTGGTGGGCTCGTATGGGAAATTCTTCAGGAAACGGCAGTTCGCCGGTATGAAATGACAATAATTGCACACAAGCAAAGCTCTCTTGCTGGAAATTTCAGCATTGAGAGTTGAAGCTCGCTTTCCTTCCAGTTACTGTAAGTAGGCATCTGATGGTCTGACATCAAGTAGAAGGCAAGGTTCCCCACTCCTCTCTTTCATCTGCCTCGGCAATTTAATAATGTGGCTTTATTGGAAGAAGATGCACTTATGTCAGTTATTAGGGAATTACATTTTGGGGTTCTGCTAAAGGGAAGTAAAGATTGACTCTGCCAGACAGAGGTATACCTCCAAGTCAAATCATCCATCTTATCCTGGGACATGTCAACACATGGAACTGATGAAATATGGACCATATTAAAAATGGTAACTGCTCTTCTGAAACGTAACCAGGCAGAAATAAGACACTGCTGCCCCATTTGTTTGCTTTCCCTTATTTCTGTTTGCTATGATTTTTTCCTGCTCAGGACCGTCTGTGCTTGTTAAGCATTGGTAAATGGCCAGTGATGAGGCAAACACAACAGACACGCATGAATATTTAATGAGACACAACAGCAGAAACAGTGTGCATTCGCGCTCCACTGGAAAGGTAGAGTCACTAGTCTATAAATTATTCTTCCCTAAATGTTTCAGAAACTGGAAGGAAGTTTAGAACGCTATACCCAGCACTTGGGGGGAGGGCTGAAATCATTTTCTGCAACTGAACTGTGATGAATCCAGGTCCATTCTGACCGCTAACATCTAAAACCCACCTTCTGACAGTTTTAGGAGATAATCTTTTTCAGGTTTTAACATAATGCACACAGAAATGGAGGACAACTGGATGTCAGTTAGAAGGAAGGAACTACAGCTCCTTTCTTGATCAGATGGCTGATAATGACATTCTTGTTGTCAACCAGAATAAAGGAAAACAAACACGTAGTCCATGAGAATTGGCCTGAGCAAGAGAAAACCAATACTGGCCCTTTTATTGTAGCATAATAGAGCAGGAAGCCTGAGCCTTCTCAGTCAGCTGAGTCTGCGGGAAGTGGCTTGAGTTTTAGCAAATGTGCAATGAGTAGTTCCTGTGTAGGAAACACATGGACAAGAAAAGAGGAAGAAGAAAATGGCCATTTTGGCATCAGTGGATTTCTGAAGACTGGCTATTTTGATTGATTACCTTGGTCTATGGACTTCATTGGTGCAGTGATCAAATCCAGTCATTAGACTTGGAACCAAGTGCCTTTACCCACTGAGCCATCTCAATGGCCACCATTGTCTTTTTAATATGGTGATGATAAAGTACTTAAATGATTCCATGATCACATGATCATTTTCAAATGACACAGTGTAGACTTCTTGTCCTCCTAAGCCACATTTTAAAGGTTTGGTATCCAATGTGTCCAAATAGAATCAAATGTCAAAAATGACTTTATTTTTATTTATCTGTATATGTAGGCACAAGAGTATGTGAAGGTGACCACAGAAGACAGGTGAGGGAGTTGGATTCCCCCAGAGATGGGATTATAGCCAAGTTTGGGTGCTGGGCGCTGCACTCCAATCCCATGCAAGAGCAGCAAATGCTCTTAACCATCAAACCACACTTCTTGCCCTCCCTTCCTTTACAAAAACTTTTGATTTACATCTTTCTCTTTGTGACTGAGGTTTTGCTTGTCTGGAGCTCACCAGTGTGTTGCAGGCATCCTCCATCTCCAGAGTGCTCGCCTTGCAAGTGTGAACCTCTGCACCAAACTTTAAAATGCAGACTTTAGACCGTACTCAGGGCCCCATGAGTCAATGGAGCTACCTCCCAGTCTTGAATGCTTACACTCTTAAAAAAAAAAATGATCTGGCCACACGTCTTCCTAAAAGTCAACATTCTCACTGTCCCATCTTAGATCCTATTCTTCTTAACTGAATGACTTTATGCAACTTATTCCGAATTTCAGATGGTCACTTTTTTTTTTAAGTCTAGACACAATGAAGATCCGGAGTCACAATGACTAAACAAACAACAGAAAGAAGTATGCGGCTTTCAAAGTGAAGCTGACAATGAAAGAAATGATGGAAATGTTGTCACGATACCCCACTGCTCAAGACATTTCCCACCTAAAACTGTGAACCGAGAGACTCTTATAGCAACACTATAATCCCACAGAAGTCAATAAAGGTGAGAGGCTAGTGTATGTAACTCAGCACTTTATACAGGAACAGCTTTCTTTTTCAACCAAAAATAATCACATGACAGAGATTGACATTGAGGAAGCTTCATGAGGTCCAAGTTCCACATGGAATAGGACCACATTAAAAGCCTGTTTGATGTGTACTTATGCTGAATACTTCCTGCTCAATTGCATTCCTTTCTAATAACTAAAAAATAAAAATAAAAACTAAAAGTGCCATCATGATTGTAATGACTTGACACCATCTCCTCCCTCTACAACATAAGGCATCTCAGTGTTAAAGAGTTGAGCCCTGGGACTGAGATTACTAATGTATAAATTAAACATACCTTCCCATCTTTCATACATTTATTCACAGAGTGAGAAAGGAAGCAGAAATCCCTTCTTCCACTCTCTTGCTTCATGCTTCAGGAAGACTTAGAAGAGATGCTGAATTCCCCACCCCCTACCAGTGTGCAGAAGTTGAAAGTTTCTCAAGGAAGAAATGCCAGGTACATATTTCAAAAGTGTGGGTGGCTTTGCATAGCCTCTAAAATGCTGAGAATATAGAATACGCTCCAGTATATCTAATTATCTTTATGAAATGTCTCAAAATCAATGGCATTATACTCAAAACCAGCTGCAGCAGGGGAAGTCCAGCAGAGCAGAGTGTCACAGAGGTTACAGAGAAGCACCACTTTCTTCTTAATAGTGCTATTTTTATGGAACACGGAGTTTTTGAATCGTCATTTTTTGTTAACTCTTTTAAGGACCCAAATTGAACTTGACCATATTGGTTGAAGAAATCAATTCAACCCTCTACCTCAATTTCTTTCTTCTTCTTTTTAACTCCTTTCAGACAAAGAGCTTTGCTTCTGAGACACACAATAAGTCTGCTAGTAGTGGAAACCTGTCATCAGTGCACTGGAACCCTTTCCTGCTCTGGGGAGTATGCAAAGTAGTTTGCTGCTAATTGTGTGTGTGTGTGTGTGTGTGTGTGTGTGTGTGTGTGTGTAAGTGTGTGTGCTGCTGCTGCTGTTGGTTCTTTTTCCTCCCTTGAAGAATGATTTGTATGTTAACAGGAAAGAGCTTTCCAAACAAACAGACAAATGTGAAAAAATACTGAATCAGCCCCAAATAGCTGAAGAAAGCAGCCACTAACATGGTTAAACTAACCAGTAAGGGTGCAGCACCTGGCACAAAATGATCTGTACCAAGGAGCATGGCAAGGGGCAGGGAAATCGTAGAACAGAAAGTTACCCCAAGGGATTCACCAGAAAAGCTGTGACTTTCCTAATCCTACCGTGTGCTAGCCACCATGCTCAGTAGCGAACACAAACAAGCATGGTGCCATTCTTAGGGTGTGACATTTGGTAAGTGATTGAAGAATCCTATTTTTTAAAAAGCCATTTTTTACACAGACACATGCACATATATTATATTATACATAATCACAAATAAGCACACATACACACAGACACATAAACATACTCTTACATACGCATAGAAACACGCATACACATATATTCACTCTCACATACATAGACATACTAACATAAACTTACTTAAGCTGCATGGACTGTGAAATGGTGGGGCCATATGGGATATTAGGACAAAGATAACCAAGTAGGAACAGTTCCCTGAAGCTTGCTGATAGTACTAGCTACTAGCTCTCCATTCTAAAGCTGGAAGAAGTGATGGCGGGGACCATCGAAAAGAGTGGCTGGGATCTGCTTCGTGCTCCCGAAAAGTCTGTCATGACTGGATTGCAAAGGGTAGTTGAGGGAGATCAGGGTAGAGTCGAGAATCCAAGAAGGAATGGATCATAGACCTTCAAGCAAAGGGAAAAGGCAGTCAGGTCAGAGGGCCAGAGGGCAGTGCAAGAGACATCTACCAGACTCAATTATTGGATGTGGAGGATGAGCATGGGGGATTACTTTTAGATACACAAAATAAAACTTTGGTTTGGTTTACTTTAAAAAGAAAGAATAAGGCAAAATAATGTTTCCTGAATTTAATTCTTAAGAATCTAAAGAGGAAAAGAATGTCCTCTGGCTCACTGCTAGTACTACCTACTTTAGACACGTGAGTGAATTCATTCATTTCCCCATCATTTAATGACTCCTTGTAATTCAGGGTTTGCCCACTTACACCAAGTCAACAGGAACATAGACTTCTCTGGATAGAGGAAGAACAAGGAAAAAATCCTGAATTTTCACTCTATATAAATGAGTTTTAATTCATGCCTCTTGAAGTTAGGGCCTTTTATTAGTGACTGTAAATCTCAGAGAGACAAGAAGTCATAAGATTCTGAAATTGCCTTATAAATTAGTTGCTGGTACTGAAACAGTTGTTTAGTTTGTTGAGGGGCCAGGATGCAGAGGGATTTTGGTGTTGAAATAATTATTGAACATTACTGAACCAAATAATTAAACTGTGCTGTAAAATTACGGTTATGATAATACCCCATCATCATTTGTTTTGTTTCTCCTAATCTAAATTATGATTTTTTGTTCTTGCTCTGCAAAGCTACAATATAACAGTCAAACCTGAAATTAAATCCAGCCTGTAAAAGTTATACAAGGTGATCCAATATGCTCCTCAAGCAGTTATTCATGGCAAATAATATCACGAAGCTCTTAAATCCTTGTTGTAAAGCTGGCTAGACATGCATCAACTAAAGTCTTGGAGATATATGTATACATATGAGAAGTGAGGCACAAAGAGCTGAAGCCTTTGGGACTTAAAGGACGCATCTTCAAGCCCAGTGGGGCTATTTTGGATTTCTGGTGGTGCTGAAGCTTAGCCACCCTGGCAAGGAAAAGGCACCTGTCTTCTCTAGCATCTAAGGGATGGTGTCCTCTTGCTGCGTCTGCCTCATCCTAAGTTCCTAGGTTGCCACTTTGACTATCATGGCCAGAATATGTCCAGATAAATTACTAAACTCACTCTTTAGCACTAAGTGAAAATTAGGGTGCTGAAAATGTTTGTAGAAAAATCATCAGCAGAGGCAGAGCTGTGGCTCAGTGGATAAAGCATTTGTGCAGTGCACGTGGCCTGCACCAGAGAAACTGAACATGTTGGCACATAACCATAATCACAGTTCTCAAGAGGTGGAGTGGGTAGAATCAGAAATTCACAGTGATCCACACTACATGGAGAGTTTGGGGTGAGATTGGAATATATGAGACTGTGTCTCAAATGAATCAGCATAACCAGTGGCAGCATCACCATCACTGCCACCATCACCATCAGTACAATTTTCATCACCACTATTATAGTCATCCTCATCTATTGCCACCATCACCACCATCATTACCACAATCAATATCACCCTCACTCATCACCATCCACTAGAAATACCACTGAACACCAAAGGAAATTAGGAAATTATCAACTTAGTAATTTTAAAACTTTTGTGGTCAACTCAGAAATTATGTTTCATTCTCTCACAATAAAAGGTATCGTTTTCCTTTGTATGTTTTCTTCTTACCGTGTGTGTGTGTGTGTGTGTGTGTGTGTGTGTGTGTGTGTGCCTACTACTAACTGTGGGTTATTTAAAACTTCTTAGAATGTATGCTCATGAGGGTGCTTGTGTGTGTGTGTGGGGGGTGGGTGTGTGCAAGTGTACACAGAGTTCAGAAGTGGGCATCAGATACCCTGGAACTGGACTTACTGGTGTTTGCTGTCTTCTGATGTAAGTACTAAGTACAGACCTCATGTCCTCGTAAAGAACGACCTTTCTTAACCTTAACTCTGGCCCTTTCCTTGGGGACTTTTGATTAGTGACAAAGTCACCCTTTGTCTATGAAACAATGAGAAACAAACACTATTTGCCCAAAAGTCTTCTATGGATGTAATAATAACAAACTCTGTACATGGGTTCAGTAGTTAGCACATGATGGTGCCAAAAAGTAGACAAAAAGGATGTACAGAACACCTGAAGTAGAAGAGATGGCAAGGAGCCAAGGGGCAAGATGCGTTAGCCAGTAGGGCCTAGGTTATGGTGCTGTGATACACGACAATTGATGTTAGCTGGTGATAGAAGTTATAAAATAATTGCACACTAGCTCAGAATTATGTATAAAAGGGTTATTTACTTAGGGATAGACTCAAAGATCACAGTCCTAGATCACAATCCTCTGCATGAGTGGGGAACAGGAACTGAATCTAGCAGCCAAAAGTGAGAACTAGAAACCAGAGAGTTAGAGCAAGCTTTACAGCTGCATTTATTGTATAAGATACTGCACACAAGTGTGCTGGTATCTTAAAGGCTATTAGCTGAAGGAGCTATACAACACCTTCCTCTTTTGTTTAAATAAAAGAGTTCCCAAACCCAATACAAAACTATGTACACTAGGAACAGATATTAAGTATAAATTTAGAAATACAACCAGCATAAACAATACTAAGCAAGGAACATATCCTAATGTTTTAATAAACATTCTATCCTAAGGAGTTTAAGTCTTGTATTGGAAATGGCTTGGCTAGATCTTAATAGGATGGTAACTTTGACCATCTAATCTTAAACCTCATCAAAGGCCTGAGAAGAGAGATAATATTACTTGAGTAGGCAGGAAGTGCAATCAAGAAGCTTCCAAAATGTGCAGTAGATGACAGAGACAAATGGATGCCTGAGCAATCACCCAAAGTCTCATTTGAAATGTTGAAGCAATCAAATTTGGCTAAGACCTAGAGTAGCTAACAGACCATTTTCAGAGGCAGAAAATTTTCCAGAACTGTCTTGGCAAGGTTTGGCAGTCTTTTTTCTTGATCCTGCTTGTTCAGTCTGGACATCAGGCACTTTGTCAGTGGTCGAGGCATGAGCAGTTCCTTGTCCAAAGGCCAGTTGTGCCAAGAAGAAAACAAACTCCAAGTGAAGTGTCTTTGGTGCTCAAAACTCTCTCGGGAATAGATCGGTGCTGCTAGGAGTAATCATGTCTCATGTCAACAGAATCCTAAGTTTTTGGTGTTTTTTTTTTTTGGTTTTTTGAGACAGGTTTTCTTTGTGGCTTTGGAGCCTGTCCTGGAACTAGCTATTGTAGATCAGGCTGGTCTCGAACTCACAAAGATCCGCCTGCTACTGCCTCCTGAGTGCTGGGATTAAAGGCATGCACCACCACCACCTGGCAGAATCCTAAATTATTTAAATTCCATGTTCTACAGATATTTGAAGTGGTTGAAGGCTACCTTTCTATGCAGAATAATACAATCTCTATGTATCTAAAGAACCTAATTAGTATAACAAAAATGAATGACTATTGACCTATAATATGTAATACCTATATAACTTAAAGAATAAGACTTCATATCAGAATATTAAACAGTCTTTTAACAACTCTGGAGTAAAAGAGGAAAATGACCTCAAAATGTAAACAATGTATAAATATCTTGATTAGAGGTAGAATATATAATGCAATATGATAAATAAATCCTAAAATTGTATCAATATACAAAATGTCTTAAACAGAGGTAGAAATGTGCATGCATATAATCTGACAAAATAATTTTACATAAGTGTACAAATGTTGTAAACAGAAATAGGAATATATTGAATATAACAAATATAATTTGAATTTGCATGAATATACAAAAATCTATGTCAATGCAAATTGTCCAGAAATAATAGCTCACAAGTATTCACTCTATTACTCACTATTATTATTATTAGTGTGACTATGTTTACACTAACCTACCTATTATCCCATTCAATTTTCCAGAACTGTCTTGGCAAGGTTTGGCAGTCTTTTTTCTTGATCCTGCTTGTCCAGTCTGGACATCAGGCACTTTAATCCTAGTACTGGAGAGGCAGAGGCAGTAAGATCTCTGTGAGTTCACGGACAGCCTGGTCAACAGAGTGAGTTCCAGGAAAACCAAAAACACACACAGAGAATCCCTGTCTCAAAAAGCCAAAATTTATAAATAAAAATAAAAGAAATAGAATTTAAAAATAAAGCCATGTAAAGATAGAAAATACACAGAGAGTCTGGATACTATATGTTATTGTGGTTTTTTTTTAAATTATTTGATGCTGAGAAGGAACAACAGCCGCTAAAAAACATTTGGTTACAAATGCTGCTAGATTAATAGAACATATATATATTGAAAATGCTTTGACTTTAACATTTAAGTCAAAAGATATGTTACTTTAGAGAAGACGTTTTGTTTTTGTTTCCACAGAAATTAAGAGACTGTGGATTCATTCTCGGTTAAGAGAAATCAGGCAAGATCAGGGAAGACCCCCTGAAGAATCTCTGATAGGAGCAGATGGTCCAGATGATCCAACACTTCAGAGGACCTCTGTTGGAGTTTCCTCTGAATTCTACATCCAGAACAGTTTCAAGACTGCTAGCTGAGATGATCAAACTTCACAGACTACTCCAGTCAAGACTTGATCATAATTCTAAAGTTTCTTTAGCTCCCCATAATATTATCAGCACTCCCAATCAGCAGGTAGTAGCCTGGAAAACGATGTGCACATTCCCAAAAAAATGGATTATGGATATTTATCTTTGTTTAGAGTGTTGGTTACAAGTTGTTATGGATAATGGTCTGGGAAAAATTCTGAACAAAGGAGATTAGATTTAGAGTTCTTGTTTTGGAAAAGAAGGGGGGGGGAGTGCTGTGGGACAATGGTCTTGCAACCTATAAAAAATTGTCATATATATTGTTTTAACAAAATGTTGTTTGGCCAGTAGCCAGGCAGGAATTATAGGTGGGATGATGAGAACAGGAAAATTCTGGGAAGAAGAAAGGCTCATTCTGTAGTCATCATACAGATACAGAAGAAGCAAGATGAGAATACCTCACTGATAAAAGGTACCAAGCCATAAATTATAGACTAATTTAAGATGTTAGAGTTAATAAGAAGCCTGAGCTAATAGGCCAAACAGTTTATAATTAATGTAGACCTCTGTGTGTTTCTTTGGTACTGAACAGCTACCAGATTGGGTGGAACAGAATCCTCTGTCAACAGTTAGCAACTTGGGAATGCACATTTGTTTATTACAGGTTTGAGTTATTTTCTGTTTTTTTCTCCTGTTACTTATTTATTTCAGAAATGTGAATTGAGAGGACATGAACCTTAAATCATATTCAAAACCTTCTAGAAAATGGGAGCTCACAAATTGATATTTCAAAGATACATACAGGAGAGAGGCTCACCACTTTCATTTTGGTTAAACTAAAAAACAGAGCCATACACATCCAAGAGGAAGTGAGATACAATTCTGTCCTACAATTCTTTGAAGATTTTCTCATCACCCTTGCATGGTGTCATGTGCCAAAGATCCATCACATTTCTGCTAGGGAGACCAAGAAGGAAAGTTAGCAGATTTTGGGGAATACCCCCTCTTCTCTTGCTGATGGTCACTCTCATTGGCTTCTCAAATGGCAGAGAAGCCATGGAGTCTCTTCCACACTTCAGGGGAACTTTCTCCCCCTAGAGAAGCCCTACCTTCTTGACCTTATTTTAGTCTAATCACGTTCCTAGGTGTCCTCTTCTAGACTCTCTTTTGTGAGAGACCGAGAAGAGAACTTATGAGCCATGGACGCTTAGTAAATTTTGAGCCTGAACACAATTTCCTTATTGGACATGCAGATAAAAGACAAGAACAGATGGGAGCTGATGGACTGATGGATGAGGTTTTAATTTGCTTTTCCTACTCTGTATCAGGTCCACCCACAGTTTCCCACTCTCATCCAATGGAAAGAAGTGATGAATCACTTTCTTCCGAAGTGGCTTAAAACTTCAAGCCCATCAGCTACACTATTCACAAAAGCAGAAGGTGGTAGGAGAACAATTGACTTTTTGTCTGTTTGTTTTTTGAAGCAGGGTTTCTCTGTGTAGCTCTGACTGTTCTGAAACTCACTTTGTAGAGCATGCTGACCTCGAACTCACAGAAATCCATCTGCTTCTGCCCCCTGAGTTCTAGGATTAAAGGCATTTACAGACATTACAAAGTAATAATAAGAGGCTAAATGAATTATGCAGAGCCATCAGAGATGAAGTGAGAGAAGCCACTTTTTAAGATGGATACAGATGAGGAAGGAAGGGAAGGGGAAAGAAAGGAAGAAAGAAAAAGTGAACTCACTGTGTACCAAGTATCAACAGTTTTCAAAATTAAGACTGTGTGACCGTATGTACAATTAGCTCATTATTTAAACAATTATCACCAACAAATTAAACATTTTTAAAAACAACTAAAAGTCCAACTCTAATACACACTGACAATGAGAATGAGGAAAATGGTTAATATTTAGCTCTCCTGTTTCAAATTTATAGTCACAAAGAAAAATTTAACACCCCCTGTTTGGTATCATGCAGCATCAGAAACTGGTCCCCAACAAGAAGATGTAAGTAATGAATTCCTCCACTGCCTGTTTGAAACACTTTGGAGAAAAAGCAAACTCTGAAGAACTGACTTGCACAGGATCATGATGCTCCAAGAAGATTCAGCTTCTTCAAGACTCCATGTGTTAAAAAGCAAAACAAAACAAAACAAAAAAAAAACAGTTGAAATTCTTCCATTGTGCATAAATAAAATGCATGAATGGGACCACTGCCCTGGATAACCCTCTCTTCAACCTGAACAGTTTGGGAGTATGTTTTTGTCCATGATATAAAGGGGAAAAAAGGGAAAATTTAAAACCAAAGTTTAATTTTCTTTCTTTTTCTTGTATTCTGAGAAGATGATCTTTCTACTCTTTTGAGTGTGGTGCTCCCATTGCTGAACTGCTGGTGATTTCCTAAAAATCTCTGGATCTATGAAAATAAAGCAAATAGCCTTGTTTATAAGGCTTTCTGTGTTTATTATTATTTTGGACATGTTTTACAGAATTGGATAAAAATTAAAAATGATCTTGAATTTCTTATTTTGAAAGCCTCAAGGTAAAAGATTTATATTTTGGAATTGCGAGAGAGTCTAGGGATGTAGCAATGTGAAGATTACCAGGGATTTCCTTACATGATGAGAGGTGATTATGCGATAACTTCCATGACATGATGAGTCTTTCCCAGGAAATGCAGTGCTGATGTGCTGGCTAGTCTTACGCCAGCTTAACACAGAGTTATTGGGAAAAAACCAGAACCTCAGTTGAGAAAAACGACTCCATAATATCCAGCTGTAAGCCTTTTGCTTAATTAGTGATTGAAGGATGAGGGCCCATTGTTGGTGGGGCCATTCCTGTGCTAGTGATCCTGAGTTCTATAAGAAAGTGGGCTAAGCAAACTATGGTAAGCAAGCCAGTAAGCAGCTCCCTTCCATGGCCTTTGCATCAGCTCCTGCCTCCAGGTTCATGCTCTGTTTAAGTTCCTGTCCTGACTTCCTTCAGTGATGAACAATAATATGGAAATGTAAGTCAAATAATCTCTTTCTTCCCTAACTTGCCTTTTGGTCATGGTGTTCCCTTGCAGCAATAGAAACCCTAAGACATGTTCATTCCTATGCAGTTTTTTCCCTCCCTCTACTCCAAGTGCTCTAAAGGAAGCTCAGCTTTGAAGGTTCATTGTTTGCTGTCAGGATAGAATCTGGACAGAAAGAAGAGGTACTGCCAGAAGGATTGGGAATATTGAGCAATAGAAGGCAGGACAAAGAGACCAGGGTGAAGAGAGCAGGCAGGGATGAAGAGACTCATTTATTAAGTTAAAACACCTATGTGTATAAGATCTGGAAGCATCCTTATAGTTCATTTTCTCCATCAGGACTTCATTTGGGGTTTAGTAAACAAAAGTTCAATTTTAACTGGTGCCTAGCCATTAAAAATATTTTATGTATATGTGCCTGAGTGTGTGTGTGTGTGTGTGTGTGTGATGTGTGTGTATATGAACCCTTAGAGACCAGAAGAGCGCAACAGATACCCTGGAACTAGAGTTTCAGTCTGTTGTGAGCCACCATGTGCATGCTGGGAACCAAACCTGGGGTGGACACAAGAGGAGGACATCCTCTTAATCACTGAGCATCTATCTAGCCCCTTTTAAATTTTTAATTAGTTAATTTTGGAAAATAGGTTTCAGGCAGAATGTGCTGGCCTGGAACTTGGTATGTAGCCAAGAATAACCTTAAAGTTCTGACCTTCCGGCCCCCACTTCATGAGGGCTGGAATGATAGTGATGCCTCATTTCTGTAGTGTTGAGGCTTGAAACCAAGGCTTCATGCATGCTAGCCAAGCACTCTGCCACCTGGCACACATTCCCAGCCCTTAGGCTAGCTCCTTAAAGACTAGACCCTTGGTATTTTGATATGGTTTTCTCTGCATCTTTTTTTTAATCTTCTTGGGACCCAGAAAATGAGACAGGAATCTAGGGAGAGCATTCTCCTCTACTTGGAAATTTCTTCATTCCTCCAGGTCCACATCAAATGCCACCATCTTTCTGCAGGTTCTTTTGCTGCCTCATCTGTCCCTTGTGTTTCTGTAACATGGCTTTTGTCATGTAGAAAAGTGGTGTGAGAGGCAAAGATGCCATGCAACAGAGCTCAGGTGGAGAGGTTTGTTATTGGGGGAAAGTGAGTGGGAAAAGGAGAGAGGGAAGACCAGCCTCTGGGGACGGGAGTGACAAGAGAGAAGAGAGAGACAGACAGAAAGACACAGAGAGAAAGATAGGAAAATGGGACGTGGGCATGGCCCTTTTAAAAGGGAATACAGTGAATGTACACAGGAGGTACTCTTCGTGGCTACAGCTAAGGACGTACACCCCAAGGTCAGGCCAGTACAGAACCTTGAATACTAACAATGGCAATCTGCACTGCTTGGCCTCTCTCCACAGGGTGAAAGTTTATTGGTTGTCTTTTATCCCCCATTTCTTCAACTTACTGTTCAAGCTTTTTCTCAAATACATGTGTCTGTGAACCAGCATGATCAGTGATACTCATGAGCTGGTCAGGGGAGTTTATTTTGCCATGGAGAGCAGTCAGTACAGACACACATTATCAGATGGTCAAAGTGCTGACAATAAAATAATGAATGCTCAGCCCTGAATGTGACATCTTTATCAACCCCACCCAAGGCTCAGGAAATATTATAGAGAGGAGAAATAAAGAATGTGAGACCTGGAGGATGTGGGAACATACAAGTTATCTAGAGAACATTTTAAAAAATTAAATACAACAATTTAAAATCTTCTTTTTAGAATTTCATGCATGCAATATGTTTTGACCATGTATATTTCACTTCTCCCCATAATGTTCGCAAGATCCACTCCTACGTACTCATCCTTCCCAGCTTCTTATCAAACTGCTCTCTAAACTCCAATCTCTACATCCACAGATTCATTCAGGCCCCAGTCCTCATCTGAGAAGATGTTGTCTGGTGACAAGTAGACAAGGCACAGAGAAACAATATTTCTGGAGTGTTCAGGTACAAAACAGATGTCTGTATCATAACCCCTCTGCAAAGACTCAGGGACAATTATAGAAGGTGGAAAAATTGTAAGAGTGAGACATCAAAGAGGATGGGGGCAAACCAGGGCTTCTGGAACATTTCAAGGTCAATGAACCCATAAGCCTACATCAGTCATGGCTGCCTGTACTCGACCTGCACAGGGTTAAGCCAATCAAACTGTTTTAGGGGGCAGAGTAGCTCATGAGCTCCAACCCCAGTTGAGGACATATGGCAGCTGGCTTTTGGGAGAAAGAGTCATTTTTCTAAGAGAGTGTGATCCCTGGTGGGTTGACCACATTCCAGCAGAAGGTCCACACCCATTGCTATACGGACAGTGCATATGGGCTTAATGGGTTATTTAAAAGCTAAAAAAAAAAGAGTTAAGAGAATTCTTAAGCTCATCATATATGCACAATAGAGACAAATACCTACTTAATATCTCCAAATAAAACATACCATAAGCCCTTTATCTTGTCAAAAATAAATATAGAAACTCACTGTGTCGTGGTCAAGTCTATATTATAAATTTCCCTGTACTCTAATGGCATGTCCTCATGGAAACTATTTTTGCCTCCCCCAGCCCATCAATATTGACCTGAGTTTGTTCCATTTGCCTGCTCCACTCTACAGTCTGTAACCCAGCTTTTATTTGAGTCAAACCTCTTGATTGCACTGTCCTAGCCAGTTCCCTTGCAGGACCCCTGTTGTGCTAAAGAAACCACTTACTGATGTGAATGCCATTCTGAACCAGAGAAAAAGTGCATGCTAGAAAAAAAAGAATGAAAGGGGAAAAGGGGGGAAGGAGAAATCACCTTGGCCAAATATTTACTATCAATGAGACTTAAAACAATTGTAAATCTGAAAGAAATCCCAGCTTTCCAAAACAAACTTGATTTCATCACACACACAGAGAAACAGAAGATGGTACGAGTCCATCCTGTAACATTGAAACACAAGGGTCCACAAAGGGCTTCTTCCCTGGAACAACAGAGAAGCACAGAATGAAAGGTTCTGATGCTAACACTGGATGGGCTCAGCAAAAAGAACATTGAGACTGGAAGCAATTATCCCAGTAATTGAGTCAGGGAGAAAATCATTTCAGTTGAAAAACACAGGCAGACCTTTCAATTAGCAGTTTACATTGATCAAAGCCATCAGGGAACCAGAGGACAGACCCAGGCTTTATCGTGGGGACCAAGGGTCCTCCCTGCCTTGGCTCACCTGCCTTTCGATACTGCACTCAAAAAGGCCATTGGCTTTGTGCAAAGACCTTTCAAAGTCCTGAAAACAATCAGACTCCAGTCATCTGAAAGAAAGTAATTTGATGTTCAAAAGATTTAGCATGAACACACACACACACATTCCCACAGACCAATGACAATAGCCTTTGAAATAATCACTCTTTCTTATGCACCATATCAGTAATATAAATAAAGAACAAAAGATAGTTACACTCTGGGCTGTATGTCTCCTCCCTCTAGCTTACAGCATAAAACATAACAAATATAACTGAGTCTCTCTTAGTTGCTTTATCTTGTTTCAAGCTATCCAGCTATCCCCTACTTCCCAACAGAGATGGGCACACTGCTTTGTCACTATTTAGAATTCCCAGGCTTCGCTCCCTTATTTAATCACATGTGAATGTGGTAAGAGAGAATATATATGCATATATGCATGTATAAAATTTTTATGTTCAAAAGTACTACAACTGAGGTCACTCTGTAATCCTTCCTACAAATGACACGGAGTTGTTCAAAATTATGCTTTTAAGGTTTATCTTTATACAGGAATCTGACTTATGCATTTTAAATACAATATGGCAATCCAGTATAGTTTATTTTCTATTTCCCTACTGATGGACTATTAATTTTTATTCAATTGATTTTTGCTCTGTTAATTTTCATGTCTCTATCTATCTATCTATCTATCTATCTATCTATCTATCTATCTATCTATCTATCTATCATCTTTCCTTTTCTCCATCTTCTGTGTATGTATGTGTGCTCATGCACATGTATGTATGTATATGTTTCTATATATGTAGAGGCCAGAGGACAACCACAGTCCATCCATGGTTGGTGTCATCCATCTTTTGTTTTGTTTTGAGTTAGGGTCTCTCACCTTCTCAAAGCTCACCAAGTAAGGGAAACTGACCAGTTAGTGAATCTACCTGTCTTCATCTGAACTCTGCTATAATAGCAAGCATGGGTATCATATCTGGTTATTTTCCTTAACTTTTTGCTTCAGTGGTAAAGTGAGTCTTCTGGTCTGGATCTCCAGCATGTGTAATTTTAGGGGTTAAGAATAGAGAGCAAAGGTTTGCATACTTTGAAGTATCCAGGGCACGGCTAAGGTAACCTCAAAGTAACTTCATCACTATACAGTACTACAAGGAACAAGTTAGAGCACCTGTTAGGGCCTCATATTCTTGCCACCATAACATTCTATATGTTTTTAAATGTGGGGAGATGTCTCAGTGTGCAAGACACTTGCTATACAATGTGAGGACATGAATTTGGTCACCAGAATTATGAAAAGCATGATAGGTATCCTGTGTCTGCAATGTCAGCGCAGCCTGAGGCAAGCTAGGAGATAATAAAAGGAGACTCCGTGGAATTTTGTGGGACATCTTACCTGGTGTTTAGAGCAGAACACAACAGAGACCCTGGTTTAAATAAGGTAGAAGGTGAGGACTAAAACCCTTGGCTGTACCTGACCACACACACATACATGCACACCCACATGCACATTCACACTCACACCCTCACTCACACGCACACACATGCACACATTCACACACTCACACACATGTGCACACACTCACTCACATGCACATGCACGTACTCACACACTTACACACACATATGCATTCACACACACCAAAAATAAAAAAATAAAAGTAAATAAGAAAATCAAATGAGTAGAATGTAAAAGGCCACACTTTCAGTCGAGAATAATGAGCACACCTCACAAAGGGTAGCAGACTTTATCCCACACCGTCCAACGAGAAGACATACTCATCAGCATCCACAGCACCATGCAGTGTCTGGGTTGCAGACAAATTCCAGCATACATTTGTTGAAAAAAAAACTCATTTCTGCTGCTGCAGATGACTCAGAAAATGGGTCTAGAACGATATCTGGCAGGACAGCCGTAGATAGCCAGCACATAACTATTCTTTGGAAAAAGAAATGATACATATGCAATTCTAAATAGTTTTTCTTCACTTACCTTGGCAATATAGCTTGTTCCTTAACATCCCCTTGTGGTTTAAACGCCTACACTGTACAGTCAATGAGCAAAAACCAATTCCACTCCTCAAATTCTTCTCACTTACTATGCAGCTGTCTCAATTCATTAATTTGCTTAATCAGCCCTCATCAATACCATTTCTCTCCACTGCCTTCCTCTAACTGGAAAAAGAACAGCCTATGCATACTCCAAAGTGTGAAACAGGATGGGGGCAGGGAGGATGCCCATGCTGAGATCTTTTGTGGAAACAGGAAGGGGGCAGGGAGGATGCTAAGCTGAGATCTTTTGTGGACTATAAGAGCTTCATATAAGCTTGTGCCATTGCCAGAAGTCAGCCCTTGAAGATGCTGCCTCGTTTCCTTGATGTTGCAGTCAGTTAAAAGTGTTGGGTTAGATGGTTTTCACCGAGTGGCTCACAACTGATAAGTCCAAAGAGGTTAACTATCAACAGAGAGTCCTCGGAAACTTCCTGCAAATGATGGTTCGGCTCAGCTCAGATTTCCGCAAAGAACACAGAAAATGCCCATGCCTGTGGATCTGCTGTCATTAGAACACACTGCTATAGAAGACCAAGGGGCAGGCTGAGCATGGAGCACACACCCCTGTCACCTCAGCAGCCGGGAAGAGGAGGCAGGGGAATCTTAAATTGGAGGCCAGCCTCAGACACACGATAATACCATCTCAGGACAAGTAAAACCAGTGTTAATAGTTGTCCTTCACCACTGAACATTTGAATTTTCTGATAAACAGACAACAAGAAACAGAATATTAGCTTATTGTTAATATAAACCTGAAATACGGGAAACATGTTTGAGGAGGGGATCAGAGAATATCCCTCCCTACATTATAAAAACATAACAAACACAGTCAACAGGCAATGTGAGAGCAACTAACACCCAAGAGGGTGAACTTTCCTACAGAATCAATGGCATGCTCTCCTGAGATGGAAAATGAGTTTGTCCTAGCTTATTTTAGGAGGAACCACCGACACCAGCAGCAGTAAGGGAACACAGGAGTGCCGCACTGCTTCTCCCATCCTCACTGTGGTATCTCTGCAGAAACAGGTTCACCCCCTGGCTAACTTCCCTACAGGGAAGTAGTTTTACCTGATTTTGATTGACAAGAAAACAAACAAACAGAAAGAACTTCTTCCTTCTTGAATTGCAGACATTCCCCAATCTCCTGACACCAAAGCTACGCCCAGGCTTCAGAAGTAGCTACCAGTCTGAATTTTGCATGTAAACTGAAGAATCCACTTCTTTCTATGAAAAGTAAATGATCCACTTCCGGACCAGCTGAGCCTCAGCAAAGAAGGAAGGTGCCATGGCCTCATCAGATATCACACAATTAGGCATATGAAGGTCAAAGTGGAGACTCAGGGACTGGGTGCACTTCCACATGGTCCCAGCTGCTCCCCTCATCAGGAGGAGTCACAGCCACTACCAGAAAATTGCCATCCTTTTGAAAAGGTATATATGCCTTTTACAAAGCAATATTTTCATAACGGCATTTTGATGAAGCATATCAGTATGTACCTTGACTATATTTGCTTCCCACCACCCTCTCCCATCCCTAACTGCCATCTTCTGTCGCTCCCGTTCTGTCTTAAATGGACACCCCCTCTATTTTCAGGTTGCCTGTGTGTATGTGTGTGTAAAACCCAGCTTACACACATGAGAAAAAATACATTGTATGTATGTGTATCTTGTTATGGTTGACTTCATTCCATACGACAAGTCCCAATTACACCTTGCATGTAACATAATTACATTCTTCTTTATGGCTGAATAAAACCCTATCATGCTTACCCACTTCATGCTCTTGCCTATCCGTCCACTGATGGACACCCAGACAGATTCTTGCTGTCCCAGCCTGACTGTCAGCACATAAACCAAGGCAGTAAACGCTGCCTATTTGAACAAGTGAAGCTTCAAGCGGAATGTTCTCACTCTGCCCTGAAGCCACAGTGCTCCACCAATGTAGAAACAATAAGGCTGCTATGGTCCACCGTCACGGAAGGCCAGACCAAAGACAGAAGGAAGCTAAAGCCTTCTTTAGCCCCTCATGTTTCTAGCACAAAAATCTTAAGAATATGAAATTTAAAATCACTTTCACAGAGAACATTCTGAAATGAGCTATTTCATACATTCACTAATAAAATCATATTTACCATTAGGGCAAGGTACTCCGATCTCCAGTCCAATTTAGCATGTCAGACTAAAGTCAACACAGGGCCGATGTAATGGTTTAGTATGTGACAGTCCTTGCAGCTAAAGCTCAAGGCCCTGAACTCAATCCTTGTAACCCAGAACGGAAGGTAATAATTGCAGAGTTGTCCTCTGACTTCCGGGTACTTTGCGCGCCATGTGTGCTCCTCACTCCCTGTCACACTAATAACAAATTCAAATTATTTAGAGTCCGTGAAACACTTTCAGTATCAAATTCTTGGTAGGAACATGTAGGAAAGCAAAGACAAGCCTTTTTTGTCCTCACGGGGCAGGACATTGCAGAGGCTCCTCCATCTTGTAGTCTTGCTGAGGCCATTTCAGGTTAACTAGAATTTAAAGTTCTTGATGGAGAATCCCATGGAAAATTACCCAACTCTGTTCTAGGAACACCAGGTCACGATGTCCCAGCTAACTTAGCTTCTGTTAAACTACCTATTTGTGAAAACCTCCCCCTCTGGCTAACTGCTTATTTTAACTTCTCTTAAACTGCTTACTTGTACACACACACACACACACACACACACACACACACTTCTGCAGCAGTAGAGCAAGATATCAGCGTGTGGTTTTTACCTTAAAAGCCCTTTGGCCCTTTGCACTAAATGCTGGGGCTACATTTAGGTCCTGAACACCTGAGTGTAGTCCCAGACGCTGGAATAAAGACAGTCAATTGGCTATAAACTGTCTGGGTGGTCGTCTCTGGCAGGCTCCCCATAGCCAGGGACTGATTCACCATCTCCCTCTTAACTCCATTCTGACCCAACAAAACCAGCAACTGCCATGATGCTTAAAAGTAAAGTAAAATAAATGCATAGACTCCATGGGATAGGCTCATTAGCTCGGGATGTGACAGGTTACTAAATGCTAACTTAGAATGACGAGCGACCAACACACGATAATTAATTACCAAAACAGCCACCACACGTACTGAGACTGTGGCAGGAAAGTGCTGACAACACAAAATTCACATTCCACTGCTCTCCCTGCCTCTCCCAATTTACAGGAGAATGGGAAATCATGAGAAAGTGATACACTCCGTTAGCCACCATCTCAGAGAGCAAGTCTCCATGTAGCCTTAGGGGTATCTCGCACAGTTTAACAGTGCAAAGAAAAGGTAATATTCTTGCCAAAGAGCTAGGGGGGGATTAAATTTGGGAGGCTTGAAGCAGCCTTGAATTGTAGTCAATAAAAAAGAGACCAAATAGTAATTTTGTAATTTAACTGTGCTAGCTATGCCCAATGAATCAGACACTTGTGAAATAAACCATGTAAATAGAAAAATAGCTTAACTCTTTCCGTGGTCACACAGTAGTGCTTCCCCCACTGCTTCCTGGGATCCGGGTTCCTGGCTCGATGAAAATAATGTGATTTATATACTGCCTCTACATCTTTTACAAAGGTCTCAGGCAAAGGTGTTGATTCTTCTTTGCTATTCTCTCATCTATTTAGAGATTAGGGAGGCTATTAATATGTTGTAACATGTTTTATATGTCCCCAGCTTCCAGGGACATAGTGCACCACCTTCAAGGACTCCAAGTCTTCTTAAAAACCACACAATTATTTTTAATTAAAGAATATATATGATATAATCCATTTGTGTTTGTGTGTATGTGGTATGTGTGTTATGTGGTGTGTGTGTGTGGTGTGTGTATGTAGGTGTTCATGTGGAGGTCAGAGGTCAACACTGGGTGTCCTCCTCTACTGTTTTTGACCTTATATTTGAAATAACATGCTTACCAGTCGGCTACCCTGGCTGGTCACCATTCCCCAGGTCAACTGGCCACTGAACCCTTCAGCCCTGGGGTTGCAGAGTGCAGAGGCTTACCACCCACATATGACTTTTTCATGAGTGCTGGGCAGCTGAATTCAGGTCATTATATTTTTTTAGGAAACTCTTTAAAAATTGATTTACCTCTCCAGCCCTTCTCCCTCCAAAGCCCTGGAATTCTTGACCAGACTAAAATCATTTCCAGGAGAGTTTTGGGCTTTTTTTTTTTTCCAAATAATTACACCACCACCAGAGTAATGATGACACCGGGCCAGAAAAGAACTGAGGCTGACTGATACAAAATGATCTATTCAAAATCAGCTGCAGAAGAAGAACATTGTCTTATTTTTTGCCTCCATTCCTTCCTTAGTTTCTTATAAGGAACATTTCATAGCTGAATTAATGTTATCCAAATGGAAAAATTCAGGACTCTGCCTGTAAATAGGTTGAGAATCAAAATGTTTTTTTTTTTAAATTTATTAGATTCAAAAAAAAAAAACCAATCCAAGTTCCTACTCCCTGCCCTCCTCCCATTCCTTTCACACACCCTCCACCCCACCCGTATCTAACTCTCAGAGAGTATAAGGCACATTGCTTTCTGGAAGATCCAAGGCCCTCCCTACTACATCTACGTTGAGCAAGGTATCGTCCAAAGAAAATAGGATTCCCCAAAAGCAGTACATGCAATAGGGATAAATCCTGGTGCCATTGCCAGTGGCCCCTCAGTTTGCCCCAGCCATGCAACTGTCAACCACATTCAGAGGGACTAGTTTGAACCTATGCTTGTTCTTTCCCAGTCCAGTTGGAGTTGGTGAGCTCCCATTAGCTCAGGTAGACTGTTTCAGTGGGTGAACCCATCATGATCTTGACCTCTTTGCTCATATTCTCATTTCCTTCTACTCTTCAACTGGACTTTGGGAGCTCAGCCCAGTGCTCCAATGTGGGTCTCTGCTCTGTTTCCACCAGTTGCTGGATGAAGGTTCTATGGTGATATTTAAGATAATCATAATGATATTTAAGATAATCATAATGATTATAGGGCGAGTCAAGACCAGGCCCCCTCTCCTCTATCACTTAGGGTCTTAGGCGGGTCATCCTTGTGGATTCCTGGGAATTTCTCTAGAGCCTGGTTTCTGCTAACCCTATAGTGGTTCCCTCAATCAAGATAGCTTTTTCTTTGTTCTCATCTCTATCCTTCCTCCACCTTGACTATCCTATTCCCTCAAGTTCTCCTCAAACCTCCCCTTCACCCCTTCTCTTCCCCTTCTATCCTCCCTTCTCTCCTCACCCACCTTGCTCCCAAATGTGTCAGGTGATCTTGTCTGTTTCCAGTTTCCAGGTGGTCTATATATGTTTTTCTTTGGGTTCACCTTATTACTTAGCTTCTCTAGGATCATTAAATTTAAGCTCAATGTCCTTTGTTTATAACTAGTGAGTACATATCATATTCATCTTTTTGGGTCTGGGTTACCTCACTTAGGATATTGTTTTCTAATTCCATCCATTTGCATGCAAAATTCAAAACGTCATAGTTGTTTTTTACTGCTGAGTAGTACTCTGATGTGTAAATGTGCCACATTTTCTTCATCCATTCTTTGGTTAAGGGGCATCTAGGTTGTTTCCAGGTTCTAGTTATTACAAATAATGCTGCTATAAACATAGTTGAACAAATGTCCTTGTAGTATGATTGAGCATCTTTTGAGTATATGCCCAAGAGTGGTATTGCTGAATCCTGAGGTAGATTGATTCCCAATTTTCTGAGAAACCGCCACACTGATTTCTAAAGTGGTTGTACAAGTTTGCATTTCCACCAGCAATGGATGAGTGTTCCCCTTACTCCACATCCTCTCCAGCATAAGCTATCATTAGTGTTTTTTTTATCTTAACCATTCTGACAGGTATAAGATGGTATCTCAGAGTTGCTTTGATTTACATTTCACTGATAGCTAAGGATGTTGAATATTTCATTAAGTATCTTTTGCCCATTTGAGATTCTTCTGTTGAGAATTCTCTGTTTAGTTATGTACCCCATTTTTTAAATTGGGTTATTTAGACTTTTAGTGTCTAATTTCTTGAGTTCTTTATATATTTTGGAGATCAGTCCTTTGTCTAATGTGGGGTTGGTGAAGATCTTTTCCCATTAAGTAGGCTGTCTTTTTGTCTTATTGACTGTGTTCTTTGCTTTACCGAAGCGAGAAACAGCTTTGGGGAAACTGAAGGAGCCTGACCTGATCAGCTAGATATTTCTGGGGATTGGCTCTGGTGGGTCTTTGTGGGGAGGGGGGACAGTGTGAAGATGAGGAAGAAGGGGGAGAAGATGGAGGGACAGGGACGGGAGAGTAAGAGGAAGGAAGGGAATGAATGGGAGTCAGGAGAGGAAGGAAGAGAAAGGAAGGAAGGAATAAAGGAAAGCAGAAAAGTGGTAGAAAAGAAGAATGGGAGGAGTTCCTTGATTAATCAAAATGCTCTAAAGCAGTAGTCTCAATTTTCCTATTGCTGCAACCCTTTAATGAAGCTCCTCATGTAGTGGTGACCCCCCAACCATTAAATTATTTTTGTTGCTACATTAAAACTGTAATTTTGTTGCTGTTAAGAATTACAATGTAAATATCTGCTATTCAGGATAACTGATAGACAAGCCCTGTGTGTGAAAGGGTCATATGACTCCCAAGAGGGCCACAACCCACAGGTTTAAAAGGAAGGTTTAAAATTCCTGAGGCTATCAAACAGGTGACTCTAAGCAAGCTAAGAACAATCTAGCTGCCTGTCATGGAGGTGTCTCTTCAGAGCTTTAAAAATATCCCTTAGTCTTCCTTCTGTGACTACCTGCTGATGACCTAAATCCCTTTGGCTCAGTATTCTCAAAGTAGAGTAGAGGAATTTCGAACTTGCCTCCCTCTCATGTGCATATTTAACACGTGCTCATCCTAGCATCCAATCCTGTGTCAAAAACTGGGAAGCGTCTATTCAACGTGACAATCTTCCCTCGTGTCCCCCGATGGAGTTTAAATATCCTAGTGTGGAAAACTAATTTTACCAGTACAAGAACCCTATTCTGACATGGTATTCACTGATCAAAGAGCAAACAAAAGCCCAGACACTGGCCTAGAGTTCTCAACTCACTAATACAACTCGCTCCTGCTGTGTGTGAATCAGAACAAAGAGGAAAGAAGTCACTTCTAGAAGCTGCAAGATGAGTTAAGGGGTACAGGGGTTTCCAGAGGCCATGGAAAACAGGTAATAATGGCAGGCAAGAGGGAGAGGACGCCCTAAAGTCCATCTCCCATCTCTGATGACCTTGACACATGACTGTGCCCTGGCTACTCATAGCACCTTGTGTTTATGGTATTTATTTCTTACACAGGTGTTTTAATAATTAGCCCATTTCCTCATACTGACTCTGTTGTTCATCCCTGAAGACTTCTTAAAGCAGACCGATGGGGCCTCCAGTGCTGCCGACTTTCCCTACCTAGAAAGTGTGCTAACGCTGTCTGTCCCTCTTTGTTTGGATGGAACACAATGAAGGTGAGTATGGCAAAATGCATGCTCTACCTAAACTCCAGAAACCATCACTAAGACAAATAAGAGTCAAAGCCTCCTACTTTTGAGTTGCTTTTACAATTCAGAGCAATGAACCTTTGTAAAAGGGAGCACAGTCACATTTGGCTTTTAATAAATGAGGATTTCAAGAAGAAATAAAGACCCCACTGCCTGAGGTCTTTCCTTCCCTCTCCCTTCCTTTCTTTCTGGTCTGTAGACTAATAGCTCATTATGGAGATGACTGTCGAAAAAAATAAAAGTTACCTAGACACGGAGGCCATTTCCCAGGAAGAACTAATTATCAGCATAAATCACAGGGATCCTGGTCCAAACTGCATTAAGCATCTACTACACTGATCATTTGTAACCACACTGTAATGTCAGTCATGGGTTGGAGAGAAATTATCCCACAATGGCTTCTTCAAGTGAGGTCAGGGTACAGCTTCTCTCCTGCACAGTGAGACACATTATGCCAATGGCACCATCTACTATTAAGCAAATCCAACCGGGGTATAGATGTCCACAAATTCACAAATGAGCCCCACACAGGCCAAGAACATTTGCTACAGGCCATGCAAATTCATTCCATCACTGTTTTATAGAGGACAAGGAAAGCAGGAAACCAAATGCTAACGCCCTTCAGGAATTCACATCTCACATCCCCAAAGCATCCACCCACATCATATTTGAAACCAGCTTGAGACTATCTGTAGGCAACAGACTTGAAGGTATCCACCTGTTAAGAGTAAAGTCCTTTTAAAACAAAATATGCTTTGATTTTTGATTTTTTTGTGTGTGTGTGTGTGTGCTTGTGCGCACACACATGAACATTTGAGAGCAAGCTTGGAGATTAGATGACAACTTCCAGCAATCGGGTTTTCTTCCTTCTTCTACCATGTGGGATCCAGAGATTGTTAGGCATGACAGAAATCACCTCTACCTACTGAACAATTCCACAGGCCCCTCAAATTCCTTTTAAATAATGGATCCCCATGAACAAGGGACAAAGCAACAAAAAGTTTAAAGCAATTAATCCCATCTGAATTAAAATCCTACCATGTGCAGCCGATATTTAAGGTACCCCAATGGAAGGCTGTATCATCACTGCCATTCAAGTCATCGCTATGGTACCAACATCAGCACCAATAATGCAATAACTGCAACTAACATGTACGTAGCGCTGTGACCTTTATATGCATCAATGTTCTCAAACCCTGAAAGTTAAATCCTAGTAATTATCCCCCTTTTTGCAATAGTGGAAACTGAAACAGCGAAGAAAAATTGTTTTCCAGAGTTCAAACATTGTTAAGGAATTGAAATGGAGAGATAAATAAGGTTGTCTCAAGGGTAGCACTATAGGCTTTCTCTGGACTGCCTACCAAGAAGCTGATTGGGACCAGTCATACCAATTACATCAATGAGATAATTGAAGAGTGGGGTCACCTTCTCACATGGTATCTTGATAACAGGACTGTACCAGTATCATGCATTTCTATATAGCAAGTATCAGGAATAAACCTCTCTTCCACAGCTAGTTCCCAACATGCACCTCTTCTGCACAGGTAATTCCTACCATGTAACTCACCTGGAGAGATGGAGAGCTAGTTCCCAGCATGCATCTCTTCTTCACAGCTAGTTTCTAGTCTGTACTTCAACTGGACAGCTGATTCCCAGCATGAAATATATGTGGGCATCTAGGATCCCAGCATGTACTGTACCTTCACAGGGATGTCCCAGCATGCACTTCTCCTGGATAGATAGTTTGCAGCATGTGGGTCATCTGAACAGCTAATTTTCTAGCAAAGTAATTGTTCCCTATTTAAAGGCTTTTCTCTCACTTGCTGTGGAATTCTGGGAATGGCCATGAAGGTTATCAGGTCCCAATTGTGGAATCCAGAAATGTTATAAGAAAAATGTGGACTGGATTTCTTGAGATGGGAAAATATCCTCAATTATTTAGGGATCCCTACAGAAAAGCACGACTGTCTGTATAAGGAGAAACATATGGACGAGAAGACTGTGGTATTCTAGCGACAGATGTTACCAGCATGTAATGACCTAAAGAACAGAGCACAGAGTCCTTTCAGTGCTTTGACCTGAGACCAGTGACAATGACTACAGACTTCTGTCCACAAACACTACAAGAGAACATGTTTCTATAGTTAGAAGCCACTGTGATTGCAGTAATTAGTCATAGATAGGAGCTACTCATTTTTCCATCCAAGAATAGACCCATCTATCCATCAAGACATCCAACTAACTCTACCCACTTATCCACCTACACACCCGTCTTTTATATACCTATAAATTAATCCACTCATTCATTCCATTCATCTATCCACCTGCCCATCTGCCCATATTTAACCAATAGTTAATACAGCAGACATTGCATTTAGCCTAGCATGGCCTAGTCACGTTGTATCTGATAAAACTGTTTGTATGAAAATGATTTTGGGAAGTTTTGCATTAGTGACCAATATTCAAACATTGTAAATTGTATACCCCCAATCATAGATGCTAGATTCCTTAGAAGGTCTGGCCACGTGTACCAACTTTCCATAGGGTAACGGTGAGATGCAACAATGAGATTGTTGCTTCTTAGTGTTCAAGGTCTCCATACTTCACCAATGGATGTGTGTTGGTTTGAAAAGTTATGGTCATCATAGACTCATACGTTTGAAATGCTTGACCTATAGGGAGTGATATCATTAGGAGGTGTGGCTTTGTTGGAATAGCTGTGGCCTTGTTAGAGGAAGTGTGTCACTGTGGAGGCAGGCTTTGAGGTCTCACTCATGCTCAAGTTATGCCCAGTGAGGTGGTTCACTTTCTGTTACCTCTGAATCACAATGTAAAACTTTCAGATCCTTCTCCAGCACCATGTCTACCTGCATACTGGCATGCTCTCTGCCATAACGATAATGGAGCAAACCTCTGAAACTGTGAGCCAGCCCCAGTTAAATGTTTTCCTTTATAAGAGTTTCTGTGGTTATGGTGTGTCTGCACAGCAATAGAAACCCTGACTGAGACAAGCGGCTTCCTCCTGAGTCACTCCACAGGAAGGCTCAGATAAGCTGCTTCTTGTATCCAGGAAATATAACTCAGTCTCTCCACTTTCCAAAGAAAGAAATTATTATGATGTTTTAGCTCATTATAAAGCAGTCAAGACTGTTTTACAACAAAGGCTGAACACACTGGCAATTTTCAGTGTGACGAATTTCTCAGTGACTCCAAGCTCTGTTGATTGGGAAGCACATAAGCTCCTGCAGCAAGGAGGGAGGCAAGGAAACAACAAGTCAGTCTGAAGTCTCCACCTTCTTATACCCATGTCTCTAGATATGCTGCATTCCAGCCAATGGCAGTAAATGTACTAGCCTACATCTTGACTTTGTCAGCAATAGTGTAAATTGTTTTGACTAGAAAACTAAGGGCCACAGTGTTAGGATCCTAGCTCACACTGTGTCTCCACATCACCATGGACACCTTGATGGAGCAGAACCTTCACTAGTGGGGAACTGCTTCCTCAGGTTGGACCTCAAAACAAGTTCCCATGTAATTTATTCTACTCTTACCCACAGTTTGATGAGCAACATCTTTCTGGATTTACATCATCTAAGTGAGCATCTTGACTGTGTTCAGATGTAGGTGACCCAGAGAAGCATAAAAGACATAGATTATTTGCCATAAAAGGATGGAATGATGTAAGAGAGAATATAATGTAACCCTGGAAAAATAAGTTGCCATATTTAACAATTGTGAAACAGATATGGTTGAGCAATCTATGAATGAATACTGTTGAAGAATGACAAAGTTCCAAGGTATGCAAAAATCAACATATCTGAAAGGCAGAAAACCAGTCTATCTGTAGCTTAATAATTAAAGAGTTCATTTTTTCCCTTTGAAAATGTTAAAAATCAACCAACCAATCAACTAACAAAAACTGGTGCCTGGGGAGGGGAGCTAATTCAGAGTCAGTAAAAGTATCTGTCATGCAAGCATTAGGAAATGAGTTCAATCTTCAACATTCATGTAAAACCTGGGCATATTGGTATATACTTAAAATCTCACCACAGGAATGGTAAGGGAGATGGAGATAGGAGGTTCGTTGAAGGTCACTGTGCTGTCAGCCTAGACTAAATTACAAGCCCCGGGTCCTAATGAGAGACACTGTCTCAAAACACAAGGAACTATACTTAAGGTTATACCTACACACGCGCGCGCGCGCGCACACACACACACACACACACACACACACACGTGAGTGAGTGAGCTCTAGCAGAAATTGCTTTGTTTCACAGATCTAAGACTGCTGCTCTCAGAAATGCTTGCCATCACTCCTCTTTGCCCTAGATCATTTAGAGGCAGCTGCTCCCTGTGTAACCTCTTCCAGGCTTTAGTAGAACTTAGGAGCATGTTGTGCAGGTTTGCACAAGCATATTAAAGTAGCTTCTTACAAATGAATAAACAAAAATAAATAAGGAAACAGCCCATCTCCTCTCAAAGACAAATGACCTGATTGTCTTAGCAGATCATGCCATAAGGTCAACCTTGTTCTCCAGGATCCTGGTGAGTATGACCATTTATGAAGTTTTATTGGTCATTTGACATCTGCAGATGCTAAGCTGCTTCCCCAAACTGTGATTGATGGGCTAAAGGTATTTCAGAATTTCCCACCACGGCCTCACTTTCCCTCACAGTGGCTCTCAGAAGAGCTGCATTGGCCCCTCCCTGAGGGTGTATACTTCCCTTTCCTCTCACCATGGTCTTATTTTTCTCCCCCTGATTATGACCCTGCACATTTCATGGAGAATACGCAGCATTTCCTGTTCCTGATGAAGGAAGGCTTGGGTTGAAGCAGTGTATTTTGGAGGATCACCATTTCTTGTTCAATGAGTGCATTTTGCACACCCACTCAACAATGCAGAATGAAGGAGCACAAGGCCTACTTTCCCAGTTAATGGTAAAGATGTCACAGAGATTTGAGTCACAGGCCATTCTTTCACTTCCTTCTTCACCAGACACTTAAGTGTGGTTAGTCAATAACTGCTTTGGCTGATCAATGAATTTGATAAAAGCATAGAATCAAGGGATTTCACACCCAGTGTGGTGGTTAACCACTGTTTTTTTGAGGAAATGTGTGTGTTGTTGTTTCTCTGTGTATAGTGTGAAAGGTATTGTTTGGGGTGAAGTGTGTGTAGTATATGTGCACTAGATGCATGAGTACACAAGTGTGTGCCCCTGTGTAGTCACATGCAGAACACAACTTTAGGCATTTTCATCATTAATTTTTACCTTATTTTTTTGATACAACTTCTCTCACAGACCACAAAGCCAACTGTTTTGGTTAATCTAACTAAACAGACAGCAACCTCTACTTAACTCTACCCCAGTCCCAGGTGCTGGGGTGAAGGTACAGTCAGCCATATCTGAGATATTACACTGGTGCCCAGGATCCTGACTCAGGACAAGTACTGATATACATTCAGCCCTCTCTGCTGCCCTGTGGTGGTGAGTCTTGTTTGATAGTGTGATTGGATCTGTAATCAATGAAGAGAAGCACGTCTGGGTGTGTTTGTGAGGGCATTTCCTGGGATTATTGACTGAACTGGGTAGACTCTCCCCTAGAGTGGCCAGATAGGAATTTGAAGGAGAAGGCAATTCTGCTTGCGCACTTGTTTTTACTTCTGGCTAGTGAGTGTCTCTATCCTCTTCCTTCTCCTGCTGCTGCTGCTAATGACGATGATGATGATGAAGAAGATGATGAGGGCAATGATGACACCTCCTTTCACTTTTTTTGTTTGACATCAGAACCATTTCTTCGGCCTTCCAGCCTGTACTGGAGACCAAAAGATCTCTAGGAATCTTCTAAGTCTTCAGCTAGGTTGGGACTACTTAGACATTGAGCCTAGTGGATTGATCAACTACCAGGCTCTCAGCCTTTCCAAAGTGAAGACAGCCATTGCTGCACCCAGCCATATAATATAACCTTATTTAATAAATCACCTTTGTAATATGCATGCATACATGTGTGTGTGTGTGTGTGTGTGTATACTGTCAGTACTATTCTTCTAAGGAACCCTAAATAATACTTTCAGGGAGTTCGCTTGCTTGTGAGAGAAAAACATGAAATGAAACAGATGACAGACATTACATGTTTTAGGAAGAAATGTGGTTAGGATTCATTAAAGTCAGAAGATAAGATATCTACTTCCCCAACAGCGTTCTGCTTACCTCTGGTAATATGATACCATTACAAAATAAGAGAAATGAGAAGGAACAGTCAACATATCTGGGCCTTATACTATACCAGAAATGGGGGAAGTGGGCACTCTAAAACATCAAAGAGCCTTGCTTGTTCTAGGACCTGATAAATAATGTCCATGAGCAGAAGTAGGACTGAGGAAGAAGCTACATGGTCATGATGGAGAAGAGAACCCTGCATAGCTCCTGGTAGATCTATGAAACTGGTATAAACAAAAGGGGGAAAGTCACCAAAGGGCTGTGAGCAAGAGCACCCTGGAAAATAGAACAGAGAGTTTATAGGGAGTTCTCAAGAAGGCATGAGAAAATGGATTGCAGGGGCAGAAAGAAGAAAGAGAAAGCCAGCATCTATGGGAGAAGAAGAGAGGGAGGAAGAGGAATGGATAGGTGCTTCAGAGAGCACACTGTAGAGAGGACTCAAGGAGATAAGGATGCACCACATGGGAGGGTGGGTTCACACTGTGACTGAGCAAGCCTGTGTTTTGTAGGAGGCAAATGATGACTTTGCTGATGTTTCGCCTTGATGCTTAGAGATTGAAAGAAACCTTTTGAGTTAGGGAGGGATTGATGGACAAACTGACTTGGGGTGCTTTAACCTGGGTCAACACCCTGCTTCTATCACAGATGGGGTGTAGATACCCATGGTCAGGGATGCTTTTCCACTAACAGATTTTTTTCTGGAAAAGCAGACAATACACAATGAAGCTTTATGTCATCAAAATAGAGATGGAGCACTCAACCACTTCAGAACCCGTTTCTCTTAGAATATGTGTTTTCTTCTATAAGGTGCGTATGTGGCCTACGTGTAAGGTATATGTGCATATGCATGTGGATAACAGAGAAAAACCTCAGTGTTATCCTGGAGATGATGTCACTCAACAGCCCAGATTCACCACTGAGACTAGACTAGCCAGCCACTCAGGCTCAGGGATCGTTCTGTCCCTGCCTCCACAGTGCAGTGATGACTTGTGCACAGCACATGGACACTGGGTACCAACTCAGGGCCTCATGCTAGCAAAAAAAAAAATTTTACCAACACTCTCCCACCCTGTGATACATGTTTTCTTAGTAATACCAACCAGGTGGCTTCCTTCCTTGGCTAAATTGGCAATTGTGCTCAATTTAGCAGAAAGCTTGGAAGGTGAAAAGCCATTTTCATCCATTGTTTATTTAAAGAAATATTCACCATAACAGAGAATCTCATTCAGGGAATCATATTTATAGAGTGTGTTCCCAATGTGGTAAAGAAACAACAATGGTAGTCTGGAGATATGGTTTAGCAGTTAAAAGTGCTTGATGCTCCTCTAGTAGACTCACCTGAGTTTGGTTCCAGAACCTACACAGCCCAACAACTATTTATAAGTCCAGTTCTAGGGTATATGGTGTTCTCAGATAGCCTCTGTGGGGATCTGTACTCATGTGAATATATACAATATACACATAATTAAAATGAAAATAAAATCTTAATTAAAAATTAATGTGAAATTACCTACATGCCCACTAGGACAGGCTGCTTCAGGGAAGTAGGGATGGATCAACCACGCCATGAATATTGCAAGGCCACTCAACTTAAAAAAAAACAAAGAGCTCATATACACCTCCATGAAAAAGCTGTGATGTTTATTAAGTTGAAAAGCACAAAACAGAAAATCACTTCTCGCTTTTCCCAACTGCACACATATACATGAGCACACACATGCACAGGAATAGAGAAGCACATCCACATGCATGCATACTCTTCTTTGTAAATGTATGGAACAAAGTCTTTATGGTTGTCCCAGGCAATGAATAACTATAAGTGGGTAAATGACGGGTAGAAAAGTCTTTTATAAATCAATGTAAGAAGTTTTTATCTTTATAAATACGGGCCTATCATTGATATAATAATTTATGACATAAATAATTTAGAGAGATAGGTATACACATTTTGTTAGAAAATAATAGTCGGGCTACAGAGCTAGTTCAATTGGTTGACTATTTGCCGTGCAAGTGTGAGAATCTGAGTTAGATTGCCAGAAGCCATGTTAAAAATATAAATCCTGATGTGGTTGATGGGTACCTGTGTTCTCAGTATTAGGTAGGCAGAGAGGTGGGGCTCACTGCCTGGCCAGCCCTGCCTATTTGGCAAGATAAAGGCCAGGGAAAGATCCTGTCTCCAAAAAATTAAATAAGGAAGAAAGGAATGATCAGCACCAAAAGAATAACACCAAGCCCCAAGTTATCATTTGACTTCTATATAAACATAGCACACATGCATACAAACACACACACACACACACACACATACAGAGAGAGAGAGAGAGAGAGAGAGAGAGATTCATAAAAAAATGCTGCTAGAATTCACAATACCACGACTTATTCTAGTTGAGTTAATTCAAATAACCAATGTTCCAATATTCAGATATAATCCTTTCATATTAAATCCTCCTCAACTTCCATTCAAAGGAAGGTGGTGAGGTTCAGCTTGGAGAGCAGTACTGCAGTTGTTACTCCCAGGTGGGTGAAGGTGTAAACCTTCCTCTTCCTGAAGGACACATGTGTCCTGATGTTCCCCCTACTGTATCACCCAAAGAACCAGGATGTTCCTGCCTAGTCAGGAATCAGCAGGAAGCAAAAGCAACAGTGAGAGATTTTAGAGTAAAATTAGCCCTGGAACTGTGGGTGGACAGCTGGCAGGAGAGGAAGCCTGCCTGAGTAAGACTTGCCTCCTTAGCCAGAGGCTAGATGGTTCAGCAATGCCCTGGGAACTTCAGAATTATTGACTCCTCCATGGGAACTTCACCTTCAAGCAAACAAATATTTTAAAATACACACACACACACACATACACACACATACACACACACACACAAACACACACACACGGGAAGTCAATGAAATCACTGTGACTTTTCCTTTTTGGCCTGCCTCTGAAAAGCATCCTTGCCTCATACTTTTCAGGGAGATGCACGTTTGCAGACACAAACTTCACGCATACAAACAAAGTCTGGTGTGGAGCTCAAATCTCACCAGTGACTCCCAGCAGAAGTACAGCATTATGGACAGCGTGTTATAATCATGCATTTTAATAACCACTAGCACAGTCCCTTTAGGACACTCAACAATATACCACACTCAGAGGAAGCTTGTTAAGAGGGGAGTTATTACTACACTTCTCAACTGGAAGACGAGTTCAAGGTGTTGGTCTTCTTTCCCACATTTGTTTAGTCTTCTAACTTTACCTCAGCTGACAGAAAGGCTGAAGGGTCAGATTCCCTGTGAATGACATTGTTTCTGCTCATGAGGGTTCCTGCCTGCCCCAGTTCCCTCCCACAGACCTCATCTGTCAATATTATTATCTAGAGGGTTAGGATTTTAACATTCAAATTTAGTAGAAGTATTTTAAAGGCAGTGATTGTCATATCAGTTATACTTCAAGGAAGACTGTAATTATACTCTGAATTTAATGGTGGAATGAAAGAATGGATGTAGGAACCCATAAATATAGGGACCAATTAGTGAATGATAGTGAGTGGATAAGCTGGTAGATAAATGGGTGGTTGGGTAGACGGATACAAGGACAGATAGGTGGGTGGATGCATGGATTGAGAAGGAGATGGAGAGAGGGAGCGATGATGGTTGATAGAGATGACCCTCTATGTGCTAGAGTTATCTTTCTGTTTTAAGAATATCTCTCAATATACCCAATATTACTCATCATTTGGCAAAGCTTTAGATGCAACACTGATTGACCTACCTTTGCTCAGCATTCCACATGATTTTCAGTGTTTGCAAGCATCTTAGCCTCTTACTTGGTGCTTTATAATTTTAAGAAAAATAAACTCATTAAAGAGCAAATACGTCCATTTAATAATGTTGATAATAATAATATTTTTATTTTAAGACATGTTTGGTAGCCCATGGTTTTTGCTATAGTTTTAATATACTGTTTTGCTTTTGTTATGTTGTTGTATACTGCCCACTATCAAACATATACTCCCTTCTGAGTCTCTCAAAACTCATCCTAGTCCAATAACCAAAGAAACCTTATCACACACACACCAAACTCACACAGTTACAGTACTTGACATCCATGGGATGAAAAGGTTTAGGTGTGAGGAGGGTGGGACCCGAGAGACTGAGTAAGCAGAGTGCAGCGAGCCTGTCTTGTGCATGAGGGTTGCAATAACAGCGCACTTTCTAAATCCAAATGTTTCAACTGTTTAATTTCCTCTTCGGCACTCTGTGTATTACAAGAAGAATCATTTGCCTTCTAACATCCCGATGAACAGTAGCTTAATTAAAAAGAGGAGAATTTGTGAAAACATAGGCGATGTGTCTCGCAGCTAATTGAAATAGCCACAAAGGCCCCCAGAAGACAAGTTCAATATTGTGGAAATAGCAGCAGGGCTGGCATTTCAGCGTTCTCAGATACCTTCCTTGTCTGTCTGATTAAAATTTCACTTGGCCTTTCTGTCCATAATAAAAGAAACCTATTTGTGCCCAGAGCTGCTCAGACAGCAGACGCATGTTAAATTTCAGGGCATTTATTGAGTCTGTCGATGTCTCGGCAGCACAGTGCTGCCAAGAATGCAGCCTCAGCCTTTCTGTGGAAAGACTTTCAATGGTGTTAATGATGGCGAAGGCAGCAAGCATTCTCATTCTGGGACAAACATGCTGGAAATGATGGATATGCACCCACCTTGCTTTCTTACAAACACAAGGTGCACATATAAACTTTGTGGAAATGTATATCTCTCTGTCTCTAGTTCAGGGAGCTAGAGAATGCAAAGAAAATGGGTTATTCCCATTGCCACTGTAACTCATGAAAACTGGGTGATCCTGCTCAGGAATTTATGTATTGACAGGCAGTTAAAAGTAGCCAATATTTACTGAACTAAGACAAGATCCAGGTTCAGAAATAAGAATATTATTCAATTAACTGTCCTGGTTAACTTTAATTGTCACTTGACACAGCCTGGAGTCATCTGAAAGGACACAGTTAAGAAACTGCCTAGATCAAATACACCTGTGGGCAGGTATGCGAGGGATTATGTTGACTGTGAATTAAAGTAGAAGAGCCCAGCACACGGTGGGTGCCACTCTTTCTTGGAGGGTCATCCTGAGCCCAATAAAAAAGCTGGCTGAGTATAAATTGGTCCACACCCCAAAAGCCAGACTGCAAGCCCTCGCTCTTCTTTCATTGTGATGTGAGCACCATGATTGACTGTAATCCTGTAACAGAACAGGAAGCAGACCTGCCTCTGGGTTCCGGCTTGAGATCTTGCCCTGGTCTCCTGCAGTGGTAGACAGCAATCCATACCTTTAAGTCAGCCTTTCCTCCAGTGAGCTGCTTTCTGTCGCGGTGCCTGTCACAGCCACAGAATGAAACTAGAACTGTGACTATTCTTGAGGAGGCAAGAGGGGCCCGAGAAGTTGAGAACCTGACCAAAATTCTGAAAATCCTTCTACATCTGAGGCAGATAGAAGTCCAGGGGTTTCAGGAGAAACCATTTCTCTCTCCCTGCCTCCATACCATTGGTCGCCACCAGCGATCATGTGAATCTACTTCTTCTGCCATTCTAGGTCATTCGAAAGTTTTCTGAAATTCAGAGAGGCTGAATGGTTAGTTAGTCCTAGGCAGGAGCTGCTTCATGGTAGGAAGCCCAAGAGCCTCCAAGGGGTTTCCTTTCATTGAAGGTTCAGTTTAGATATCACAGGTACACAGGAGAAACTGCCTCTGTCACTAGTGTCTTCATGACGGAGCCCTGTGGCACATTTGTATTAATGAGAACACACTCTGACATATTGAAACACTGGACTTGGGCTCAGAGAACACTGTGGAGGAGGCGTACACAGAATACAGAGCTGCTGGATAGGGAGGCATGCTGAACAAAATGCCTTCCAGACGTGGTGGGCAGTTGAACTCATATGCTCACTCTAGTTGTTATGGGAACAACATGGAGCCTGTCCTAGTAAGGGTCACTATGGGTGTGAGGAAAAGTAATGGCCAAAGCAGTTGATAAAGAAAGGGTTTATTTCAGCTTACACGTTCAGGTAACTGCTCATTACTGAGAGAAGTCAGGATAGACATTCAAACATGACAGGAACCTGGAGGAAGAAGCTGATGTAGAGGCCATGAAGAATACTGCTTACTGGGTTGCTCAGCCTAATTCTTACAGAATCTAGGATCACCAGCCCAGGGAGAGCCTCACCCACAGTGCTCTGGGCCACCTGCAACAACCACTAATTAATAAAATACGCTATATCTAATCTTATAGAAATATTTTCTCAATTGCGGTTCCACCCTTTCAGATAACTCTAGCTTATGTCAAGTTTGACATTAAAGTAGCCAGGACAGAGTCCTTTATTATTTCCTAATGAGGAGTGGTAGGGCTCATGACATTCTCTGTCCTCCTAAGTAATCTTTGCCTCTAGTGGTTCCTTTGGAATACGAAGCCATTTTCTTCACTGGTATAGCCACTAAAATGGTGGGGGACAATTCTGTATTTTGTCAATCATTTTATTTATTGTTTTAAATAAATGCTGATTGGCCAGGTAGGAAGTATAGGCAGGTCAACCAGACAGGAAGTAGAGGCAGGGCGATGAAAACAGCTAGGAAGCAGGAAGCTCTCTTGGCATTCCTGTGCAGTCCACAGAAGAAGCAGCATGTGTCGCTGTCCCAGCTGAGAAAAGGTACCGGCCATGTGGCTAACATAGATAAGAACAATAGATTAATTTAAGTTACAAGAGCTAGTAAGAAGACTGAGCTAATGGGCCATTCAGTTTATAACCTAATGTAGACTCTCTGTGTGATTTTCTTTGGGGCTTGCTGGCTGTGGGGTACCGGTTGGGACAGTAACCCCAACAAGCCAGTCCTCTTGTTATACTAAAAGTCCCCCAGTGTCTAGCACATTACCCCCACCTACACTGGTGCAAAGAACTCTTCTTAAACTCACTGAGTCACAGAAAGAAATGGACATAAACAAAGGAGGGGGAATTTTCTAGAAAGAAAATGAATTTGAGTGAAAGAGGGAAGGTAGATGACAGAGGCTAATAGGGGTGACAAAAAGAATTAAGAAAAAATAGCAGTGGCAGCAGAGGCCTTTAATCCCAGCACTTGGGAGGTGGAGGCAGGAAAATCTCTGTGAGTTCAAGGCCAGCCTGGCCTACCAAATGAGTTCCAGGGCAGCCAGGGCTACACAGAGAAACCTCGTCTCGAATACCCCATCCTCCCAACAAAGAAGAATTAAGAAAAAACATTGAGGTTACGGTTCACACATCACCAAGTGTTACGTAGCTGAGTTAACTGATTTAAGCCTAAGAAAACAAATTCTCCAAAGAAGTCTTAACAAATAAGGAGTTCTGGTCCCAAGTCCTCTTTGACTTATGCTAACCAATGTTTGCCTCTGGCCACTCACCCTTGCATCGCCCGAGTTTACAGGCTCAGCTGTGCCAAGTTACAGCTGTCTATTTATTTGACAGTGAGGTTCATGATGATGATGTTTGCATTTTTTCTGCTCCCAGTCTAATGGCTGTGTGCTAAGGTAGTGAATTCCCACAGCATGAAATCACAAAAGATTTGCACTCTATGGGGCTGGAGACACAGCTAGGTTGGTAAAGTTCTTGCTGTACAAACACGAAGACTTAATTCTCATTCCCAGAATTAACATAAAAATGTCAAGCACCCTTGGAAACTCAGCACTGGGGAAGCAGAACATTGCCCAATCAGCCCAGCCTAATCAGGGAGCTTAAGACCTAACAATGAGAGATAGTGGGTATTGGCTACCTCTTCTGTTGCTGTTAACACAGTCCCCTGGTTTGTTTGGGGGATGCCATTGGCCCTTGGCAGAGGTGGCTCACTTTCTTTTCCAGCTAGCATCATTTCAAGTCTGCCTTCCAGGTGAGCTAGCTTCTTAGGATGGGAAGATACTGGCGACTCAAATCAGAATCTGGTACCTGGAAAAATATGATCATCCTTCAAAACTTGATTTCAGGAGTTGTTCCCTGGTAACTTGTCCAAATGCAGGTTCATCTGTACACAGTGAAGAGAGTCACTAATCCATCAGTATAGCCATTGTCTCATCTTCCTATTATGGCTATCTGCGTGACATTGGAGGTTCATGGTGGAGAACGGAGTTATTTGGGCTTACATTTCCAGGTTACAGTCCATCATAATGGGGAAAGCCACAGCAGCAGGACCTGAGGCAGCTGGTCAGACTGCATCAAAGAAACAGAGTGCTGAATACCTATGTTCAGACCAATTTCTCCTTTCGATACAGAGCAGAATGTCAGTCCAGGGAATTGTGTGATCCACAGTATGTGGATCTTCTTACCTCAATTAATATAAGCAAGACAATGCCCCCAGACATGCCTGAAGGCGGGGAAGCTCTTTGGTGATTTTAGATCTTATCGAGCTGAAAATTAAAATTAAACATCACATCTTGTCTCTCAACACAAAAAGGAGCAGTGCCTGAGGAAGGATATCTGAGGTCCTCCACACACCACACTCATGCATGTATCCCATAAAATATTTAATTTCTGAATGTTATGCTGTGAACAAGTATTTTATCACACCAATTTTTGTGTATTGGTCTGTTTTCTCTATGTATATCAATGCACCATGGTGCCCATGGATGTTAGATGTTGATGTCAGATCCCATGAGATTAGAGTTAAGTATGGTTGTAAATCACCATGGGTGCTTGGAATCAAACCCAGTTCCCTGAGATATTGAACCATCTCTTCCTTTTATATTCTAAACAAGGCAATAGAAACAGAATTATATTGCAAGAGTAAAGAAGCCATCAGAGTCTGCACAGGAAAATTTAAAGACACAAGAAAGAAATCATCCATTGGGAACAAGAAGGGAGATGAATGAGCTGGGACAAGCTACTGGAAGAGACTTCTGAAGGCAAGTCTTCAAAGGTGACTGTTTTTCTAGGCACCATATTCCCATTTTGAGTCACTATTATCTTCCAATTGTAATGCTAACTCATCCAGAAGGCAGACTTGAAATGATGGTGACTGGAAGGGAAAGCAAGCCACCTCTGTCAAGGACCAAACAGCATCCCCAAACAAACCAGGGGCTTGTGGGAAATGTGTCATAACACAACTAAGGGTCTCTGGTTACGCCTTGTTTCAGATCCAGACTTGAAAGCTTGCTTGCTTTCTGTAACCAAAGAGTACCCAAACTCTTATCTACATTGCTGTTGGTAAAAGAAATTCTAAGGAGCCCTGATGCGAAGTTAACAACTGACTTCTGTTTTTCCAGAAATAATGAGAACAAAAAAGACCTAACATGTGGACAAGTTTGGTCACTAAATATCATCAGTGAAGGAAAATGACCCAGGTTTTCTCACATTTATACAGAGGGTGTTCTGTGGTAGAGCCTGCCGGTTTACACAATGTCGTCACTTTATTTTTTTATTTTATTATTATTATTATTACAAGAAAAATTTACATTTACTCCCCTTGTTCCCGGCCCTCCCGCTCCCCCCCCTACTCCACCGCCCTCCCCCTGCTTCCTTAAGATGGGGCA